>VWZI01012331.1:232002-244362 GCA_013396835.1 Psilopogon haemacephalus | reverse complement strand
TATATATATATATTACCTGGATAAAGAGTTGACTGCCAGCCTCACAGTTGTTGGATTGTTTTGGTTGGAAGGGACCTTTCAGACCCATTGTTAACCCAGCACTGCCAGATCATCAGTAAACCATGTCCCTCAGGAGCACAGCTCCACAGTTTTGAAACCCCTCCAGAATGGGGACTCCATCACTTCCATGGGCAGTCTGGTCAAGGGCTTGACTATCCTTTTGGGGAAAAAATTGTTCCTCGTGTCCCATGGTGCAACTTCAGGCTGTTAACTATGAAATGGTTTAGGTTGGAAGGGACCTCAAAGATCATCTAGTTCCAACCCCCCACTATAGGCAGTGACACCTCCTACTAGAACAGGTAGCTCAAAGCGATGACCAACCTGGCCTTGAACACCTCCAGGCAGGGAGCAGCCACAACCTCCCTGGACAACCTGTGCCAGTGTCTCACCACCCTCACTGGAAAGAACTTCCTAACATCGAGTTTAAATCTCCCCTCTGCCAGTTTAAACCCATTCCTCCTCGTCCTGTCATTGCAAGAGCTTGTAAATAGTCCCTCCTCAGCCTTCCTGTAGGTCCCTTTCAGATACTGGAAGGCTACTATGAGGACTCCTTGAAGCCTTCTCTTCTCCAGGCTGAAAAGCCTCAACTCTTGTGGCCTGTCCTCTTGCTCTATAACTTGGGAGAAGAGGCAGGCCCCCATCTGGCTCCAACCTTCTTTCAGGGAGTTGTAGTGAGTGAGAAGATCTCCGCTCAGCCTCCTTTTCTCTAGGCAAGCAGGGTCTGCAAAGCAAAGCATTCCTAAAGCCTACAAAATGGATGCTGTGCAACGTGCTTGAACCCATACATCAGATCCTTTGGGAATGCAGGCATGTTCCTTCCAAATTCAGAAACGCCTGCCTGGAGTCAGGAACTTGCCTGGGCAAGTAGAGGACTAAGATGTGGGAGTGGTCACCCCACTCCTGGGCAGGAGGTGTCTGTGGAGTTACAGATGAAGCTTGTCCTGCAGCCTGTGTCAAGATGTCATTTCATTTTCAAAAGATGCCTGCCAAGCTCTCTTTCACTTGGTGCATGGCTGCAGACAAAAACGTGGTTTGTATCAAGTCAATGAAATGCTCTTTTCCAGCAAAACTTGGCTCCGGTTTTTATGGCCTTTAAATATCTATTATCACATGAGCAAAAGAGAAGGGATTTGGAGTTGTGTCAGCTAGAGAGCAAAGAGGAGGCTTCAGCAACAGGCAGAGCTGGTGCCAAAGCTCCCACTGTGCAGGTTCATGGGATGCGTGGGATAAATGGGGGCCAGGAAATCCTCATGCTGCCATGAAGTCCCATCTGTCCTGGTCTGTGGGATGAGACTAAACTGGCACCCAAGCCCTCGTCTCCATTTAGCATTTATGGACTCTTACATGTTAGTGACGTGGTGGTCTTGGCAGACTTGCAGCTGCCACCACTCCTTTTTAAAGAAGTTTTGTCTTTTGGAGAGCAGCAATAGAATCATAGAATCATTGAACTGCTTCAGTTGGGAAAGACCTCTAAGATCATCAAGTTCAACGATTGACCCAACAACACCACGGCCCTAAAGTGCCATGTCCATACCTTTTTGGAACACCTCCAGAGTGGGGATCCACCACCTCCCTGGGCAGCCTGTTCTGATGCCTGGCCACTCTTCCAGTAAGGAATATTTCCCTAGGATCCAATCTAAACCTCCCCTGATGCAACCTGAGGCCACTTAGTGTGGTTTAGGTTGGAAGAAACCTCAAAGATCATCCAGTTCCAACCCTCTGCCATAGACAGGAACACCTCCCACCAGAACAGGTCATTCAAGGCCTCATCCAACCTGGCCTTGAAGACCTCCAGGCAGGGAGCAGCTACAACTTCCCTGGGCAACCTGCTCTTGTGTTTCACCACTCCCACTGCAAAGACATCTAGCCCAAATCTCCTCTCTTCCAGCCCAAACCCACCACCCCTCATCCTGTCATTACAAGACCCTATAAATAGTCCCTCCCCAGCCCTCCCACAGGCCCCCTTCAGATACTGGAAGGCTTCTACAATGTCTCATGGAAGCCTCTTCTCCAGGCTGAAAAGCCCCAACTTTCATAGCCTGTCCTCATAGCAGAGCTGCTGCAGCCCTCTGAGCATCTTCGTGGCCCTCCTCTGGACTGGCTCCAACAGTTCCATGTCCTTCTTGTGTTGGGGGCTCCAGAACTGCACACAGTACTCCAGGTGGGGGTCTCACAAGAGCAAGGGGGGAGAATCACCTTCCTCTTGTTCCGTCACTTGTTAGCATTACCCCTCTCCCCACCACCTCTCTTGCTTTGTTTACCATGTAAATTTGCTGCTGCGTGATTCTCCCTGGTGAAATGGAGACAAATATGACTTCACTCTCACAATAACTAGTAATAAAAATCCTGATTGCCAATATCTGGGAGGCATGCACTCGTGAATTGGAAGATAGAGTGAATTAACAGCTTGAAAAATTGCTGGCCCCGGTAAGAAAGTAAAGCTGTAAATGTCGGGATTCTTTCCCCAGCGACGACATTGTCAGCAGGGGATGGCACAAGTAGGGATGTTCTCCAGCCTCCATGGGCAATTGTCAGCCCTCTCCCTTCACCATGGGTATCTCGTGGGGCTTGGTTGGAGTGTTTAATAGGTGGCAAATGTGGACATGTTTTGCACTGATGATCTGCTTTCCCAGGTTGGAACTGGGACCATCCCTGGGCTAGATGTGTGTGACACCATCCGTCATGACTTTATAGGCATAACGTAATTTCTTCCACACCTCTTCCCCTCAGTTCAAGAGAGATGTTGAGGTACTGGAACATGTCCAGAAAAGGGTGACAAAGCTGGTGAGGGGCCTGGAGCACAGCTCTGGGAGGAAAGACTGAGGGAGCTGGGGGTGTGCAGCCTGGAGAGGAGGAAGCTCAGGGGTGACCTCATTGCTGTCTACAGCTACCTGAAGGGAGGTTGTAGCCAGGTGGGGTTGGTCTCTTCTCCCAGGCAACCAGCAACAGAATGAGGGGACACAGTCTCAAGTTGTGCCAGGGGAGGTATAGGCTGGATATTAGGAAGAAGTTCTTGACAGAGAGAGTGATTGGCATTGGAATGGGCTGCCCAGGGAAGGTGATGAAGCCGCCATTCCTGGAGGTGTCAAGAAAAGACTGGATGAAGAACCCATTGGCTACGGCTGGGTGATAGGTTGGACTGGATGATCTTGCAGGTCTCTTCCAACCTTGCTTATTCTAGTCTAGTCTAGTCTAGTCTAGTCTATTCTTTCCCAACCATTTGGCCAAAATGTGATGATTTGTCTTGGTTCCATGAGTCTTCCTTCTCCCCAGAAAAGCTCTCAATGTTCTTCTTATACCTACTGACTTCCTCTCCTCCACCCCTTTGGCTTACTCTCCTCTGCTCTTTTGACTTCTCTCCTCCATCCCATTGATTTCCTCTCATCATCTCCATTGACTCCTTTCCTATCATTATTTACTTCCTCTCCTCTTCCCCATTTACTTCCTCTTCCCCATTTACTTCTTCTTCCCATCTCCACTCACTTCCACTCCTCATCCTGCTCTTGGCCTCAAAGATATCACAACGTCATAAATTCTGGGGGCTAATTGTGCGTTATGCAGGAAATATTCAAAGCAAACTGTTTGCCCAGTGGGCTAAACTACATTTGCATGAAGTGTTCATTGAGCTTTTATTCATAACCTACAAGTTTTCAATGGTGGATAATTTGAATGTTTGCTGCAAAGTGCAGCATGTGCTGAATTAATGACTCATTACAGATATTTCTCTGAGCTCTGCTGCTGCAGGAAGGCTTTGGGTTTTTTTGTTGTTTTTTTTTCTTCCATTGCACCTGTACCATTCCAGCTCCATGCAATGCTTAATTTCTGCAAATTACTCCTACTAGAGCAATATGAAATACAGCTAACTTGGGGGGAAAGGGAGGTATGCTTTAATTAAATCATCATGCAATTAGTCCTTGAGTGATGAGGTGAGGTGTTTCATCTCTGCAAGAGTGGTACCAAACCACCCAGGAGTTGTGCAGAGAGGGAATTCCAGAGTCCAGAGGAGGGCCATGAAGATGCTCAGAGTGCTGGAACACCTCCCTGTGACTACAGGCTATGAGAGTTGGGGCTCTTCAGCCTGGAGAAGAGAAGGCTTTGAGGAGACCTTGTAGTATCCTTCCAGTATCTGAAGGAGGCCTACAGGAAGTCTGGGGAGGGACTATTTACAAACACCTACGTTTACTTACATTACTTACGTTACGTAAGTATCTTGAAGGTTGTTATGCAACCCAGCAGAAGCCAAAAACCCAAATTCAAGCTGCGCTCTTCACTTGTTGTTGTGGAGGTTTTTTTTTTTAAGGGAGAGACTATTTACAAGGTCTTGTAATGACAGGATGAGGAGTAATGGGTTTAAACTGGTGGAGGGGGCATTTAAATGGGATGTTAGGAAGAAGTTCTTTACAGTAAGGGTGGTGAGACACTGGCACAGATTGTCCAGGGAGGTTGTGGCTGCTCCCTCCCTGGAGGTGTTCAAGGCCAGGCTGGATGAGTCCTTGAGCAACCTGTTCTAATGGGAGGTGTCCCTGCCTGTGGCAGATGGTTGGAACTGGATGATCTTTGAGGTCTCTTCCAAACTAAACCATTCTATGATTCTATAATCAGAGGAGTTGTTCAATAATTTGAGGATTCTTAAAAGCAGCCAGTCAGCAATTTGGGGGTTACTTCGGGTGATTTCTAGGGGCCATCCATATTCACAGTGTCAGAAGAATCTATTCAATTAAAATGGATCCTTTCTGGAAATGCATTTGCACCCTAAGCACTGTGGCAAAATACACAGGCAGATTGAAATATGTCTTTGATGAGATATTTTGTCATGAAGATGATGTACAACATCACATCCCTCTTGCACAGATATTGGATATGGTCCTTTGATTCAGGGATGGGAATAAGTTGCCCAAGGATGTGGTAGAGTCACTATCCCTGCAGGTGGTCAGGAAACCAGTGGATATGGCAGTTTGGGATATAGTATAATGGCCATGGTGGTGATAGGTTGATGGTTGGACTCCATGATCTTTAGAGGTCTTTTTCCAACCAGAACAATTCTATGATTCTACGAAAGGAGGATAGAGATTTCGCCATTCATTTCCCTTTGGATTCTTAGCTGTAGAAGAAGATGGATGGCCCAGTGCTTCCAAATCTATAACTCCCCTGACAGCTGTTAGCATATTGTGAAGTGTTCTTAGTGATTTACTGTCCCCAGTGGTTTGGACAGACAAAATATGTTTGCAGTCTGTCCTGCCTGACACTGAAAAGCTGGGCTTTGGTGCACTGAGCTCGCCAACAGAGAACATCTTTTTGAAGACAAGTGAGAGCCCCTTGGGAAACAAATGTGAACTTCCCTGTGCCTCTGGATTAAATACAGCAATTTGTGAGACCAAGGACCAAGCTCCCTGTGCTCCTGTAGCAGAGTGGAGCCACTGTTGATGTTCAAAATGCAAGATATGTCTTGTGTTGCACCAAAATCCAACTCCAAGCATTGGCATGAGTTGAGTCAAGGTCCAACAAGTCCCTTTCACTGACTCTGGAAATGGCTTGGTCAGGCTTTTAATGCATACTGGGTCATTTTTCTGCTGTGAGGGTGGGCTCAGAAACTTGATTGCATAAAATCAAGAACCTATTTCAATGCCTGACAATTCTTTCAACAAAGATTTTTATCCTAATATCCAGTCAAGGAGGGGAGGATGCAGAAGGCACTGGGGAATTTGGTAGGAGGATTTGCAATAAAATCATGCAAAAGAAAGAAATTTGAAGTGGCAGCACAAATTTCTCCCTCTCCTCTCAACAGACTTAAATACTAGATGGGATGAGATCCAGTGTGGTTCCATGCAAAATACGACAGAATCATAGAATGGTGGAGATTGGAAAAGACCTCTGGAGATCATCAAGTCCAGCCTCCCTGCCAAAGCAGCATCACAAAGGAACACATCCAGATGAGTCTTGAAAGCCTCTAGAGAAGGAGATTCTACAGCCTCTCTGGGTGGCCTGCTTCAGGTCTTCAGCATTGTCACACAGTAAAGAAGTTTTCCCTCAGGTTGAGGTGGAAATTCCTGTGTTTCAGTTTGTATCCACGGCCCCTCGTCCTATCACAAGGCACCATTGAAAAGAAGATGGCCACTTCTTGACATCCACCCTTCAGATGTTTGTAAACATTAATAAGATGCCCTCTCAGTCTTCTCTTCACAGGCTAAACAGCCCCAGGCTGTTCTTTCAAAATCCTCATAGCCCTTTTTGGACACTCTCTGGTAACTCCTTGTCCCTCTTGAGCTGAGGAGCCCAGGACTGGATACAATACTCCAGATGTGGTACTGCCAGAGCAGAGGGGAAAGAGAACCTCCCCTGACCTGCAGGCCACACTGTTCTTTATGCACCCCAGGAAACCATTGTTCTTCTTGGAGTTCAGAAAACTACACATATAATAATAAAATATTGGGTTCATTCCCCTTGTGAAGCTCACAGGTAGTTTGTTCCATATACGCATAGAGTCGTAGACTGGTTTAGGCTAGAAGGGACCTCAAAGATCATCCAGTTCCAACCTCCCACCATAAGCAAGGACACCTCCCACTAGAACAGGTTGCTCAAGGACTCATCCAACCTGGCCTTGAACATCTCCAGGGAAGGAGCAGCCACAACCTCCCTGGGCAACCCATTCCAGTGTCTCACCACCCTCACTGGAAAGAACTTCTTCCTAACATCCTATTTAAATCTCCCCTCCACCAGTTTAAACCCATTCCCCCTCATTCTGTCATTACAAGACCTTGTAGATAGTCCTTCCCATAAAAGAAAAGCTCACTACAACAAAGGAAGAGCGCTGCTTGAATTTAGGGTTTTGGCTTCTGTCGGGTTGCACAACAACCTTCAAGTTACTTAAATGTAGGTGTTTGGTTGGGTTGTGGGGGGTTGCAAATGTGTGTGTATGTGCATTAATAGCAATTTGTGACAGATGCCTTTGGGGCCCACACATTTAATAAGAAAAAAAAAAAAAAAAAGAAGGGTATTTTTTTGTTTTTTTTTTTATGAGAGCTAACATAACTGTTTGCAATTTGGCTATTCATTGTATCTTTGGCATTTTATGTACTGCATTAGCCGAGGCAATTTCATGCATATGGATATAATGCATTAAGTAGAAGCATTTAAATATAGTGAAACTAATTTTATGATGATTAGTTGAAGGAAAACATTGCCTCCGTATCATCTATATAGGAGCCAATTTGCATGAAAATGCCCAAAGTTGCTATGCCAACATTTTCCGTGTTGCCGGTCGGGGTCGTCTCCGTGTCAAGACTTTGTATTAAAAATCGGTCTCCAGTGCCCGTGTCTTTTAATTCATTGCAAGCTGTAGGCCATTTGCTCACAAAGCGCTTGCAGTAAAACAAATGAATAGCTAAAATACTCATTTGCATGATTCCCATTTGAAAACGATTCCCCTGAAATTAAGGAAGCGTGGTACTCGGTGCCGAAGATGGATGGGCAGATGAGCCGTGCAATTAATATTTTTCGGCATCCTCTTTTTAAAAGCCTCCCCAGACTCGGAGCAACACATGCTGCCTCCCAGACAAATTGGGCCCCGCAACAGTTCCAGGGCTGCCATGGCAGCAGCTTGTTCCCACTCTCTCCCCTTTATTGTCTCACTTACATTATGCAGTAATTAAAACTATTTACCATTCCTACTTATCTGCCATCTGCTGCCATTGAAGTTTCCTCTTCTTTATAAAGCCGTCTTAAGCAGCGAGGAGAAAAGTAACAGATTCAAGGACGAGCAGGGGGAGGGAGGAAATTCTCCTGATTTTTATTAACTGGTAGCAGACCAGGACGAGAGTTGGGTGTTATAAATGGCTGGGTACTTCATGGTCGGTCTCTGTGATTTACATCCTGGCCACCACCACCACACAAAGAGGTTTCTCTGCAGGTAATTTGGGCATGGGGTAGAAAGAGACAGGGACAGTAGATGTATATGGTGCTGTAGCGTGGGATAGGATAGGATAGGATAGGATAGGATAGGATAGGATAGGATAGGATAGGATAGGATAGGATAGGATAGGATAGGATAGGATAGGATAGGATAGGATAGGATAGGATAGGATAGGATAGGATAGGATAGGATGGAATGGAATGGAGTAGAATAGAAAGAAAGAGGAAGAAGGAAGGGAAGGGGAAGAGAGGAGAAGGGAGAAGGGAAGGGAAGGCAGGAAATTTGGGCATGGGGTAGAAAGAGACAGGGACAGTAGATGTATATGGTGCTGTAGGATAGAATGGAATGGAATGGGATAGAGTAGAATAGAAAGAAAGAGGAAGAGGGAAGGGGAGGAGAAGAGAAGAGAAGAGAAGAGAAGAGAAGAGAAGAGAAGAGAAGAGAAGAGAAGAGAAGAATAAATAGGTTTCAGTTGGAAAAGACCTCTAGGATCACAGAGCTGGGATATTCCACACTTTACACCAGGGTAAATGAGAAAAAGGTTGGTGCTGCTGGTTTCGTTCACTCCTGAGCTGAGTTGAGGGAAGGGGATGTTAAGATTTTTATTTGAATGGATTCTGGCATCAAAGCACAGATGATTTGTAGCAGATCCTAGAGTGGGACCTGGGTGCTAGATGGAATGCTCTAGAATTGTCAAATCATTGAATCAGAGTCATAGGATGAGAGAATGCATTGGGTTGGAAGGGGCTTTTAGAGGTCATCTAGTCAAACTGCCCTGTAGTAAGCAGAGATATCCCCAACTAGATCAAGTTGCTCAGAGCCCCATCAAGGCCAAGGATGAAATAATTGCGGTCAGGAACGGAGGTCAGACAGGAGCAGCACTTGATGTCAGTACATCACAGAAATGGGAGTGAAAATACTCAGAGATCTCCAGGTGGACAACACAGCTTTCAGGCCTTCCATGGAAAAATACAGTTAGCACTGGTGGCCTGAAGAGTGCTTAAATCATCCCTGGTGCTGGTGGGGTGGGAAGCGATGACAGCCAGGTAAACGGAGCCTGCGGGAGACTCCGGAGAGCCCAGCCTCAGTGGCAGATTTAGGGAGGGCAAGACGTACCCCAGCAGGGCTGTTACACCTTCAAATGGGCCAATAAAACAGCTCCCAGTGTGCTGCTGGTAATAAAAAGCGAAGAAGCCGGCAATTACTGTCGCCCTCACCACCTAACTCATGCTCCATATTATTTACAGTGACTCTAAAATTTTAAAAATCCAGTTAGCTTTAATTGCCTTTTCTCCTGAATGGATGGCAGCAAGAGAAGGAGGCATGAGCCAGCCACTCTGGCTGCAAAAGCCGTGGATGGGTCTTGGGGACCTGTTTGCCCACTGCTGGCTCCGATGGGGCAGTTGGTAAGGTATCAACTAGTAGTTGGAAATATGAAACTTTGCTGGGCAGCTGCTAAAAGGCAGGGATTGTAGGTCCTGGGTTTGTTTTTTTTCTGCTTTATTAAAACTTTGGCAGTCTGAATTTCTATGATTCTATGAAGTTCTGCCTCGTAGATCCAGCCATGGCAGAGAGGACTCTGGCTGGAGCCTGTTTTCTTCCTAGAAATCCACAGCAGTTTCATTACTTTTCCATCATCCAACTACAATTGATTTTTCTCAGTATTAATTCAATTTTTTTTAATGAACCCTCAGGTCTGTATTTCAACTATATTTTTTTTTCCCCTCTTGAGCCTCTTGTCTTTTTGCCACCATCTCCTGGGCTCAAGAAAAGAAAGCCAAGGAAAGGTCTCACTCCGGGATTGGGTGGACAGTTTCAAACCCAAAGTCTCCAGCATGGCTGAGGTTGGCGTAAAGCAGCATCCGCAAACACTCCACAAACTCCAGCAGAAATGTTCCCAACTCTATAAAAATTTATGCAACACGGAGAGAATTTGATGTTCAGGTCGCAAACAATGCTGGTGAGGAGAGGGGCTGGGAGTGGGGAGGGGCTTGAGCCGTTGTAATTCATTCTCCCCCACATCTGGAAGGACTTAATGGTGAGGTGAGAAACAGCATCCAGTTTTTCAGCACTTTTGTGCCATTTCTCAAAGACAGTGGAAAGCCTCACCCCGTTCAAAACGAGGGTCATTTTCCAACCCATTAAATTCCTTTGTTAACGTGCAAATACTTTCCATTCCTTCCCAAGTACAGTAGAGGAGGCATTGTTCCACCAAATTATTTACAGACACACAGCTGAAACCTAAACACACAGGGCTCTTTCTAGGCTTTTTTTTTTCTTTTTTTTCTTTTTTTTTTTTCTTTTTTTTTTTTTTTTTTTTTTTTTTTTTTTTCTTTTTTTTTTTTTAATTTTTCTTCTTTTTTTTCCCCTTTTAAAAGTTTTTTCCTTTTTTCTTTTCTTTTTTCTTATTTCTTTTTTCTTATTTCTTTTATTTTTAATTTTTAATTCTTTCTTCTTCCTTCTTTCTTCTTCCTTCTTCCTTCTTCCTTCTTTTTTTCTTTTTTTGTTTTTTTTCTTTTTTTTTTCTTTTTTCTTTTTGAGGTGGGGGAATGGGAACCATGGTGGTTTTCTCCTCAGATCAAACATCCTTCACACATCAGGAGATTGGGGCATTTATGGAACAGGCTGCCCAGGGCAGTGGTGAAGTCACCACCCTTGGAGGGATTGGAAAGTCATGGAGATGTGACACTGAGGGGACACGGTTTAGTGGTGGCTTTGGCAGTGTTGGGTTAATGGTTGGACTCATTGATCTTAAATGTCTCTTCCAATCCAAACTGTTCCATGATGTCACATTCGTCCTGTTTTAAACCAGCAGGATGGGACCACCCTGCTCTCCTCACAACATAGTGCAGAACCCTTGTCCACATAGGACTGGTATCAGCAGGAGGGTGCAAATTTGAAGCATAATTAGCTTTTTGCTTGCTGCTGGGCTCTTCCTAGCAGCCATGGAGTGGTTGGCTTCCTAGAGGTGGCCAGCTGTTGTCACTCCTTGAATGAAGCATCTTAGAATCACAGGATGTCAGGGTTTGGAAGGGACCTAAAGAGATCATTGAGTCCAACCCCCACCCCTGCTAGAGTAGGATCATACAATCTAGCTCAGGTCACACAGGAACACATCCAGACAGGCCTTGAAATTCTTCAGATGAGACTCCACAACCTCTCTGGGGAGCCTGTGCAAGTGCTCTGTGACCTTTAGAGTAAAGAAGTTCCCC
This sequence comes from Psilopogon haemacephalus, assembly GCA_013396835.1. Taxonomy (NCBI): domain Eukaryota; kingdom Metazoa; phylum Chordata; class Aves; order Piciformes; family Megalaimidae; genus Psilopogon; species Psilopogon haemacephalus. The sequence goes on along the minus strand of VWZI01012331.1, from coordinate 233,181 downwards.
CTTGTGTTGAGGAGGAACGTCCTGTGCTGCAGCTTCCATACATTGCTCTTTGGCCTATCCCAAGGAGCAAGTGAGCAGAGCCTGTAACCCTGCTCCTGACCCCTACCCCTTAGATATTTATAAACATTTATTAGATCCTCTCTCAGTCTTCTGTTTTCCAGACTAAAAAGCCCCAGGTCCCTCAGCCTTTCCTCATCAGGCAGTGCTCCAGTCCCCTAATCATCCTTGTAGCCCTCTGCTGGACCTTCTCCAGCAGATCCCTGTCCCTCCTAAACTGGGGAGCTCAAAACTGAATGCATAGAACTGTTGAGGTTGGAAGAGACTTTTGAGCTCAAGTCCAACCACTCTCCTAGAGCTCACAGTCTCACTGCTACAGTAAGCCACTACCATTAAACCACATCCCTAGGCACCACATCCACTTGTCCACTGAGCAGCCTTTTCCACTGTCTCACAACCTTTTCTGTGCAGAAATTTGTCCTAAGATCCACATGAACTTCCTTTGTGACCACTCAAAGCCGTTTCCCCTTGTCTCATGACTTGTTGGATGTCAGAAGAGGTTGACCCTAACTTCCTTTTAAGGTAGTCGTGAAGGGTGATGAGGTTTCACCTCATCTGGAGGTGTTCAAGGCCAGGCTGGATGAGGTCTTGAGCATCCTGATCTAGTGGGAGGTGTCCCTGCCTATGGTGGGGGGTTGGAACTGGCTGATCTTTGAGGTCTCTTCCAACCTAAACCGTTCTATGATTCTATGATTCACCTCAGCCTCCTCTTCTGAAGACTAAACAACACCAGCTCCCTCATCCATTCCTTACAGGACTTATGTTCAAGGCCCTTCACCAGCTTTGCTGCCCTTCTCTAGACACCCTGGAGCAACTGGATGTCCTGCTTGGAGTGAGGGGCCAAGAGGTGTGGCTTCACCAGTGCTGAATCAAGTGGGACAACCACATCTCTAGACCTGCTGCAAGCCAGGATGCCATTGGCCTTCTTGGCCACGTGAGTACACTCATATCCAGCCAGCCATCAGTCAACACCCCCAGTTCCTTCTCCACCTTCACTCCTCGAATATTCCCATCGAATATTCCCTTCATCCCAAACTGAAAATCTGAGTACTCTTTAAGCTGTGCAGTGTTCCCATCCCTTTCACTAAATGATTTTGAAACACAACCCCTCCCAAAAAAAAA
>VWZI01012331.1:162880-228282 GCA_013396835.1 Psilopogon haemacephalus | reverse complement strand
AAAAAAAAAAAAACCCATATAATAAAAAGGAAAAAAAGGAGAAAAATGAAAAAAAAAGGGGGGGGAAAGAAAAAAATGAAAAAAAAAAAAAAATCTGTTCTTCACTAAAAGACTGGAGTTTGGAAAAGCTGTGCCTCATGACCATGGGAAGGGTCCAGCACGTTAAGCTTTCTCCAGCATCGTCATTTAGAAACGGTAATTGTAAAAATTAATTTATTTACTTATTAATTTTTATTTATTTATTCGTTCCCTCCCCGCAGCTGAATTCAGGCCAGCGAAAAGCGAAGTCTTCTCTCCAGGGGTCGGGAAGGGTCAGACATGAGCTGAAATGAAAGACAAACAGTGGCCGTGGAAAGCTTTCCCTGCCATCTCCTCCGGCGTAATGAGCCCTGGCTGCGCGCTTGGACAGAGGCCAAACATTCATTTGCCACAAATCTTCTGTAAATGATGACATTACCTTACATCGGTTTCTGTAGTACCCCCAACTGTTCCTTCCAAAGCAAGTTAAGCAGAAGGAAAGCTGCCACTTCCCTGTAATTATTCTCCCTCTGCCAACGGGCAGCCTGGAGGTGCAGCGGCAAACCTGTCTGCCCGCGGCGGCTCGCTGGATGGTGTCAGCCTGGGCAAAGGGCAGTGGCACCCGGCGTGGCTTAGGGAAGATCATAGAGTCATAGAATGGTTTAGGTTGGAAGGGATCTCAAAGCTCATCCTGTTCCAACCCCCCTGCCATGGGCAGGGACACCCTACCCTAGATCAGGCTCATCCAGCCTGGACTTAAACACCTCCAGGGATGTGGCTCCAACCACCTCCCTGGGCAACCCATTCCAGGCTCTCACCACTCTCATGCTGAACAACTCACGTGCAGTCTGAATCTCCCCACTTTCAGCTTTGCTTTTCATTCCCCCATGTCTTGTCACTCCCTAATAGCCTAAAAAGTCTCTCCCCAGCTTTTTTATATGCTCCCTTCACTGGATGGTGTCAGCGTGGGTGTAGGGCAGTGGCACCCAGCATGGGATAGAGAAGATCATAGAATCACGGAATGGTTTAGGTTAGAGGGGACCTCAAAGATCATCCAGTTCCAACCCCCCTGTGCCATAGGCAGGGACACCTCCCACTAGAACAGGTCACTCAAGACCTCATCCAGCCTGGCCTTGAACACCTTCAGGGAGGGAGCTGCCACAACCTCCCTGGGCAACCTGTGCCAGTGCCTCACCACCCTCACTGGAAAGAATTTCCTCCTAACATCCAATTTCAGTCTTTCCTCTACCAGTTTAAACCCATTCCTCCTCATCCTGTCATTACAAGACCTTATGAACAGTCCCTTCAGATACTGGAAGGCTGCTATGAGGTCTGCTTGAAGCTTTCTCTTCAGACTGAAGAGACCCAACTCTTGTAGCCTGTCCTCACAGCAGTGCTGCTGCAGCCCTCTGAGCATCTTTGTAACTCTCCTCTGGACTCACTCCAACAGTTCCATGTCCTTCTTGTGCTGGAGGCTCCAGAACTGCACACAGTACTCCAGGTGGGGTCTTACAAGAGCAGAGTTAAGAGAGAGAATCACCTCCCTTGCCCTCCAGCTTGCAAGCTGCAAGTCTGGTGTCATCCCAAGAAATTCCTCTTTTCTCCTACTCTCCCTCCTACTTTCCTTGAAGTTTGGTAAAGCAAAAATCCTTGACATAATCTCTCTTCTTTCCCATGACCTCTACTCTTTCCCCAGCACACTCATCTGCTCTCCCATTTACTTTGAGCACATTTGTCTTTTGGGGGGCTACTTTTTAATGTTCAGCCATATGCATGTAGGTGGTGAAAGACCAACTGGGCCACCAGAGCCTGCTGCAAACTCCCAGTTTTCCTACACAGGAGCGACAACCACACAGTGATTTCTCCCCTCTCCAGTGCTCCTCACATGACAAATATCCTGTGGCTTGCAATATGGGACCAGTTTATTTATTTATTTTTTTTTCCCCAGTCCCACATATGCAGCTTCCCATTTCTCCCAAGCACAGGAAATAGGATCCCTTTGCCAGCCAGGAATTACAGCTACGGTAGAGGCTGGGGAGAAAACTGTCCCCAAAACCCTTGTGAAGATGCTGTGAAATGAGCAGCAAACACAAAATAACTCCTGAGAGTTAAACCCTGCTGATGTTAATCCAGGGAGCACCAAAACTTGCTGGAAAAGAGGAGGCTGAGGGGAGACCTTATTCCTCTCTACAGCTACCTGAAAGGAGGTTGTAGCCAGGTGGGGTTGGTCTCTTCTGCCAGGCAACCAGCAACGGAACAAGAGGACAGCCTCAAACTGCACCAGGGCAGGTTTAGGCTGGAGGTTAGGAAGAAGTTCTTCACGGAGAGAGTGATTGGCATTGGAATGGGCTACCCAGGGAGGTGATGGAGTCACCGTCCCTGGAGGTGTTTAAGAGGAGGCTGGATGAGGCACTTAGTGCCAGGGTTTAGTTAATTAGAAGGGTTAGGCGATAGGATGGACTCAATGATCCTAGAGGTCTTTCCAACCTGGTTAATTCTGTAATTCTGTGATCATTCCATGGTTTGCATCCCTCCCCTGTGCTCAACCTGCTGAAGTTAATCTGGGGAGCACCAAGACTTTCTGTCATCCCACAGCGTGCATCCCTCTCCTGTGCCCTCCCTCTCTTCTTCCAGCCTCTTGCCAGTGTCTTCTGCAAATCTGTCACTGGTTTCATTGACACTGCAGTGGTTTGTTAGGATTATTAACTCCAGGCACATTTTTAATAGCACTAGGAAGTGGAAAGAGAGAAATGCTCTGCTTTACACACCCCTTCTTCAGGCTGCCTTGGGCTGATTTCAGGGCTTGAACCTCCCCAGCACAAAAACCAATGGGCAAGGAAGATACTGGATGTTAATGGTGCTTTTAAAGTGCTGAAGGGGTGGGAGGGAATGTGTGGCACTAGCAGGATGTGTTTAACTGTCATCCTGTACATGATTGTAAGATGAAAGGGGCTTGTGCAGTCCTATGGGAACAGGGGGAAGTGGTGCTAATCCTACAGCTACTGCCCAACAGCATCCTGGCTTGGATCAGCAAGATTGTGGCCAGCAGGACCAGGGTAGTGATTGTCTTCCTGTACTCAGCACTGGTGAGGCCACGTCTCAAATACTGGACTGAGTTTCAGGTCACTGACTCCAAGAGGACATGGAGGGAATGGAGTGTGTGCAGAGAAGGACAAACAAAGATGGTGAAGGGTCTAGAGAACAGGTCTGGTGAGAAGCAGCTAGGGAACAGGAGTTGTTTAACCTGGAGAAGAGGAGGGGTGGGGAGACCTTGGATGTGTTCAAGGCCAGGTTGGATGAGATCTGCTCTAGTGGGAGGTGTCCCTGCCTGTGGGTTGGAACTGGATGAACTTCGAGGTCACTTCCATTTTATGATTCTGTGATTCTATGATTCTATGGCCTTCTCTCTCTACAGCTCTTTGAAAGGAGGTTGGAGCCAGGTAGGGTTTGGTCTCTTCTCCCAAAGTAAGGTCATGGAGTTGCCATCCCTGGAGGTGTTTGAAAAACATACAAACAGGGCACTCTGCAGTGAAAAACAGTGGGATTTTCTTTGTCAGTATCACATCCTTCACCTCCTGGAGCACAGGAGCTTTGGTCAGGGACAGTGGGAGGTCATTGCTGGCTGTGAAAGACCTCACAAAGGGAAGGACCAGCCCCAGTGGGCAACAAGGAACCGCAGCCATGCTTCCCCCCACTTTGCCATCATCACCATCACTTCTGGGCATGCGAGTCTGCTGTCCCCCAGGCTGGCAAACTGGGAGCCCTCTGGGCCTCCTGTAGATGAAAGCAATCAGATTAACAGTGGGACATGAGATGTGTGCAGGAAAAAACCCCAATTCTGAGGCGTCACAAAGGGGCCCTGGCTTGTACCACTGCTTCTGCTACCAGGAAGTTTGCTTTTTGTTTGATCTATTTTGCACATCCCTATTAAATAACTAATTATTTAACATCTTTTAAAGCTTTGCTATATATTACAGCAGGCAAGGACACAAATGGCTGCTTTTAATAATATAAAAGCCCATTAGCTTCATTTACTGTTAATGTTAAAATAAACATGAGGCAATTTAGATATACTATTCCAATTTCACGGAAACTTTGATGTTTTTCTTCTCCTCTCACATAATTAAGGGAAAAAACTACTAATGATATTAAGTTTGTACAGTGTTAATGACAGAAACAAGCCGCAGCAGAAATTGTGGCCATTAATATGGAAAAATAAAATATTTAACACGGGAGATAAATGAAAGCAATTTTAATAAAGCAAAATGAAGAAAATTAATTTTAGGAACTTCCAAGCATTCGTAAAAGGCTCCTGGCTTCTGGCGTGTCTTGTGCCTTGCTCTGGTTGGGATTATTTATGGGTAGTATGGAAATCCCTCCTTAGTACCATTTTCACACCTACCTGTTTTCCTTCTCTATTGCCCAATGTTTTTTTTTTTTTTCCTGAAGGCTAAATTCGGTCCCCATGGTCTGGCAGCAGCTAAAGGTGAACTCATTCTTATGAGGTGCTGTCTCACAAGCTCTTTTGGGCAGGCAGGAGCCCTTCGAGCATCTCTAACACTTCAGTGCCACACCAAAATACAGCATCATACCATCCCATCTGGATGGGGCTCCATGGTTGCTCATCCCAGGGCACATTAGTAGCTTTCACAACACAGAATAGAATTGTTTTGGCTGGAAGAGACCTTTGAAACCATGAAGTCCAACCTTCAACCTAACACCACCATGGCCATTAAACCATGTCCCCAAGGGCCAGGTCCACACATCTCTTGAACACCTCCAGGGATAGGCACTCCACTACCTCCCTGGGCAGCCTGTTCCAATGCCTGACCACTCTCATCTTATCACCTGATATTAAGGAGAAGAGACCGACCCCCACCTCACTGCAAACTCCTTTCAGGTTGTTGTAGAGAGAAAGCCAGCATGGACATACATCATTCGAATGGAGCAATATCTGTGTGCAACAGGATTTATGCCTCTGGTGGGCATTTTCTGTCAGGTAATGCTGTAGTAGCACTGCATGAGCATCAGAAACAACAGGGAGTAGCTAATGGGGCTCTGATGCAGGTAGATCTAGACTGGAACCCACTCTGTGGTGGAAATTTAAGTCCTCAGAGCAACCCAGAGCTTGTACAAGAACAAAGACAACCTGGTAGATTCCGCAGCCAAGCATCAGCCTGTGCTTCTGCCTCTGTGGCAGCCCTGAAGCTCTGCTGTGATGGAGACAAGATCAAGTCTTGTCCTGGTTTAGGACAGCCATGGGCTGCAGGATGTTTGGAGTCAGCCAGGGCAGCTGACTTTGATTTGGCCACACATCCTTCTCTTACTCCTGAGGACTGCCTTCACCTTGAGACCTTGAGCGACCTGTTCTAGTGGGAGGTGGCAGGGGGTTGGAATTGGATGAGCTTTGAGGTCCCTTCCAACATACACCATTCTATGATTCTATGATTCTGTGATTCTGTGATTCATTGTAAGCAGCCCACATCTGCTGAGCTGAGTATGATTTTATATACTTTACACTGGCATCAGGATCAGTTTGCCTTTTTCATTAAATCTGATTTCATTTCAACTCAACTCTTCCCTCATTTTTTTCAGTCCTCCTTCTCAGATGGGGAATAGTCATCAGGTGATACAGCAACTGAGCCTCAGGTAATGGCTCAATGTAGCTAGAACATTACCATAGAATCATAGAATGGTTTAGGTTGGAAGGCACCTCAAAGATCATCCAGTTCCAACCCCCCTGTGCCATAGGCAGAGACACCTCCCACTAGATCAAGTCGCTCAAGGCCTCATTCAACCTGGCCTTGAACACCTCCAGAGAGGGAGCAGCCACAACCTCCCTGGGCAACCCATTCCAGTGTCTTTCCACCCTCACGGTGAAGAACTTCCTCCTAACATCCCATTTAAATCTCCCCTCTGCTAGTTTGAACCCATTACCCCTTGTCCTGTCATTACAAGACTTTGTGAATAGTCCCTCCCCAGCCTTCCTGTAGGCCCCCATTACTCCAGTTCTCAATGAAATATGCCTCTCCACAGGAGAGAGGGAGGGAGAGCTCAGATCCAAGGAGAGGAGCTCTTGCTCTGTAGCTCAGCTGCCAAGTCTCTCAGCCACCCCCCTCACTTCAGAGCCCCTCAGTAGCTAAATCCAGCTCATTTCCTAAGACACCTCCCACATCTCCAAAGGGAGGACAACAGATACCCACCTAATATTTCAGTCCCCTCTCGTGCCCCTTCCACACCACGAGCTCCAGGTGGCAGCCCAGTAGAGCTAAACCTTTCGCGAGAGTGTCGCCCTGAACTGTTTTATTTTGATGCGCTTATTTACCAGGAAATGATTAATCACAGAAATTCTTCTCCTTGCCATTAATTGTCTTGCAGACAACCCAAAGAGATAATCATCGCACGCTGGCAGCCACTTGCCATCAATTCTCCACACGCCGCTGCTGTCGATGAATCACAGCCTCTACCTGGTGGGAGAGTCACTGCTGGTGCCACTGGGGCACTTCACCAGTAATGCCTAAGAGGGGAGGAGGATAAAAGATGCTCTTTTCAGACAGGCTGAGAGACTGATCTGCAAGCCAAAGGGAAAATGCATTAAAGCATTTAACCGCCTGGAAATGCAGTGTCATGAACGCCCAAAGGTAGCTTATTACTGGTTCACTGTGGCTTGCCCTTCTTTGCTTGGTAAGGTTTAAATGTGGTTCAAATGAATCGTAGAATCATAGAGTGGTTTAGGTTGGAAGAGACCTCGAAGATCAGCCAGTTCCAACCCCCCTGTGCCATAGGCAGGGACACCTCCCACTAGATCAGGATGCTCAAGACCTCATCCAGCCTGGCCTTGAACACCTTCAGGGAGGGAGCAGCCACAACCTCCCTGGGCAACCTGTGCCAGTGTCTCACCACTCTCACTGCAAACAACTTCCTCCTAACATCCCGTTTAAATCTCCCCTCTGCCAGTTTGAACCTATTCCCCCTCATCCTGTCATTACAAGACCTTGTGAACAGTCCCTCCCCAGCCCTCCTGTAGCCCCCTTCAGATACTGGAAGGCTACTATAAGGTCTCCTCAAAGCCTTCTCTTCTCCAGGCTGAAAAGCCCCAACTGTCTCAGCCTGTCCTCACAGCAGAGCTGCTCCATCCCTCTGATCATCTTTGTGGCCTCCTCTGGACTCTCTCCAACAGTTTCATGTCCTTCTTGTGCTGGGGGCTCCAGAACTGCACACAGTACTGCAGGTGTGGTCTGAGGAGAGCAGAGTAAAGGGGCAGAATCCCCTCCCTTGCCCTGCTGCCCACAGCTTCTCTTGCTGCAGCCCAGCACACAGCTGCTGTCTGAGCTGTGTGTGCACACTGCTGGCTCATGTTGAGCTTCTCATCCACCCAGACCCTCAGGTCCTTTTCCTCAGGGCTGCTCTCCAGCCACTCACCACCCAGCCTGGAGTTGTGCTTGGGATGAGTGTCAAGGGTTAAGCCCACTTGGAGCCTGATCCTGACCCCTCCCTGGGGGTGGTCTGACCTGCCCCCAGGTGTCATGTTTAGCCCCCTCCCACTTCCTGCTGAAGACTGCTATAAAAGGGAGGGGACAGCTCATATTCTGTTTCTCCCTGCCTGACCCATTCCTGGCTGTCTTGCTGCTGAACACCACATGCTCCCCAGCAAACACGTGGGAATAACAATCATTTTCTTTGTAACTCTAACTAACTGCATTTCACCATCAACGTCCTGCATGCTGCTTCATCCACCATCCAATCATCAATCCCAGAGTTTGGACTCAACTCCCATTTCACAGGTTGTATTTTTACTTTGTGTATTTTGCTCCCTTTCCCCCTTTACCATCTGCAATCCCTCTCATTCTCCACACCCTGTATTCTGGTTCCCTTTCCCCCCCCCACCTTCTGTAAACCCCCCTTATTTCCTATTTATTGTTAAAGTTCTTTTTACTTCCAAATCAAATCGAGTGTTTGTTGGGGTTTTGAGCTCAGGGCGGGGCTAGCCTAAACCAAATACAATGAGTTCTTCTGCTGGAGACATTCCTGCTGCTGAGGTAGGTCCAGCTCTTGTTCTGATGAAGGTCATGGCTGAAGATCCTTAAGCCTGTATTTAGAATCATAGAATTGTTTCAGCAGGAAGAGAGCCTTAAGATCAAGATCATCAAGCCCAACCATTAACCCAGCATTACCAAGTCTGATACTAAACATCATCTACATGGCTTTGAAACCCCTCCAAGAATGGGGATTCCGCCACTTCCCTAAAAAGCCTAGTCCAGGGCTTAGAAACATAGAATCATGAAATCATAGAATCAGTCAGGGTTGGAAGGGACCACAAAGATCATTTAGTTCCACCCCCCCGACCATGCCCAGAAACACCCTAGCCTAGATCAGGCTGCTCAAAGCCTTGTCCAGCCTGGTCTTAAACACCTCCAGGGATGTGGCCTCAACCACCTCCTTGGGCAACCCATTCCAGACTCTTACCACTCTCATGGTGAAGAACTTCCTCCTCATGTCTAGTCTGAACCTACCCACCTCCAGCTGTGATCCATTTCCCCTACTCCTGTCACTACCTGATAGCCTAAAAGTCCCTCCACAGCTTTTTTGGTTGTAGGCAAGTGGGGGTTGGTTTCTTCTCCTAAAGAACAAGTGATAGGACAAGAGAAAACTGCCTCCCTTTGCACCAGGGGAGGTTTTGGTTGGACATGAGGAACAATTTTTTTTTCCCCGAAAGGGTTGTCAAACCCTGGACCAGGCTGCCCAGGACAGTGATGATGTTCCCAGCCTTGGAGGGATTCCAAAGCTGTGTAGATGTGGTGCTGAGGAACATGGTTTAGTGGTGACCTGTAAATGTTGGGTTTACAGCTGGACTCAATTTTAAAGGTCTCTTCCAACCAAAATAATTCTATTACCAAAGGCTTTGTAGGCTTGGACTCATCACCACCTCCGCTCCCCTTTCCCAAATAAACACTGAATTTATTTTGCAGGTGCTGCCCACAGCCACCTCCAGCACCATGCCTAGGAGACAGTTTAGAAAGAAAACCAAATCAAAATCTCTTTGATGGCCAGTCAGGGCTATGCATCACTGGGGGTAGCTGAGAGGACACTGGGGACATGCAGTGGCCTCCTGCTCTTGCTGAACCTCCTGCAGATCATAGAATCAGTGAGGGTTAGAAGGGACAACAAGAATCATTTAGTTCCAACGCCCCTGCCATGGACAGGGACACCCTACCCTAGATCAGGCTGTCTAGAGACTCATCCAGCCTGGCCTTAAACACCTCCAGGGATGGACCTTCCACCACATCCCTGGACAACCCATTCTAGGGTCTCACCACCCTTATGGTGAAGAACTTCTAACGTCCAGTCTGAATCTACCCATTTCTGGCTTTGTTCCATTTCCCCCAGTCCTATCACTACCTGACAGCCAAAAAAGTCCCTCCCCAGCTTTCCTGTAGGCCCCCTTCAGATACTGAAAGGCCACAATAAGGTCACCTGAGAGCCTTCTCCTCTCCAGACAGAACAGCCCCAGCTCCCTCAGTTTCTTCTCATAGGAGAGGTGCTCCAGCCCTCAGATCATCCTTTTCTGGTGTGGTGGTTTAGCAGTTACCTGCACCCCCACCTTTTATAATCCCCAGCTAAGACTTAGAAAGCACTGGACATTGATAAATGAAGCTTTATATTTACAGCAATGCACAATATACAAGGAAATAGTTACAGGGTATAACAGATATTTACAGATATATATACAATGAAAAGGTAATACAGAAACACCACAGCCCTCCCAGAGACCAAAATCCCCAAGAGAGGGTAACCAAACCCCCCCCACCCCCTTTCCCCCCTTCCCCAGCCTTATCTCACCACCTGTTGATGCTGCAGATAAGCTGAAGTAGATCAGCCAAGGGGGTTAGCAGTAGGAAGAAGTTAGTAGTATTACTGAGAATTAGCTACCAAGGCAAAGGGAAAGGAGACCATGCAAGAGGAGCAGCCGCAGCCAGAGCAGTCAGAAACCATCTGATTTCTAGTGTTTTAGGTACAGTTCTTGAAAACAACTTTTTTTTTTCTTTCTCAGTAAAACTCTGGTGAAGTGACACACTGTGTTTACCTCTCTCAGGCAATGGTCTAATTTCTCACTCAAATTCTCCAATTAATTCAAACCAGCACATCTGGACACCTTCCAGCACATCCATACCCTTCTTGTAACAGGAGCTCCAGAACTGGATGCAGTGCTCCAGGTGGGGATCTCAACAGTGGGGAGTAGATGGGCAGAGTGAGGCACTTGATGAGCAAAGCTTTTGTGAAACTGGACCAATGTGCTCAGTGATGTCTGAGCTTCCCAATCGTGCCAGAAGGATGCTAAATCGAATGTATTCAGTGCTAAGAGTTATGGTGTCTTTAGAACCTAAAGTGTATAATTAAATGATAGCATCAGAGATTGGAATTGCCTTTTTTTTTTTTTTTTTAATCCTTTCATTTGTAGGGGAAGGGGGGGGGAAAAACAAGAAGACGACATTTTAATAACATGTCATAAGTTTTACAGTTATTGGATTTTTCAAATTGTTTACAAAAGCAATATTGCTAAACTGCATCGTTGGGGGGGAGGGAGGGGGAAAGGAGGAGGTTGGGCTGGAATTGTTTTGTTGGTTTTTTTTGTTAAAGCCTTTTGATAAAAAGAATAAAGCAACAATAATGTTCCCAGGAGGGAAAAGAAAATTGCTTTTCACTTTTGTTATTTGGTTAATTATCCATTCAGGCAGTCAGTAGCTAAAACTCATTTTCAGCAGATTCCTTCCCCAAAGTCTCCAGCTTCCAGCTGTAAGCAGGAAAAGCATTTGACTTGTACTTAACATCAAGAAGCCAAGGAAGAACTTTGTGGTTAAGGTATTGCCAGCACCTGGTCTGCAGTTCATGCAGCCATCAAGAAAGGGCAGGATTGGGCATCAGGCTGGTAACTAAGCCCTAGTCCTAACACTTGGGAACTATGGATTGTGGTGTCCCATTTATTTTTAAAGAGGGAACCACCAGGGACTTGTTCCTAAAACCAACAGTCCCCAGCAGCCTCCCTGATAGCCTTGTAGCAGCAGAGTTTGACAACTCTCATGTCAGTTAAAACTGGGGAAATCTGGAGCAGCTGGAGGAGGGTTCTGAACTCTTCAGCTGGTGGTGTTTGATGGAATTTTTTTTTCTGGCTGTTTCTCTGTGTTGTTGGGAGGAGAAATGAGATGGTACTTCTCAAGGTGGAGTTCCCATGCCGTGACCCACGTGAAAGGTCTGAAAGGTGGCTTGGCTCAGTGCAGAGGCAGAAGCTTCAGGAGGTGGAGTGCCCATGCAATAACCCAGGTGAGTTCCACATCTCAATGCTCAACAAGAACTAAAGGGTGGGGGGCAAGAGGATTATCATAGAATTATCATAGAATGGTTTAGGTTGGAAGAGACCTCGTAGATCATCCAGTTCCACCCCCCTGCCATAGGCAGGGACACCTCCCACTAGATCAGGATGCTCAAGACCTCATCCAGCCTGGCCTTGAACACATCCAGGGAGGGAGCAGCCACAATCTCCCTGGGCAAACTGTTCCAGTGTCTTGCAACCCTCACTGTGAAGAACTTCCTCCTAACATCCCATTTAAATCTCCCCTCTGCCAGTTTGAACCCATTCCCCTCATCCTGTCATTACAAGACCTTGTGAACAGTCCCTCCCCAGCCTTCCTGTAGACCCCCTTCAGATACTGGAAGGCTACTATAAGGTCTCCTCGAAGCCTTCTCTTCTCCAGGCTGAAAAGCCCCAACTTTCATAGCCTGTCCTCATAGCAGAGGTGCTCCAGCCCTTTGATCATGTTCATGGCTCTCCTCTGGACTCTCTCCAGCAGTTTCATGTCCTTCTTGTGCTGGACAAGGATGGGGCCAGACTCCTTTTCCCTGGTGCCCAGTGACAGGGCAAGGGACAATAGATACAAGCTGAAGTCTGGGAGGGTCTATCCAAAGATGAGGAGAAAGTTCTTTGTTGTGATAGTGCTGGATCTCTGGAGCAGTCTGCCCAAAGACGTTGTGGAATCTCAAATCAAGGCCAGAGGCAGAAGCAAGGAGAATTCTCCCAACTAACAACCAATAGGGCAAGAGGAAATGGCCCCAAGTCACACCAAGGGAGGTTTAGGCTGAACATTAGGGGAAATTTTTTTCCTGCAAGTGTAGCCAGGCATTGGAACAAGCTGCCCGGGGAGGTGGTGGAGTCATCATGTCTGGAAGTGTTGACAAAAACACGTGGACATGGCACTTTGGGACATAGCTTAACGGCCATGGTGGCGTGGGGCTGACAGTTGGACTTGATCTTAAAAGTCTTTTCCAACCAAAACGATTCTATGACTAGCTGCTCTGCTCTTTTTGTCACTCTGCAAGTCTATAAACATGTCCTCATTCGAGAGGAGGACAGTCCTGAGAGACCCTTCTCAAGGGTGGTTTAGTGCACTGAGCCAAAGAGATGAAAAGGGCTGTTGAGAAACAAATAGCAACAAACCAGTGCTGGCAGCACCTTTCAGAGCTGGGACCTGCTGACCCCTCAGCTGGGACTGAGCTAATTAGAGAAAGAGACAATCCTGAAGAGTCACTTGGCCAGGCAGGCTGCCTGCCCTCTTGGAGAACAGCCTGCACCACCTCATGTGCAGGCAGGATGAGATACTAGGAGACACAGGGTCAGGGTGATGGCAGGTATGGCTGGATGTGGAGAGAGTGACACTCAGTGTGTGCTCCTTGACTGAACTTGGGTGTCAAACACTCTTCTTGCAGAGTTAAGTGGAGCAGGTGTGAGCCAAGGTGACCACTCCTCTGCTCCTACAGAACCCCATAGAATCAAAGAATCATTTTGTCTGGAGGAGACCTTTAAGGTTCATGGCATCACTGAGGAGCTGGAGGTGATGCAGACAGCAAGACAGGAGCGGCTGTGTACCCAAAGTAGGTCCTTCCCTCCCTCCAGATCTCCATAGCATGGTCTTGTACCCCTACTCCTACTTGCACTGAGCCAGACAAGACAAGATAGCTCTCTTTAGATGAATTTCACAGCTGCTCTTCCATGCTGGTTTCATTGATCTGGGGCATGAGCAACCAGAAATGCACTGGATATGTCAGGTGTCTCCAGTGTCTTGTTCAGTGCCAACAATGTTCTCCTGCCTCCATGGAAAGCCATTCTCTTGATGTGTGATCTGTGTCTGTCTCTGCAGTCTTCAGCATAGGAGAGACATGGACCTGTTGGAGCAGGGCCAGAGGGGGCCACAGCAGTGCTGGGAGGGCTGGAAGCACTCTGCTGTGAGGCCAGGCTGGGAGCATTGGGCTTGTTCAGCCTAGAGAAAGAAGGCTCCAGGGAGACTTTCTGGTGGCTTTTCAGTGCTTCAATGGGCCAAGAAGAAAGCTGGACATGATCTTTTGAGCAGGCCTGTTGCAACAGGGCAAGAAGTGATGGTTTTAAAATAAGAGGAAGATTCAGACCAGAGAGGCCACCTTATTGTGGCCTTCCAGTATCTGAAGGGGCCTACAGAAAAGCTGGGGAGGGACTTTTTAGGCTATCAGGTAGTGCCAGGACTAGGGGGAATGGAGCAAAGCTGGAGGTGGGGAGACTGAATGTGAGGAGGAAGTTGTTCAGCATGAGAGTGGTGAGAGCCTGGAATGGGTTGCCTAAGGCAGTGATCGGGGACCCATCCCTGGAGGTGTTTGCAGCCAGGCTGGATGAGGCTCTGGCCAGCCTGCTCTAGGGTAAGGTGTCCCTGCCCATGGCATGGGGGTTGGAACTAGATGATCTTTGTGTTTCCTTCCAACCCTGACTTGATTCTATGAATGAAGCAGGAGTGAAGCCTATGGGTCCAATTTTTTTTTTGGAAGGCCTGCAGTAGTATAATCCAGACATATACCACAGGTGTGTGCCTACCAGGGGGAATATCATGGCTGGGCTGTGGGCCAAGCTGTGCTCTGATTCCCCTCTGGGTATTTCTGCTGTTCAGTGGCACCATCCCTGCACTTCCTTGAAACAAACTGAGCTTTAGGGACTTTTTTTTTTTTTTTTTTTAAAGATCTGCCCTTAACCAGAGTGGGAGAAGTTTTAGCATCCAGGAGCTCATGGAAAACCCAGCTCTGCTGCATATCTCCAGCACTGACCCCACAGCCACAGCACCAGTTCCAGCTGGGTGGAAATTGTGAAGATCAGCTTAGCCAAACGTGTCCAGGAGAATTTAGATGGATGTAAGCCCTAGGACAAATAGAAAGCAGTGACCAGGGAAAGTCCTCTTTGGCTTGTGCCCCTGCCTTGGCTGTAGGGTGCTGCCCAGACATGATCTGTGCCTGGGTACCATGGGCTTTTTCTTCCGTCCTGCAGCCAAAAAAAGGGAAGGAAAAGCAAATCTCTTGCTAACAGCTGTTTCCTTAACAAACAAATGTTCCCTTAAAAGACCCAGGATGACAAGTTGACAGTAATGAAGCAACATCTGTCCAACCACTGCACTTTTTGGCAGCTCCAGAGCCTCTGACTGAATGTTCCCTAATGTTCAGCAGACACTTGCAGCACCTGCTCTTCACCCCCAGCCTCCTACTGCTGCCTCCAAATGCGGAGCAGATGTGAAGGCTGAGAGAAAACCTTCCCGAAGCAATCCATCAGGTTAACAGCATCCATCCAACACACTCTCAGAACATCACTTGCTTTGCTTCAGGCACCTTCCACCTTGCTGGGACATGTACCCTGCCATTAACTCTTGCAGGGATGCACAAATGGAGAAGCGAGGCTCTCAGGACCTGGCAGGGTGGTTGAGTGGTTTTTATTATGGACAATCTGTAGTGCTGGGACTGCAGCACTCAGGGATGTGCTGTGAGGGTCTGCTGGGTGTAATAGTGGCACAGGAAATACTATCCATGTAGGCATCAGCTCTGGAGTGGCTCTGAGCAGGCCTATGGCTGAGAAAATGTGAAGCAAGGACACACAGAATTGTGGAATGGTTTGGGTTGGAAAGGACCTTTCAAAGACTATTGTAGTCCAAGCCCCCAGCAGTCAGCATGATCATCAAAACTAGAGCAGGTTGCTCGGAGCTCTGACCTGTATGTCTCCAGGACTGGGGCATCTACCACCTCTTTGGCCCAGCAGAGTGTTCCAGCCCTCTGATCATTTGTGATCTCTTCTGGATCTGCTCAAACACTTACATGTCCTTCTTGTGCTGAGGACTCCAGAGTCCATGCCTTCAAGGGCACCCTTGGACTGGAAGACACTTGTCTTGCCCTACAACAGCAGTGGCTCACACCACACTGGAATAGGATCATAGGATGGTTTAGGTTGGAGGGGACCTCAAAGATCATCCAGTTCCAACCCCCTGCTATAGGCAGGGACATCTCCTACTAGAACAGATTGCTCAAGGACTCATTCAACCTGGCCTTGAACACCTTCAGGGAGGAGAGCAGCCACAATCTCCCTGGACAACCTGTTCCAGTGTGTCACTTTTCTGATCGCATCACATGAAGAACAACCAAATCTATTCAGTCTGAGACTGAAATGCTTCAATTTCCATCGTGCCTCAGTTTCCCCGCTGGGACTTTTGGACAAAACCAATTGCAGCCCACAGTGCTGTTGGGAAGATTATTTAGTCTCTCGAAGTCCTGTGATGCTTTGATGTAAGGCAGAGCTTCCTAGGAGCTGATAGTGCAGTTTTCAGAGGAGGAGAACACTTTGGGTCACATGTGGGTGCAGTGACAGCCCTGGAATCCATACTGGACAAGATGGAGTGGGTAATGAGTGTTTTCTGCAGTAGCTAGAGCACTTAATAGCAAAGTCCTGCTTTATTAGGCATTTAACCCAGAGCGAGCCTCATTTTGCTTCCCCCCTCTGCTATAAATACACCTGCCAATACCTACAGCTAAATGGGCTGGGAACTGTGCAGCTCATCCAAGCATCCCCATGGGAGATCTTCCAGGCCAAGACTTTGTGAGCTGCTGAACTGTGTCTGCTTAGGCAGCACCTGATCAATTCTGAATTATCATCTTCCCATCTATTAGCACACTAAATGATTGCCCTGCACCTCCACATCTGGATCCATATGTCCTGCTGTGCCTTGCACTGACTTGTCGTCCCTCATCGATTTTTACCCTCGAGCTTCTCTGCTGTGATTGATTCCAAGAGAAAGGTGCAAATGAGGAGTCAAACATCTTTACGACTTGAGAACTTCCTATCGAAGGAATTCACTGCTCTTAATAACCTCCCTCTCACTGCTGGGTAAGCATTTTGTAGCAGATAGGCTTTGTCAGGAGGAGCACCCTGGTCATCCAGAATGAAAAACCTTCATCTTTCATTACATCTCACTTGCTGCAGGCAGTGAAAGAAGGTGGCTTGGTTTTCTTGTGGAATCCTAGCACAGTGAGGGGTTGAAAGGGACCTCTGGAGATCATCCAATCCAACCTCCCTGCTAAAGCAGGGTCGCTCAGAGCAGGATGCCCAGGATCACAAAGGCCAGGCAAGTTTGGAATCTCTCCCTGCCCCAGGCAGCTGCAGGTGGGCAAGGCTGAGCTGCTCTGCATGGTTCTGCAGGAGTTTGCCAGCAACATGGTAATGGTGGCTGTAGGTCATTGAACCCAGCAAACACTCACCTTGGGTCACTGAGCCTCTTTTACTTGCTGAACTGAGAAGCTCAGGTGGATAGAGACACCTGGAGATACTATCTTTGACTGGCAGTTAGGTGGGATCCTTTCTGTGGGGACATGTGTGCTCCAAAAGTCTTCCCAATACCACCATCCCCTGCCCGTGATTGAATTTGGCAGCACAGCAGAACACAAAACAAACAAACAAAAACCCCAAGCCATGCAAAATGGCAGAGACAACAGCCACAGTATGTCACTCCATGACATAATTTTGTGAAGTTAATGGTTCCAGCTGCCTGGAAGGGCACTAATCTGGAAAGAAACCACTGCTGCCCACTGCAGAAGACACTGGGAAGTGCTGTGAGCAGGCACTCATCTGGATTAGGGCCAGAAGCCCCAGATCCCTGCCCTACCTGAGGGCTGCATCCACAGTGATGTCCCAGCATCCCTTACTAATCATACTATGGTGAGGATTGGAAGGGAACTCTGCAGATCACCCAGTCCAACCACCCTGCTATGGCAGTGGCACCCACAGCAGCTTGCCCAGCATCACAGTGTCCAGGCTAGTTTGGAATCTCTCCAGAGAAGGAGACTCCTTAACCTCTCTGGGCAGCCTCCTCCAGGGATCCAGCACCCTCACAGGTAAGAAGTTTTGGGGCAGGTAGGATGGTGGCTGCAGCCTAGGACGTAGCCAGCTGCAAAGGACCTGTTACCGATCATCATTGGCCCTTTCCTACCCCTTCTCAGGCCACCAAGCAATGTCCCTGATAATCCTGCCCCAGAGGTCTGTCTGGGATGAGTGAGTGGTGGCCAGTTTGGGGTGCTGAAGAAACATTGAACTTTTATGGTCTAGAGCACAAGCTGAGGGAATGGGGGTTGTTTAGTCTGGAGAAAAGGAGGCTGAGTGGAGACCTTCTCACTTTCTTGAACTACCTAAATGAAGGTTGGAATGAGGAGGGGGTTGGTTACTTCTCCCAAGGAACAAGGGGACAAGAGAAAATGGCTTCAAATTGCACTAGGGGAGATTTAGGATGAGAAGAAAGTTCTTCACCATGAGAGTGATGAGACCCTGGAATGGGTTGCCCAGGGAGGTGGTTGGGGCCACTTCCCTAGAGGTTTTTAAGGCTGGGCTGGATGAGGCTCTGTCCAGCCTAATCTAGGGTAGGCTGCCCCTGGGCATGGCAGAGGGGTTGGAACGAGATGATCCTTGTGGTCCCTTCCAACCCTGACTGATTCTATGATTCTACAAGGAACAAGTCCTGGCCCAAATTGCCCAGGGAAGTGGTGGATTTGCCACCCCTGGAGGAGTTTCAAAGCTGTGGTGCTGAGGGGCATTGTTTAGTGGTGACTTGACAGTGCTGGGTTAGTGCTTCGACTCCATGATCTTTAAGGTCTTTTCCAACCAAAACGCTTCTGTGATTCTCTAAACCTGACCCCCAGTCGGGAGGGCCAGGAGCCGCTGTTAACGTGGGCAGCAGAAGCTCCTCTTCCTCTCGTGGGTCTCATACATCGGCAAGCCACCAGAAGACGAAGTGCCGAATCATTCACGGACATACCAGAGCCCCCATACCATCTTCTTGGGGCCCGGGACACCTCCAGAATTTCTGTGCACCGCCTGCTGCGTGCCGAGTCCCGGTCCAGCTGCGCTACATGCAAACGGCCACAAGAGGGAGCGCGCACACCGGGAACGAGAAGGGGAGCGGCGGAGCAGGAACGCCCCCGCCCCGCTGCTGCGGGCGCCGAAGAACTCACTGTGGTGGTTTTGCCACCGGTTTTGCTGGCCCTCTCATTGATTTGCTGGTTTGGTCACTGATTTTACTGGTTTTGTCACTGATTTTCGCAGAATCGCGGAATGGCTTAGGTTAGAAGGGACCTCAAAGATCATCTGCTCCATGCCCCACTGCCATGGGCAGGGTCACCTCTCAACTAGACTCATCCAACCTGGCCCTTAACACCTCCAAGCAAGGGGCATCCACAACCACTCTGGGCAACATATTCCAGAGTCTTTTTCATTTTTCAAACTGAAAAACTTCCTAAAATTCAGTCTAACCCTGCTCTCTCTCAGCTTCAAACCATTCTGCCTTGTCCTGGCTCTAGACACCTTTATGAATCATAGAATCAGTCAGGGTTAGAAGGGACCACAAGGATCATCTAGTTCCAACCCCTCCGCATTGGCCGGGGACACCCTACCCTGGATCAGGCTGCCCACAGCCTCATCCAGCCTGGCTGCAAACACCTCCAGGAATGTGGCCCCAACCACCTCCCTGGGCAACCTGTTCTAGGCTCTCACCATTCTCATGCTGAAGAACTTCCTCCTCATGTCCACTCTGAATCTGCTCACCTCCAGCTTTGCTCCATTCTCCCTAGTCCTCTCACTCCCTGATAGACTAAAAAGTCCCTCCTCAGCTTTTTTTTGTAGGCCCTCTCCAGATTCTGGAAGGCCACCAGAAGGTCACCTGGGAGCATCCTCTTCTCCAGCCTGAACAGCCCCAACTCTTTGAGTCTGTCCTCATAGTAGAGGTGCTGCAGCTCTCTGATCATCCTTGTGGCCTTCCTCTGGACATGCATCAGCATGTCCACATCCCTCTTGTAAGAGGGGCTCCAGAACTGGACTTCCCGTAGAAGATTTAGAGATTGGAAGGCAGCTCTAGGGTCTCTCAAGAGTCTTCTCTTCTCTAGACTGAACAAGCCCAGCTCCCTCAGTCTGTCCTCATAGCAGAAGTGCTCCAGTCCTTGAATCACCTTTGATGGTATTGTCACTGACTTTGCTGGGTTTGTCACTGATTAGCTAGTTGTGCCATTGGGTTTCTTGGGTTTGTCACTGGTTTTGCTGGTTTTGTCACTGACTTTGCTGAGTTTGTGCCTGATTTTGAGATGTTTTGGGGGCTCAGCACTTTTGTGGTTGTTGCATGTATGGAGGCATGTGGTGACTTGAAAGCCTTTGAGTCTGAGTTTGTGTTGGTGCTTCACAAAGTCCACGCTTTCTGCTTCCCATTCCCTGGTTCAGAGGCTGGGTTTAGGGCAGATGTTATCCTGCTTTGTTGGCTCCTCTCTAACCAACATCTACAAGCTCCTGGTTCCTCCTAAAATTACAAGTGACCTAAACCTGGGCCACACACAGAACTAAAAAACCCAAAACATTATTTCACCCTCATTGATTATTGATTCATTAATGAGAACTGCTGATTACAACCATCCTTTAAAAGTCATTTGAGCCACACTGATTTATTCCAGCTAAAGAACTGGCACAGAGCACGTGTGTGGACATACCACTATGGTGTCTTCTGGGCTGGGAGAAAAGTTAGAATCAGAGACTAGTTGAGAGAGAAGGAGAGAAGGTGTCACCCAGCTGTCATCTAATGGTTTGGGTGGGATGGGATCTTTAAAGATCATCTGGTCCAACCCTCTGGCAGTGACCATCTTCAGCTAGAGCAGCCTGCTCAGGCCTTGTAGTAAAATATCCTGCCAAAACCTTCTGAGCTTTTGGAATAGAAGTTGCCCTCCCAGGCTGACCACAGAGCACGGTGGGGTGCTGTGGTGAGATCTATGGTGTGGAATGCAAGCTGAATTTGTTGTCCCATTAATACAAAGAGGAGGTGAATTAGCAAAGGTGGAAAGTGGAAAGGTCTGTCTGCAGGCTGGCCTGGAATCAAATGGAGGATTCTCAGCTCATTCTGCATCAAGTGCAGCAAACTGAAGCCTTAGCCTTGGGGCTCCTGGCCATCGAGTTTATGTATATTGATTTCCCACCTTCCCTCATTGGCTCTCAGCTTTCCATGGTGCTTTCAAGCAGACAAATTTAAAGCCCAGCAGAGAAAGAGCATCCTTAGCTGGGAAAATCAACTGTGGCAAATCCGTGATAAAAGTCAATCTTCCATGCACCTTTGTTTTGCTACGTGTTGTAGGAGATTAGACACCTATCTCATCCAGCTGGATCTCCACCCTGAGCTTTCCTTGCTGTGGGATCAAGAGGGAGGGAGGTTGTTGTGCTTCGTTCAGCTGGCAGCCACCTGGAGGCATCCCAGTTACCTGAAAATGAGACCTTTAGAAGAGGGCACTGTGGAGGCACTGTGGGGGAGGGGGGATATTTATTTTTAGGCAGATTCCAGGCAGCTCTGGTTTCCAATTTGTGATCAGGACCAACATGGGCTCCCACGATTCAATGTGAATCTGGCTGGAGACCTTTATTACTCATAGGATCATAGAATCAGTCAGGGTTGGAAGGGACCACAAGGATCTTCTAGTTCCAACCCCCCTGCCATGCCCAGGGACACTCTACTCTAGATCAGGCTGCCCACAGCCTCATCCAGCCTGGCTGCAAACACCTCCAGGGAAGTGTCCCCAAACACCTCCCTGGGCAACCCATTCCAGTGCCTCACCACTCTCATGGTGAAGAACTTCCTGCTCACATCCAATCTGCATCTCCCCACCTCCAGCATTGCTCCATTCCCCCTAATCGTGGCACTACATGATACCCTAAAAAGTCCCTCCATAGCTTTTTTGTAGGCCCCCTTCAGATCCTGGAAGGCCACAAGAAGGTCACCTGGGAGCCTCCTCTTCTCCAGACTAAACAGCCCCAACTCTTTCAGTCTGTCCTCATAGCAGAGGTGCTGCAGCCCTCTGAGCATCCTCGTGGCCCTTCTCTGGACACACTCCAGCATGTCCACATCTCTCTTGTAATAGAGGCTCCAAAACTGGATGCAGTACTCCAGGTGGGGTCTCAGCAGGGCAGAGTAGAGAGGGAGAATCACCTCCCTCGACCTGCTGGCCTCACTTCTCCTGATACAGCCCAGGCTCTGGTTTGCTTTCTGGGCTGCAAGTGCACACTGCTGCCTCATGTTGAGCTTCTCATCCACCAGCACCCCCAAGTCCCTCTCCTCAGGGCTGTTCTCCAGCCACTCACTGCCCAGCCTGGATTTGTGCTTGGATTGCCTCGACCCAGGTACAGGACCTTGCACTTGGTCTCGTTGAACCTCATGAGGTTGGCTTTAGCCCACCTCTGCAGCCTGTCCAGGTCCCTCTGGATGGCATCCCTGCCCTCCAGCATGTCTGCTGCACCACACAGCTTGGTGTCATCAGCAAACTTGCTGAGGCTGCACTCAATGCCTTTGTTTATATAGTCTTGAGCATAGAGGATATACCTACAAATATTAATTTATTAACATAATCTAGGCAAGCACAGCCCAGTCTTTAACATACATCATCTTGGTTTTCCCCTGGGCCAGATGTCCCACGATCTTTCCTCCCCCGTGGCAGGCATCCTGTAGCTGTGGGAATGAAGGTCAAACGCTTTATACTCTGCTTGTTGTTTTGCTCTCTTACATTGCATTCCCACACCAATCGACTTTAACTTGAGGAAAATCTAACTGACCACACAGGCACATTTTGCTGAGGTGGGTGATACTGGTCTGAGGTGATCCAGTGTGATCTGGTGTGGGTGATCCTGCTCTGACAGCGGGATTGGACCACACAATCTTTTGAGGTCCCTTCCAGCCCCTGACATTCTATGATTCTGTGTTGCAGCAATGAAGGGGTCACCTCCCCACATTCCCCATTCTTTGTTGCAGCAATGAAGGGGTCACCTCCCCATCTTCCCCATTTCTGGTGCTGTTTCCAGACCTCTGGCCCCTTTCCTTCCTTGTTCAGCTTGATCTGATGGTCCCCTGGGGCTCTCCACTGCCTTAGAGATAGTTTACTCTCTCTTCCTGCTTTATGTTGCAACCCAAAATGAGTTGTTGCTCTGAACACTGAACAAAATAAAGCCTGCATTGTTTCCTGCGTCCTCCACAGTCCCTATCCTCTTTTTGCTCTGAAAAAGCTAAACCCAGGTTATGAATGTAGCAAATGCAACTTCAGGGCACTGAAGAGGGCCCTGCTCCTCCTGCAGAACATTAGTAGGACCACCCTTGCCATTGCTGAGTTTATCCCACTAAATGAGTGCAGCTCCATCTTGCAAAGCATGAAGCTTGAGCATCTTCATCCAGAGCTGCTTTGTTTGAATTAAGCAGCATCACTGCCAGCTACAGCATGTTTGATCTTTTCCAGGATGGAGGAGATAAGAGCAACATCATCATGAATTGAGGAAATCCTCCCTGCTCACCTGTGTGCAGGGCTGTGACTCTCTGAAGGGCTAGATGGCTTTCTGATGGTCCTCTAAATCACAGAATCATACAATCATTCTACTTGAGAAAGACCTAAGACCACCAAGTTCAACTGTTGACCCAACACCACCATAAGACCATGTCCCAAAGTGCCATGTCCACATCTTTCTTGAGCACCTCCAGGGTTGGTGACTCTCTGGGCAGTCTGTTCCAATCCCTGGTCACTCTTTCAAGAAAGAAAATTTTCCTGATATCCAATCTAAACTTCCCCTGACACAATTTTAGGCAATTTCTTCTTGTTTTGTCGCTTGATGCTATGGAGAAGAGACCAACACCCAAAATCAGATTACAGGCTGCTCTGTCACCAGTGCAAAGCAGAGCATGATTTAATGCTGGGTCTCCTCCGAGATGCATGAGGGTGCACTGGAGAGTCAGAGTTTGGTCCAGATTTGGGACTGTGTGTGCCAGTGTGGGAGCTGGGCTGGCTCTGCCACATGCTTTCATTTGTCGTTGGGAATTCAGAAGAGAGGAGGTGTAGGAAAAAATCCTTACAAAGTCATCATGCCTTCATTACAGGAGAAATACAGTTGGGTGGAAAGGCAGGAGGAAAAGAGGATTAAAAGGAGGATGATTAATCTGGAGTAAGGAATGGCCAGTTTGGCCCCACTGTGAGCCCCAGAAGGGATGCAGTGGAGCATCCTCCTCATTCATGAGCATCAACACTGGGGACAGCTATAGGGAAAGAGTGATCAACATTCCTCCTCCAGACTTAATTATAGGGAGCCCACAAAAATGTGCTCTAATCCTGGAGTAAGAGGGGGGAAAGTCTGTGGGTTCATGCCTAAAATCTAAGCAAAAAAAAGGGTAAAACCTCTCCTATTTCCACATACCAATAAATGGCTGATTTAATTAGGCAGGGCTGTGGACACAGGGTGAGCTGGTTAGGGGTGATTCATGCACACCAGGGCAGCAGGAATTCCTTGGGAAAGGTGTCTTTTCCCTCAAGCTGCTCCGTTGCTGTGTGAGTAACAGGGAACCTCAGCTCTCTGTTATTAATATGCCATGGGACCATATGTTCTCAGCCTCAGCCCATATGTATTTTTGAGAAGAACCACCTGTGAGGAGTTCTGCCTCCTCAGAGCAGTGAGGAATATCTGTTTTGCTCTCCATAGAATCAACCAAGTGGGAAGAGACTTCCAAGCTCATCCAGCCCAACCCATCACCCAGCCCTATCCAATGGCACTAAGTGCTCCATCCAGTCTTCTCTTGAACACCTCCAGGGACAGTGACTCCACTGCCTCCCTGGGCAGCACATTCCAATGCCAAAGACTCTCTCTGTCAAGAACTTCCTCCTAATATCCAACCTATACCTCCCCTGGCACAACCTGAGACTGTCCCCCCTTGTTCTGTTGCTGGTTGCCTGTTTGTGTGTGCACCCAGCAAAGGGCACTTCAGGAGTTTGCTGAATTTAATAGAATCAGAGAATTGTTTTGGTTGGAAAAGACCACTAAGATCATTGAGTCCAACCATTAACCTAACACCACCATTAAAGCATGTCCCCAAGTGCCATGTCCACATATTTCTTTAATATCTTCAGAGATGGTGACTCCACCACCTCCCTGGGCAGCCCATTCCAATGCCAATCACTGTCTCTGTCAAGAACTTCCTCCTAATATCCAACCTATACTTCCCCTGGCACAACCTGAGACTGTCCCCCCTTGTTCTGTTGCTGGTTGCCTGTTTGTGTGTGCACCCAGCAAAAGGGCAGTCCAGGATTTTACTGAATTTAATAGAATTTTTGAATACCTCCAGAGATGGGAACTCCACTGCCTCCCTGGACAGCCTGTTCCAACCACTGACCAGTCTTGCAGGATAGAAATTGTTCCTAATATTCAACCTAAACATCTTCTGACCCAATTTCAGGCCATTTCCTGTCATTCTAGCCAGCTGCTACTAGGAAGAACAGACAGACACCCACCCACGCCTCACTCCAACCTCCTTTCAGGCAGTTGTAGAGAGCACTGAGGTCTCCCCTCAGCCTCCTCTTCTCCAGACTAAACAGTCCCAGGTCCCTCAGGCACTCCTCATCACTTAAAGATCCTCCCTGCTGCAGCTCAGGGCTTACCCCAGTCCCTGTGCCACCTCGGCCACCTCTCCTCTGCAGGAAGTCAGCCCTGCACAAGAGGCTGTTGTTGTTTTCCAGGCAGTCCCCGGGCCTGCTGCTCTCAGGTTATTTTAACAGCTGTCAGGAGCTGCTGCTTCAATCTCCGGTGAGTCACCACTGCTGCCAAGGACAAAGCACAGAGCTGCTGGGATGCCAAGGATGGAAGGTTGGCAGTGCTTAGTTACCCTGGACAGGCAGAGGGGTGGCTCTGACCCCACCTGAAGGCTCCCTGTTATTATCCTCTACTTTGCAGAGGGATGAGGAACTACTGAAAAGGGACCAGTGAAGGCTACAAAGGTAATGAGGGGCCTGGAGCATCTCTGTGAGAGCCCTGGGGCTACTGAGCCTGCAGGAGAGCAGCCTGAGAGGGGAACTTATCAATGCTCAGCAAGAGCTAAAGGCAAGAGGATGTGGCCAGACTCTTATCAGTGGTGTCCAGGGACAGGACAAGAGGCAATGGGTACCAATGGGAATTTCTTTGTTGTCAGGGTGCTGGAGCCCTGGAGCAGGCTGCCCAGAGGTTGGTGGAGTCTCCTCCTCTGGAGAGATACCAAACCCCCCTGGACATTGTGATCCTTGGCAACATGCTGTGAGTGACTCTGCTATAGCAAGGAGGTTGAACTGGATGATCTCCAGAGTTCCCTTCCAACCACTCTGGAATTCTGGGATATTAAAGGATCTTGGGTGGCCCAAAGCCCTTTTGAGAGCTCTGGGAACCTCTCGACCACTACAGCCCCAGGATGCACTACCAAAGGATGTCCCAAAGGCAATTGAGACCTCCATTTTCTGAAGGCATCGGGACAGAGGGTCACATTTCAGTAGCTGTAATCCAGTGGGAAGGCTGGGAAGCAGGAGAACAGCAGAGCCATTTGGAGGGGCAGTTGGCACTCAGGAGGAAACTCCATCTTCTTGGTTCTGGGGAGGTTAACACCTTTAGCAGCAGCAACCACGGGCCAGTGAAAGTCTGGAAGTAGCTATTGTTTGCAGATGCAGGAGAAAATGTTTGCTAAACACTGTTATGAATCAGAGTTGTAATGGATTGGAACCACATGCTAGTGTGCTTTTGGTTTTATTTTTTCCTTCCCCCAGTAAAATGTTAATGAAAAACTTTTGGGCAAGCCAGTTCCAGTAAACCATATAGCCCAGGTCTGTGCAATGCTGGGAATGCCTGAGGAAGGGCTGGATTTACTGCTCCACTGGAGTCAGAAGCGAATTTGCTATATAGAATCACAGAGTCAGCTTGGAGGGGACTCTTAAAGGTCACCTTGTCCAAGCCCTCTGCAGTGAGCAGGGACATCCCCAACTGGATCAGGTTGCTGAGGGTGCTGGCCTTGAAAGTCCCCAAGGATGGGGCCAGCACCACCTCCCCAGGCAAAATGTTCCAATGTTTCACCAGCCTCATAGCAAAGAGCTTCTTCCTAACATCCAGTCTGAATCTACCCTGCTTTAGCTGGTCACAGAATCATAGAATGCCAGGTTGGAAGGGCCCTCAAGGATCCAGCCTTTCTAGGTGGTAAAGTAGTTGAAATGAGAAGGCCCAGCACCCTGTCAAGCTGAATCTTAAAACTGTCCAATGTTCTTCCCTTGGGAGATGATTTCAATGTCTGACTGCTCTCGTGGTGAAGAATTTTCTTGTGGACTCCAATCAGAATCTCCTCAGCAGTAACTTGTACCCATCCCCCCTTGTGTTTTCAATGGCACTCCTTGTAAAATGGGAGCCTCCATCTTCTTGGTAACCACCCTTTATGTACTGGTGCATGGTAACAAGGTCTCCTCTAAGCCTTCTCTTCTCCAGACTGAGCAAACCATGTTTCAAACCACTGCCCTGTATCTGCAAGCCCTTCTAAACAGTCCCTCCCCTTCCTTCCTGTAGGTCCCCTTCAGTTATTGTTGAAACTGGGTGGCAGACAGTGCCCAGGTCTTTCTCCCATCACAGTGTGGCTGTAGCAGGGTTAAAAGCACCTGAAATGTACACCCCAGCTTTTGCCATCACTGGTGAAGCAGATGGACAGAGAGGCAGCAGCATCACTAGCAGGCAGGGAGCTCCCAGGCACCCACCAAATGCCATGTTGGGTAGAAGTAAGGCCAGCTGCTGTTGCTCCATGTCATCCAGGGCACTGAGTCAGCAAGTCCTTCATGTCAAGCCCATGAAGGATCCATTTAATCACCTTTACTCATTTGAGTGCCAAGATGTGTCTCAGACACCAGACACTTCTGCTGTAGATGCTTATTCCATTTCTGGGCTGCTTTTCATCCTGCATCATTTGGGCAGCAAGTGATCATCTTTGCTAATCCTCACCCAGTTCCAACTGTGAAGTTTCACTTTTGCTTTTCACAAATCACAGAATCAAATGGGTTGGAAGAGACCTCTAGGATCATCAAGTCCAACCTATCACCAAACCTTTCTAATTAACTAAACCATGGCACTAAATGCCTCATCCAGCCTCCTTTTAAACACCTCCGGGTATGGTGACTCCACTACCTCCCCAGGCAGCCCATTCCAGTGCTACATTCTTGCTGTGTAGAACTTCTTCCTAACATCCAGCCTAAACCTGCCCTGTTGCAGTTTGAGGCTGTCTCCTCTTCATCTGTCCCTGGGTGCCTGGCAGAAGAGACCAACCCTGCCTGGCTACAACCTCCTTTCAGGTAGTTGTAGACAGCAAGGAAGTCTGCCCTGAGCCTCCTCTTCTCCAGGATGAACAACCCCAGCTCTTTCAGCTGCTCCTTGTAGGGCTGTGCTCCAGCTCCCTCATCAGCCTTGGTGTCTCAACATCTTTCTTAAATTGAGGGGCCTGGAACTGGACACAATACTCAAGGTGTGTCCTGACCAGAACTGAATACAGGGGCAGAATGACCTCCCCAGTCCTGCTGGTCACTCTATTCCTGATCCAGGCCAGGATGCCATTGGCCTTCTTGACTACCTGGGCACACTGCTGGCTCATGTTCAGTTGACTGTCAACCAGTACCACTTTTAAGAAGAATTAGGAAATTGTGAACTGGGCAAATGAAGAGAAAGAAGGGAAAATAAAAAATGCCCACTGGAACCCAGAAAAGAGAAGGAGGGAATTATGTTGAGAGAAGATGTATTTCAGATCCACCAGAGTTCCACATCATGTGTCAGTGTCTGGAAGTGGATTGGATTTATCATCTCCCTTGTCTTTCTTTTCTCTCCCTGTGCTGGTGTTCACAGGAGAACTCACAGCACCAGTGAGTAGCACCTTGTTCCACTCCTGGTATTATACTTTTGAACACCCAAATGAAGCTTCAAACTCAATGAGGTCTTGTCCTCATTAGCAGAAGCTTCCTGTGTGTGGTAGCTGCAAACTGTCCTGTGTTGGAAAAACCTTGTACTGCTGAAGGAAATGTTTCCATATACAAGAATACCATAAGGTGAAGCACTGATTTAGTTGGGGCAATTAATGAGGCTGGAATCATAAAATATGTAGTTGTTTTCTTTCCAAAAAGCCCCACTCACAAATTATATACAAACTAGTTAAATTTGCGTTCTAATTTGGTTGGGAAAAATCTTCACAAGGATGTTTATGGGCAATTCATTAATTTAGGAGAACCAGAAAATTGGAAAAGTTTAGCCAAAAAATGGCTTTGCCCCACTTAAAAATAGGCAGCCTGGAGCCCTAGGGAAAGTCTGTTCTACTCACGGTGGTGGAATAGAATTCAGAGGTGGTCCCTGGCTCCTTTGTGGCTGTGTTGGAACTGCTCGGTGTCTTGATAGCTGTTGAGAGGCTTCCAGATCCTGTTCCTGGTTCCACTTGGCACGAAGGTTTGCAGAGGTGCAGGCAGGATCTATTGCAGTTGTGCAGAGAGTAAAGTGTCAGTGGCACTTATCACCACAGCATGAGGCACTTAATACCTTCTCCTGGGAAACTTGAGGCACTTAAGTTTCCAGGTCATTCAAGTCCAAACATCAGGGCTAAGCTGGTCTGAAGCACGAGGCAGAGCAGACCACATTGTCCAAGCCAAGCAGTCTGTAGAGCAGAGCAGTACACACATGAGACAGAGCAGTGAGGCAGAGGCAGCACAGAGCAGCACACACTGAGACAGAGCAGTACAGAACAGCATACACTGAGGTAGAGCAGTGCAGAACAGCATACACTGAGACAGAGCAGTGAGGCAGAGGCAGCACAGAGCAGCACACACTGAGGCAGAGGCAGCACAGAGCAGCACACACTGAGGCAGAGGCAGCACGGAGCAGCACTACTGCTGGCAGCTTAGCTCCGTTTATATTATTTGCCCAGTGCAAAGGCTCCTTTGGCCACAGAGATTCACCAATCAGAATGGCATTTGCAAAGCTGACCACATTAGGTGAACCCAGGGCTTGCTTACCCTTACTTGGGCAAGACACTCACAAGTACCTAAACATCTGTGGGTACCTGTTTATCACTTTGGGAGGAGACACAATGGCCCAAGCCTTTGTTTTCCTCCAACCCTTGCTTTGCCCATCAGCAGAAGGATGGGGCAAGCCAGGACATGGTTTAGGCCTATTAGCCTTCCACAACAGGCACCAAAAGTCTTTCTTGACCTGGTAGCAAGAGTATGCTGTGGGGTTTGTCCACGCATGGGGTGGAAATCCACAGGCCTAAGCAGAGAAGCTGTGCAAGGGAAAGTTTCCAGAGCAGACCCAGCCTTTGTTTATGAATCATTTGAATCATCCATGTCATGTAATGCCAAAGGATTAACCCACTCCCGGGTTTTAAAAGGAAGCTTTAGAAAGATCAGTCTCATACATTGTAGGGTCGGGGTTTTTTTTTAAGAGTAATGACTCAATTTAATCTTTCTGGAAGCTGTTGTTTAAGCCTGTTAAATTCTGTGGGACTTCTCATGGGATTGATGATGAGCGAGAGGTAGAGAAAGAGCCGATGACCAGCGCTGACCATTCCAGCTGCTGTTTTCTCCTCAAGGACTCTCTTCTGTAGGGGCAATCCTAAATGTCTTGCCTCCGACAAGAAGCAGAGGTATTTCAAGGTCCCCTCTTCATGGTGATCTCTTGTCTACACCAAGGAAACCTTAATTACAAATCATAGTAACACCAACAGGGATGGATCATCCCCATCCCTGCAGCCCCTCCTTGCAGCAGAGGCTCTGCTCCCGTTTCGTCCTCCCCCTTCGCTTGCCTTCTCAGATGCTGTTTACCAGCAGCCTCCCAGCACCAGCGGTCAGAGCAAAGGGAGGAGCAAGGGTTTGGCTTTAGGGCTCAGGACCAAAAATAAACCCCTCTGCCAAAAGCCAGGCAGAGCTGGGAATCTTGAGAAGTGTTCCCGCCCAACCGCACAGACAGGCTGCCTTGGGTGGAAAATTAGAGATGAGTATTGGAGCAGGCGTGGGAGGCAGGGCACTTCTGGAGAGTGTGGAGAAACAAATGTTGTCGTGACATAGACATGGCCAGGGCTCAAACAGCCAGTGATGTGAGCAGACACTGGTGGAATGTCCAAGTCCAAGAAGGTCAAGAGGAAGCTTGGAGGGAGTCCAGAAGAGGGCAATGAAGATGATCAGAAGGCTGGAGCACCTCTGCTATGAGGACAGGCTGAGAGAGTTGGGGCTTTTCAGCCTGGAGAAGAGAAGGCTTCCAGGAGACCTTATAATGGCCTTCCATTATCTGAAGAGGGCCTACAGGAGGGCTGGAGAGGGACTATTCACAAGGTCTTGTAGTGAAAGGATGAAGGGGAATGGGTTTAAACTGGCAGTGGGGAGATTTGAACGGGATGTTAGGAGAAAGTTCTTCGCAGTGAGGATGGTGAGACACTGGCACAGGTTGCCCAGGGAGGTTTTGGCTGCTCTCTCTCTGGAGGTGTTCAAGGCCAGGCTGGATGAGGCCGTGAGCAACCTGATCTAGTGGGAGGTGTCCCTGCCTATGGCACAGCAGCCCTACTGTAGGCCCTCTTCAGATACTGGAAGGCTACTGTAAGGTCTCCTGGAAGCCTTCTCTTCTCCAGGCTGAAGAGCCCCAACTCTTGGAGCCTTTCCTCATAGCAGAGCTGCTGCAGCCCTCTGATCATCCCTGTGGCTCTCCTCTGGACTCACTCCAACAGTTCCATGTCCTTCTTGTGTTGGTGGCTCCAGAACTGCAAACATGTGCAGTGTGTAGCCCATCTAGAGCCATCCTCCTCAATCCTAGCTTCTGCATCATCAATATTGATACGTACAGGTTTGGCTTTGCTTTTTGGCTTTTTTTGCCTGTGCTTTGGGGCTGGACTAGATGACTTTTGAGGTCCCTTCCAACCCAAACCACCCTATGATCTCCTTCTATGACAAGATCACCTGGCTACTGGATGAGGGAAAGGCTGTCAATGTTGTATTGCTAGACTTTTGAAAAGCCTTTATAGTGTTCTCCACAAAATTCTTGTAGACAAATTGGCTACTTATGGCTTGGATGAGCACACTGTCTCCTGGATAAAAGCACTGGTTGGACAAGAGAAACCCAGGGAATGGTAGTCAGTGGAGTTAAATCCAGTTGGTGGCTGGTCACTAGTGGTGTTCCTCAGGGATCTGTGCTGGGGCCACTTCTTTGTAACATCTTTATGGATAACCTTGGTTCAGGCATAGAGAGTGTCAGCAATAAGTTTGCAGATGACACCAACTTAGGTGGCAGCATTGATTTGAATGAGGGTAGAGAGGCTCTTCAGAGGGACTTGGATAGGCTTAGATCCAACATGAATGGGTTGAGTTTCAACAAGGCCAAATGCCAGCTCCTGCACTTGGGTCGCAACAACCCCAAGCAATGCTTCAGGCTTGGAGCAGTGTGGCTGGAGAGCTGCCTGGCAGAAAGGGTTTTGGGGGGAAGCTGAATATGATCCAGCACTGCGCCCAGGCAGCCAAGAAGTCAGTGGCATCCTGGCATGAATTAAAAATGCTGTGGCCAGCAGAAGTAGGAAGTTCATTGTGCCCTTGTACTTGACTTTGGTGAGGCCACACTTCGAGTGCCATGTTCAGTTTTGGGCACCACAATACGAGACAGATGTGGAGGTGCTGGAGTGGGTCCAGAGGAGGTCAATGAAGATGTAGAAGGTCCTGGAGGATAAATCTTATGAGGAACGACTGAGAGAGCTAGAGATGGTTAGTTTGAAAAAGAGGAGGCTGAGGGGAGACCTCATTGCTATCTACAACTGCCTGAAGGGACATTATGGAGAGGCTGCTGCTGGGCTCTTCTCACAGGGAATTGGAGACAGAACAAGGGAGAATGGCCTCAAGCTGAGGCTAGGGAGGTTTAGATTAGATATTAGGAAAAAGTTATTCATGGAGAGAGTGGTCAGGCACTGGAATGAGCTGCCCAGGGAAGTGGTTGAGTCACCAACCATGGATGTGTTTAAGGGTCATTTGGATGTGGTGCTTAGGGATATGGTTTAAGGTGAATCTTGTAGAGTTATAGGTTGGACTTGGTGATCCTGAGAGGCTTTTCTAACTTGGATGTTTCTATGATTCTGTGAAAATGTCTGGTGCTATAAGATCATTTTGTGTCACCAGCTTAACAGATTATCTCCAGGCTGTGGTGTGCCTCTCTGTGCAGATGCATCCCCAAGACTTTGTCCCTCCATCTGCCTCTTCTGATGGCACTAATAAAACAGACAAACAAACAAACAAACCTGTGGCTTTTGAAAGCCCAGAGTGCCAATCTCCAAATCCATATTTGCTGGAGAAAAAAAAAAAATTTAAAAAAATTAATGTTTGCCTGGGGTGTCAGAAGAAGATGAGTGTCTACGCGATTAAGAAACAACTGTTCCTTGGCAGTCTGCCCCAACCAGTCTCAACAAGGAGCAAGACAGGTAGCCTGCTTTCATCTGCAATCCCTCTCCAACCACCCCAGACAGAAGATTCACAGCCAGAAAATAAAAGAAGTTTTTTGGGGGGTTTTTTGTTTTGTTTTTTTTTTAATTAGCCTGTAGCAACGACAGGTTGGTCCAGGGCCAAAACACAAGATGAAGTTGTTCTAAGGCATACTGCACTGTGGCAAGGGCATCGTGTTTCCAACAACAACACCTGGCAGGTGGAAACTGAAAACAGTGCTGAAACCAGGCCAATCTGAAGATGTTCTGATGTCAAACCAGGACAGGTGTGGCCATACTTTCCAAATCGCCCAGAGGCAGTGTTTCAGGAACTTGGCAACAAGTGGCAGGGCCAGATTGTCTAAGGAGGTCAGCATCCAAGATGTGGAGCTCGCTTGAAAACCTGTCCCATAATATGGAGCAGGGAAACACATACCTTGAGGGCGTCCCAAATGTTTCCCCACTGCACACCAGATGCAAGGAGACCTAAGAACTTTTCACATCAAATGCTGGGCAGCTTAAGAATCCTCTCCAGACCACTGGACACAACTTGGCAGCGGTGGTTTGGCAGTTGCCCACGCCCCCCACACTTTTGAAATAACCCAGGCTAGGACTCAGTCAGCTGGAAATTAAGGAATGAAACTTTATATTTACAGCTTTGCACAATATACAAGCAGATATTTACAAGCTATAACAGATATTTACAGATATATACAGTGAAAAGGTAATACAGAAACACCACAGCCCTCCCAGAGTTCAAAATCCCTAAGAGGAGTAACAAACCATCCCTACTACCTTCCCCCCTTCCCAAATCTTATCTCATCATCTGTTGATGCAGCAGATAGGCGAAGGTAGATTGGCCAGGGGGTTAGCAGTAGGAAAAGAAGTTAGTGGAATTATTCAGAATCAGCTACAAAAGGCAGGGAGAAAGAAGCCATGCAAGAGCAGCCACAGCCCCGGAGCGGTCTGAAGCAGTCTCCCTTATCTATATTTGGGTTACAACTCTCAAAACAATTTTTTTTTCTTTCCCAGTAGAGCCCTGAGGGAAGCAGCATCATCAGTGCTTTCCTTTCTCAGCCTATAGTCTAATTTCTCACTCAAATCCTCCAATTAGTTCAAACCAGCACAGCTAAGTACCTTTCCTACTGCCACTTGCGGGTGAATGAGGAACCGCTTTGACTTCTATGATTCTATGATTCTCTGGCAGCTTGTGGCTTGACGTAAGAGAATAGTACTTTGCTCTCATGAGACCCCACCTGGAGTACTGTGTACAGCTCTGGAGACCCCAAAACAAGAAGGACATGTAACTGTTGGAGCAAGTCCAGAGGAGGCCACTAAGATGTTCAGAGGATTGCAACAGCTCTGAGGACAGGCTACCAGAGTTGGGACTCTTCAGCCTGGAGAAGAGAAGGCTTCAAGGAGACCTTGTTACTACAATACCTTTCAGTATCTGAAGAGGGCCTACAGGAGGGCTGGGGAGGGACTATTCACAAAGGTCTTGTAATGACAGGATGAAGAGTTTAAACTGGAAGAGGTTTAAACTGGAAGAGGGAAAATTTAAAGTGGATGTTAGGAAGAAGATCTTTCCAGTGAGGGCAGTGAGACACTAGTACAGGTTGCCCAGGAAGGTTGTGGCTGCTCCCTTCCTGGAGGTGTTCAAGGCCAGGTTGGATGAGGCCTTGAGTGATTTGTTGCAGTGGGAGGTGTCCCTGCCTATGGCAGGGGGTTGGAACTGGATGCTCTTTGAGGTCCCTTCCAACCTAAACCATTCTATGATTCTATCAATATAATGTTGTTATTTCTTGAACAAAATCTGTGCATTTTCCTTCCTTCTGCTTTCTCTCTTTTCCTTCACTCCTTAATTTTTTCCATCAATGGCTTTCATTTCCAAAGCATTGTCATTTGCAAATGTGATTCATTAATTGCATTGTAGTGGGGGAAATTCCCAGCATGATGCTGGAAGCTGTACAGACACTTCTGTCTGTCCTGCTTTTCCCACCCATGGCTTGAGCAGGGTGGAAGCAAGCTGCCACCTCCTCCAGGCCACCTCCTCCAAGTCAGTGCAGGATGCTCACCTCACCTGCCGGGAACTGATGCTCTACATAAAGAGGTGCCTCCAAACCACCTTTGTCTAGCCTTGAGAGAGATGGAGGCTGGATCTCAACTCTTGGCATGCTTCATACTGGGCTGAACCAAACCCAGACAGGGACACCCATAAATTCTGGGAAAGTCTGGTTCTGAACTCTGTGGCTTGGACTCCTCTTTAATTACAGGTCGCTGGTGAAGCTGGTTGGAAAATGTTCTATATATTCTCTGCAAAATTGGTGGTTCAGTCCAAAAAAAAAAATTGATGCCGATTTCATTCTTTGATTATTATTATATCTTTTTATTGAGGCTTCATGTAGATTTTAATTGTCCACTTTTTCACTCAGCTTCCACCTTTCTGACAGAAGAGCAGATGAAGTGACAGAAAATCAAATCCCTCATCTGCATTTTTGTCCAAACCCTTGGAAAATTCCGACCGAAACAAAGAAGTACTTTAGCCGTGAGCCATTTTGGTCAATGAAGCGCTCTGTGAAAAACAAAATTGAAACCAGCCTTGGTCACAAAGCTAAACTGGCTGCCTCCATGTCCACAGAGTGCTGTGGGAAGGAGTTAGCCCAGTATTCACCCTCCCCTATACTCAAGGCTGCTGTCTTCTGCTGAGAAACTCCACCGCACAGACGGAGGAGGTGCAGGCTCTGCTGACCTCCTGCCTGTTGTGCCCCTGGGTGGTATCTCCACTTAGAATCATAGAATCAGTCAGGGTTGGAAGGGACCACAGGGATCATCAAGTTCCAACCGCCCTGCCATGCCCAGGGACACCCTACCCTAGATCAGGCTGCCCACAGCCTCCTCCAGCCTGGCCTTAAGTACCTCCAGGGATGTGGCCTCCACCACCTCCCTGGGCAACCTGTTCCAGGGCCTCACCACTCTCATGGTGAAGAACTTCCTCCTCACCTCCCATCTGATGTCTTCCTCTGTGTCTTCAGGGACGGAGCAAGTTGTAGCAAATGCAGCGTCTGTGCCCAATGTGCCACGCTCAGAAGGACGATCCAAGCAGGCAGATGTTCCTGGGAAGCGAAGGGTGTGGAAAGAGAAGTTCTGCAGCACGTCAGTGGAAAAAAAAAAACAACAAAACCCAACAAAATAAAAGGACGAAGGCCAAGTGTCTTAAGCAATGGCGTTTCCTGCAGAGCCAAACAACAGTGAGGACAACCACCTTTGGGAATTGATGATGTAGAAGCGCTCTTCTGCTGGAGGGGGAAGCGAGGAAGTGGGAGGAAGCAAGTGAGCAAGAAAGGCCAACGCTTCTGAGCGGCATGACCCACAGCCCATTGAAGTCTGCCTTTTATTATTAGCATCGTTATTATTTGCAGCGTGGTAGCAACAAGTGGTCCCAACTGGAAGAGAGCCTCATTGTGCTCGCGCTAAACAAACACACCGAGTACCAGACACTCCCTTCCCCGTGGGATTTGCTGGCACAGAGGGCTGCAGAGGACAGGAAATTATCATTTACTGGCATTCGTTCGAAGTCAGGCTGTGCTTCTGTGCTAACCAGGCTGACTCCCACTACCCTCATTCCTATCCAGGGCCTACTCCAATACCTGGTGGAGTCAGGAGAAACATGGACTTGAGCACAGCACAGACCAACATGTTAATCTGCCTCCCTCCCTCCATGTCTGTCCCCGCAGCTCCTACATATGCAAAAATTCTGGTTCCAGCCACCACTGGCTGAATAAAGATGCAGCCTCGAGGCAGAGGAGGGAGATATGCTCACAGTGCTCTAAAATCTAATTTTAGGTTTATCAACCTTGATTAAGTCCTTTCAAAGACTGACCCAGGAGGGCAAATCTAACTCTGCAGCCGTACAAAGGCCAGGCGCAAAGATCTCAGGTCCCTTTGATTCCCCCAGCCTTCAGCTTTGTAAACTGGAGATTAGCACAGCAGCCTCTGAAGGGAAACCTGAGATAGATCCAAGGTTGACAGGCTTCACTGGATCAAGGTTACTTGCTCTTAAAATTACTTCTTTCCACATTCAACATTTCAGATCTAAATATCTACCCTTCCATCTCCAGGGAATGCAAGCAGGAAAGCGTATTCTCCAGGGAACCAAAGCCCAAAAGATGTCCCTTGTGCTGCCAGATATGTGACAAATCATCATAGAATGGTTTAGGTTGGAAGAGACCTCAAAGGTCATCCACTTCCAATCATTTCAGTTCATGCCATTCTTCATCCTTCTATTTTATTCAACTGACTAGTACCAGATGCCCAAGACTGGCAGGTGATGAACACTGTGAAATCCATTTGAAGTGATGGGAGCTGCAGAAGAAACTCAGCATCACCAGGCCGATGGTGCTCTAAGGAAGGCACCACTCTGCTTCAAAGACAAAGCCCCAAACCTTCTAATGGTCATAGTAGGAGGTCATGAAGACAGGCTGAGAGCGTTGGGGCTGTTCAGCCTGGGAGGTGATTCTCCTCCTTTACTCTGCTCTTGTCAGACCCCACCTGGAGTACTGTGTACAGTTCTGGAGCCCCCAGCACAAGAAGGACATGGAACTGTTGGAGAGAATCCAGAGGAGGGCCATGAAGATTCTCGGAGGGCTGCAGCAGCTCTGCTATGAGGACAGGCTACAAGAGTAGGGGCTCTGCAGCCTGGACAAGAGAAGGCTTCAAGAAGACCTTATAGTAGCCTTCCAGTATCTGAAAAGGGCTTACAGGAAGGCTGGGGAGGGACTATTCACAAAGTCTTGTTATGACAGGATGAAGAGTAATGGGTTTAAACTGGCAGAGAGGAGATTGAAACTGGATGTTAGGAGGAAGTTCTTTCCAGTGAGGGTCATGAGACACCGGCACAGGTTGCCTAGGGAGGTTGTGGCTGCTCCCTCCCTGGAGGTGTTCAAGGCCAGACTGAATGAGGCCTTGAGTGACCTGTTCTAGTGGGAGGTGTCCCTGCCTATGGCAAGGAGGTTGGAACTGGCTGATCTTTGAGGTCCCCTCCAACCTAAACCATTCTATGATTCTATGAAAAGAAGGCTCCAGGAAGACCTTATGGCTGCATTTCAGTATCTGAAGGGGACCTACAGGAAGGCTGGAAAGGGACTGTTTAGAAGGGCTTGTGGTGATAGGTCAAGGGACAATAGTTTTCAACCAGAGCAGGGTAGATTGAGGTTGGACATAGGGAGGAAGTTCATCACAATGAGAGTGGTAAAATACTGGAACAGGTTGCCCAGGGATGTGTTTGAGGCCCCATTCCTGGAGACATTCAAGGTCAAACTTGATGAGGCCCTGAGCAACCTGATCTAGTTGGAGATGTCCCTGCTGACTGCAGGGGGGTTGGACATGATGACTTTTAAGGGTCCCTTTCAGCCAGATGCACTTTATGATTCTGGGATTCCTTGCACATGCATATGCAGTCTGCTCAGGAGCTGCCACATGAGAATGCATATCCCAAATATTCAGCCTTGCAGAGCCAAACAAAAAGTCTCTGCACAACCCAGCTGAGAAAAAAAAACCACCAAAAAACACACAAAAAAAAAAAAAACCAACCAAACAAAAAGAAAGACTCAACAGTGTTCCAGCACTGCTCCCTCTGCTATGTGTGGGAGTTTTGCTAATTGCCATGGGCATGACCAAGGTTGTTGTTGATGGAGGTGGAACAGAGGTACTCAAATCTCAACCAGAAGAAAAAAAATAAAAATCAACAGAGTGCAAGTGAACTGCAACCTGCATTGGTGCATTTCTGCTTTCAAAGCTGTGGACCCTTTTTTCTTGTTCGGATGTCTGCCACATGTCTGGTGGGCAGCACTGTGCTGCTTGGGGCTGGCTGGCAAGGTAGAGCATTTGCTCCTCTGGCCAAGGGCCATCCTAGGGCCGTGCTGAGTGTGGATGCACATTCCCACTGTCTGGATAGAGCTACTATTTGTCTCCAGCTTGCAAACCCAGTTCAAGACACAGCCAATCCACCACCTGCTCTTCCCAGCAGAGAGCACCATGGCACAGAAGAAAATAAACCTACCACCACACTGCACACCGTGGCTGTGGGGTCTGCCATGGAAGAAACCAGCAAACAGATGCTTAGCAAGTCACTGAGTGACCTGCACCCTCTGGCAGATGCTCCCCTAGGACTTTAAGAGTGTTGTAGAGAGGAGCAGAAAGGTCCCTGCAGCCTTCATTGAATCATCATGCCTACAAGATGTCCCAGAAAAGGTGACATGAGTGCAGGCAAACACAGCAGCTTTTTCCCAGGTTTGTGGCAGCTCTCAGAACAGGAAGCTCTCTAGACAGTCTTTTGGAGGGGTGTGGGCACAGAAACATTCATAGGCAGAGACCAAAAAGCAAAAGATCCTTTGTAGCCCAAAGAGATCCCTACAGTTTTCCAGTGCACGCAATGCACTCATCTCCTCTCTTCTCAGTCAGAGCAGCTGACCTGAGTTGGCCACAGGTGTATCCCATACCAGAAATGTCCTGCTCAGTATAAAGGGAGACATTTGCTGATGGGGAGATCCCCTGCTTGGGCTCCAGCTCTTGCCTGGGCTCTTTCTGACCCTGCTTCTGTTCCTGAGGACTGTCTCCCTGTTCATCATGGCCAGCCTACATTATCTGGGGTGAGTATGACTTTATATAGTGTATATTTGCATTGGGATCAGTGTCTTTAAATCTGTTTTCATTTAAACCCAGGGGTCTTCTTTTTTTTCTCTGTACCCTTCTTGGGAGGTGGAATGGTTTAGAATCATAGAATCACAGAATTGCTCTGGTTGGAAGAGACTACAAAGTCCAACCTTCAACCTAATGCCACCATGGCCCCTAAACCATGTCCCAGTGTGCCATGTCCACATGTTTCTTGAACACCTCCAGGTATGGTGACTCCATCTCCTTAGGTAGCATGTTCCAGTGCCTAACCACTCTTTCAGGAAAAAAAAAAATAAATAAAAATCCTAATCTCCAACCTAAACCTCTCCTGGCACAATTTCAGGCCATTTCCTCTCGTCTGATACCAGGGAGGGAAGATTGACCCCCCACCTAACTCCAACCTCCTTTCAAGTAGTTGTAGAGAGCAGTGAGGTCTCCCCTTAGCCAGATACTAACTGTAGACAATGTGCCCTTGTGTCACGATGTTATCACTTACTGTATGACTATGCCCATTTTGCCTGGTAGGGCTCCTGTCTCTTTCCATGTACAAACTTGTTGGGTGAACCATTATTCAGCCTCTTGTTCTTCCTTGTTGTGCAATCCGTGGCCCCATGCCTTATTTTTTTCATGCAGGCTCTTCCAACCCTGCTCCAAAGACAGACTTATTAATTTCCTTATGAGCTCTCCTAGGGCACTGATGACAAGAACTGGTGAATTTACTTTCCACCGTTCCCCTGTGAGATGTGGGGGTGGTGTTATGCTTAGTTTGCAGAGGATATTTAAGGCAGAGAGACATCAAGTTGAAGAGCTTTCACCAGTTCTGGGTTTGGACACGATGTGTCTGCAATGGTAACCCCATGCAGCACTGCAGCTCCTCAAAGCTCAGCTGTCCTCAGATACAGTTGGGAACTCAGTGAATGAAGAATGCCTATTTAGTGACCATCTGGGAGTGTTTTAAGTGACTTGCTTAATTCTGCTTGACTATTCTATGGCAGAGGCAAGGATTTTACAGACATTTCCCCCCCTTTCAGTTCTCAGCTGTGTTAACAGGTTCTCTTTCTAATACCTCCTTAATTCTCTCCATGCTTCCTGCCTCCAGCAGCAAATGAAGTAGGAACATAAATAAAAAGTAGGAGCCCAACAGGTTACAGCTTCCATCATCTTGCAGTCCTAATTCAGCCCTTAATAGGATCTTTCTTGTGTGCTGATAGAAAATCACAGAATCAGCCAGGTTGGAAGAGACCTACAAGATCATCCAGTCCAACCTAGCACCCAGCCCTATCCAATCAACTAGACCATGGTGCTAAGTGTTCCATCCAGTCTTTTCTTGAACACCTCCAGGGACAGTGACTCCACTATCTCTCTGGGCAGCTCATTCCAATGGCAAATCACTCTCTGTAAAGAGCTTCCTCCTAATATCCAGGTTATACTTCTCCTGGCACAACCTGAGACTGTGTCTCCTTGATCTGTTGCTGGTTGCCTGGGAGAAGAGACTGACCTTGCTATAACCTCCCTTTAGCTAGTTGTAGACAGCAACGAGGTCACCCCTGAGTCTCCTCATGAGAGGACAGCAAGGTTGTGGCTACAGAATTTGTAATAAATACATTTGTGGGGGGTCACAGTGGGATGACACAGTTCATAAGGTCTGTGTCTTCTCTGGTTCTTCCACAATCCCTACTCATTTCCACTTCTAATCTTTCTCCCTACTCCCCTCCTGCACATACCTCCTGTTCCATCCTCTACCACACAGCCAAGATTTCTGCCTGCTGTCCTCTCCTGCACTGGCATCCATTTCCAGTTTCATCCATCAGACTTGATTCTGCAAGGCTGCCACAGCTTCCAGCTCTTCACCATGTGTAGCCCATGAAGCTGTTGGACCCACACCGCTTGCTGCACCTGTGAGCTCTGGTGGCCAAGCCAGCTCTTCTCAGACCTCCTTGGATGTTGGTCTAATGTCTGCTCTGCAATACCATGGAGCACAAAGAAGCACCCAGCAGGTCAGTTCTGAGCACTTCCAAACTGCAGTTCATTGTAGGCTTGTAACTTGAGTAAACTTCCAAAAATACTCCCCTTCCCTTGCCAAATTTCAGGCTTCTCTTCTGGAAAGTAGGAACGCTTCTCAGAAGTCAACAGAGTTATTGTAGAAGAGGCAAAATACCCTATTTTACTCTGTCCTCGTTTGAGAAATGGATGAATGGTTTCACTTGATTTAAATTAAATCAAAAGAGCAAATAAAACCTCAGGACAAACCAGACCGTGGCAGGCCTTTGACGCGAAATGTTCAGCTGAAGTGTTGAAAGCTTGGCAAAGACCTCGATGGCGTTGAGGCATCAACTAAAGCTGCCTTTTACCCAAGGAGCCTGGGATGACCTCATACTGGTTTTGCAACTAAAGAAAGTGAGGCCAGACAGAGATATTAAAGGTATTAAATCATTAAAGGTTGCAGAGGTGGTAATCTTTGGTTCAAAGAGGTGGCACTCTCTTCTGCTGCCAGGTGGAGATAGCTGAAGATAGGGCTAAGCACAGCACCCAGCAGCAGGGATGCCACCATGCCTGGAGCTCTATCCTCTATGCTGGCTCTGCTGAGAGTCCCAGAGAGAAAGCTACATAGAGTCTTTTTGGGTCTTTCATTTCTTATGGTGGATTTCTGGATGTGGAAGTAGTTTGTAGCAAAAATTTAATCACTTCTATGTATCTCCTGTGAGGGCAGACTGAAAGACTTGGGGTTGTTCAGGCTGGAGAAGAGGAGGTTCCCAGGTGACCTTTTGGTGGCCTTCCAGTATCTGAAGGGGCCCTACAAAAACATCTGGGGAGGGACTTTTTAGGCTATCAGGTAGTGAGAGGACTAGGGGGAATGGAGCAAAGCTGGAGGTGGGCAGATTCAGACTGGATGTGAGGAGGAAGTTCTTCACCATGAGAGTGAGGAGAGCCTGGAATGGGTTGCCCAGGGGGGTGGTTGGGGCCACATCCCTGGAGGTGTTTAAGGTCAGGCTGGATG
Source organism: Psilopogon haemacephalus (assembly GCA_013396835.1). NCBI lineage: Eukaryota > Metazoa > Chordata > Aves > Piciformes > Megalaimidae > Psilopogon > Psilopogon haemacephalus. Next base: position 185,976 of record VWZI01012331.1, on the reverse strand, counting down.
AGGCTGTGGGCAGCCTGATCTAGGGTAGGGTGTCCCTGCCCATGGCAGGGGGGTTGGAACTGAATGATCCTTGTGGTCCTTTCCAGCCCTGACTGATTCTGTGATCTTTGAAACATAAACAGATTTTAAAGTCAGAAAGGCCTTCTGCAAAAGCAGGGCTGACTTCAGTTAGGGACCATCACTGTAGTTAAGGATTAACAGAGGAAATATAGAACAAGTTGTCTTAAAAAAAAGCAACAGAAGTCAGGGAAGAGTGTACATGCTACAGTAATTTTTAGCCTGGTGGATGCAGCCACGGCAAGGGGAGCCTTCCAATAAAGTAGGATCTGACTTATCCAAGAGACCTTTTCTGAAACCAGACTCGGATGTCAGAGTTTCCTTACAACTCTCACAGTGACCTACTTATGTTTAACAGACAGCTGGGGATGTCCTTTGGCTACATGAGCCTACATAGCTCAGAGATCAATCCAGACTCAAAATTCAGATGTGATAGAATCACAGAATCTTTTAGGTTGGAAAAGACCTTCAAGACCACCAAGTCCAAGCATTAGCCCAACACTGCCAAATCTTGATCGTGTCCCTCAGCATCACATTTACGTGTCTTTTAAATCCCTCCAGGTATTGTCCTGGCCAGCCAGTGCCAGGGCTTGACAACCCTTCAGGGAATAAATTGTGCTTCATGTCCAACCTAAACTTCTCCTGGGGCAACTTGAGGTCATTTCTGCTTGTCCTGTTGCTTGTTACTAGAGAACAGACCAACTCCCACCTGGCTCCAGCCTCCTTGTAGGGAGTTGTACAATGCCAGAAAGTCTGCCCTCAGCCTCCTTTTCTTCATACTGAACAACCTCAGTTCCCTCAGCTGCTCCTTACAAGACCTGTGCTCTACACCCTTCACCAAATTGTTGCCTTTCTCTGGACCCTCTCTGCCTTGGTGTCCTTCTTGAAGTGAGAGGCCCAAAACTGAACCCAATATTCAAGGTGATAAGCAGGCAAATGGTCTTTGCTTTCAGGATTTATCATAGAATGGTTTAGGTTGGAAGGGACCTCAAAGATCAGCCAGTTCCAACCCCCCTGTGCCATAGGCAGGGACACCTCCCACTACAACAGGTCTCTCAAGGCCTCGTCCAACCTGACCCTGAACACCTCCAGGGAGGGAGTAGCCACAACCTCCCTGGGCAACCTGTGCCAGTGTCTCACCACCCTCACTGGAAAGAACTTCTTCCTAATATCCAGTTTCAATTTCCCCTCTTCGAGTTTGAACCCATTCCCCCTCATCCTGTCATTACAAGACCTTGTGAATAGTCCCTCCCCAGCCCTCCTGCAGCCCCCTTCAGATACTGGATCATCATGGATCTCAATTCTTTACCAAGACCTAAAGCAATGGCTCTCTTTCTAGTACCTGATGATAACCACAGAAGTCCTCAATTCTGCAGGTCCCCAGAAATTGGAACAAATCTCTCAAGATTAGTTTGTGCTCTCCTCTTGATGCTCAGGCATGCTGCTTGGTTCGTATTTGCATCAGAACAACCCTTCCTCATGCAGGTACTTTGGGACAGGTGGCATCAGCACCCAGAGTTCTCTTGGATTGCTGTGCAGTTAAGGACCCTTTCACAAGCAGACAGGCCTTGCTCATAAATTTTTTTCCTCTCAAAAGTCTTTGTAGAGGAGAGCAACAATCATCCCTTAATACAATACATTTAAACACCATGACAAAAATCCTCTCTGGAGAATCTGACAACACACCAAGGTTATAATGGATGGTTTTCTTCTTTTAAATGCCTTGCCATTAAAGTTTAACGAGCAATACTTACTTTCCTCCTAAACTTATTTTTCTCCTTGACAGATTGGATGCTTAGTTGGGATTTGTTAACGCAGCCAGTCATAAAAACGTCGGCTTCAAAGAAGTGGCTACAAACAGTCTTTAAGAAATTGGGCTTTGATGCCCGATTTGATTTCCATGGCAAAATAAGTTCATAGTTTCTTGTTTGGGGAGAAAGGAATGTGAAGTGTTCTGCAGTGTGAGCCAATAGGCTCATGTCCCTTTTTATTTGCTTGGAATTTAAGTTTATAATAGGTTGTGTAGCTCAGAAACGTCCTAACTCAGGACCATTTTTTAACGATGGGGGGTGAGGGGGTGTTCACTTTTGGGTTTTCTGATCTATCTTTACACGTTTGAGGACTTTCCACTTTCTAATCCTTTACTCCTCGCACCACTACGTCTTTTTCTTAAGTAATGAGCAATGAAGTTGCAGTTAAGGCTCATATCTTTACGCAGAGGTTATTTACAGCATCACACATCTTAACCAAGTGTCTGGTAAAAGTGCTTTGTAGTTGTCCTGGTTTCCCTGGGACATAATCCCAGACCAGCCACGGGCTGCAGGCAGTTAGCAGATTGGAGTCAGCCAGGGCAGCTGACCCAAGCTGGCTACAGCTGTATCCCAGACTGTAAAAGTCACAGTCATGTAAAGGTGGGAAGTTAGCTGAGGATAGAGGAGATTCCTGCTCTTGCTTGAGCCCCTCCTGACTCTATTTTCCCCTCCTCCTCCCAAGGACTGCTTTCCCATTTCATGTGACTGTTGTGCATTCTCTGGGCTGAGTGTGACTTTGTATACTTTATGTTGGCATTGGGATCAGCTTAGCTGTTTTATTAAATCTGCTTTAATTTCAACCCTTAGGTCTTCCTTCCTTATCCTGATCCCCCTTCTCTGGTCGTTGGGTGACAGAGCAACTGCTAGAGCTTAGCCCCAAATACAGCCTCAACGTGGACAGTGTTTTTAGTTCTCACAGTTTTACTTTGAATCTCAGTATTTGTCTTAGCTCTTCAATTTCCTTCCAGACATGATTTCTAACCTCAGGTTTGGAAAGAGAGGACTCACCTTGGGAATTCCCATGCTTCAAGACAAGGATACCTTTATTTTGAACCATAAACCCAAAACAAGCTGCAAGGAAGGAGAGAGGAGCCTGACTCCTGAGTTCCTTCACATTCAAATTGTCCTTCCTCTGACTGACTCTCAAAATAGTCTCTGTGATCTTGCCAGGCTTTGTGCTTCAGGAACAAACATTTGAGGCAAACCTCCCTGACCCCCTGAGTGATGTGGTGCCTGGTGGATCAATGTTAAGAGTTAACAGCAGAAAAACAAAAGGAGTGATTCAAAGACTCGCAGGAAATACAGAGAAGAAAAATGCTGAGCAAGGACATTTCTTTAGCATCGGTTTTTTTTGTGTTTTTTTTTACATCTGCAATTGTTGCTGTCTTCTCCAAAGCTGAGCATGGAGCTTTGAGCTGATGAGCCTTTTCCTGGCTCAGAGGAGGGCGATAGCAAGGCACTTGATATCCAAAGACATGAGGATCCAGTGGAAAAGAAAAAAAGCAGACCACAAATAGACGGTAGGAACCCATACGACATCGCAGCAAACATTTCCTAATACTCTGTGATGCCAGAGGATGATTCACCTCAGTGTTCCTGTTGCATAATCTTCCCCACAGCTCAGGAGAGTGAAACTAGAAACCCGAAGGTCTCGCTGGGCTTTCAGTGACATTTATGTTTAGACTGAGCTTTCAGTTAGGAAAGTGTGAGTTTTTTCTCTGATGACAAAGGAGGAGGAACTGATATAGTAAGGTGTTGTTTCAGAAATGATAAACTACTGAGTGTACCAGATTGTCATCTCCACGGCTCAGAATAAACCCTGAGCTAGACCACAGGCTTCATTCACCCTTCCTGGCTTTTGTGCAGGTCTCCTTGCAATGACCTTCTGGCCCACTCAGCCTGCTTGGTTCTCTGGGAGATCACAGCTGGACTTGCAAAGCCATAGAGCCCCTCCTGACAAACCAGACCAGGGTCCCTCAAGGCTTGATTACTGGGTGGAAGGTGCCATGGGGGTTTCCCCCTCCACCTAAACCTTTGTGGCAGCAGGAGGTCTGGAAACTCCAGGCACGTGTTTGAGTATTTGTGTGCACATGGTAGGTCCAACGTTTTCCAAAAGCACCAGACTTGCTGCTCACCTGTGGGATCTCCCAGGCATGCAGGGAGCCCCAGGCATAAGCACAGCTGCCAAACTGCCTGTGTAGTCACCAGGGAAATTCCACCCAGGTAGCTGCTTGTGGGAGAGAGCATGGAGAAAGCAGTAAGAAAGCAGCAGGCAGCAAGGATCACTACCTCAGAGCTTCTGAGAGGTGCCATGATGTATGCATAACTATATGTTTAAGGGGACAAATCCATTCTTCCCCCCACAGGAAAATCAAGTGGATTAGGGAATGCTGCACGTTTCGGGTTAGTGACCAGGTGCCCAGCATTTTTCTGTGCTGATTGGGTGAATGCTCTTTCAGGAGAGGCAGTGTGAGCAGCACAGAGGTCCTTCACACCTCAGCAACTTTCTAGTCTCTGTTACATCAGGGTGAACCAGGTTAGTTCCTCCTTCAGGGCAGCTTTGCCGCAGGCAATGAAATTTCTTCCTCCTTTCTGCTGAGAGTAGAAAAATTTCCTTTATTCAGAGAAGGGAAAAAAAAAACCCAACCCCCAAACCCTAAGCATTCTGAGAATGACATTTTTCTCAGCATCTGTTTCTGTGGGATTTCCAGTGTTGCTGTACTTCATATCCACTCCCTCTAGCTGATGTGGGACATGGTCTAAATTTGCTGCTTCTTGCCAGTTTGTGGGGCAGATAAGACATTTGCTGAGCGCTTGTCTCCAGCACTCTTTTTGGTAGGGATGGGTGCTGTGCAGCCCAGCCTTGGCTCTGCAGGTGCGTAGTCCTGACTCACCAGGCAGAGCTGTCTCTTTCCTGCAGCAGGGAAATTCTCCTGCGGGATCTCTGCCCTGTGCTCTGCCCTTTTGCCAGGTCTGGACGTGTCATCTCTGTCTGAGGCTGTAGCTAAAGCATCCATGGGCTTGGTCCTGAGGAGGAAAGTGGGTGATCTCTAAGTGATCAGCAATAACTGCTGTCAAAAGCTATGAGGAATCCTGATGCTAAAGAGGCTTCAGAGCTGGGGAAACAAAAGGATAGACTGAGGGCAACCTCAGTCAAATGGAGAACACTGCAAGCCTTGTGTTAAGGTTAGTGAAATGAAGGTTCCTTGCGTTTTGCCAGCAGAGACCACAAACCCAACAGGCAGCTGCTTGTGGGTGAGAAAGGGCAGCCTGACTCACCACCTCTGAACACTTCTTCATGCCACTATGGGATGAGAGCAGAGAGCTGAAGCAGAGCATTATCCCTATGAGCTAGGCTGAAGCTGAAGCAGGAGCAGATGCCAAAAGGGGAACAAAAACTCATCAACTCAACCACAGCTGTGGCTAGAGAAGGGAAGATGGGGTTTCACAGCCTCTCTCCTCTCACATCAGGGCTGCATACCACAGGCAAGGAGGAGTAACCGACATTGCTCCCACCCAGGCACTGCCTCTCCATGGCTGGCAGACGAAGCCTTGCAGCATGATTCCCCCCATTCCACTATGATCAGGGCCCTTAGCAGTAATGAAGCCAAACATTTAGATGAGGATGAGCATGGGGACGAAGAGCCATGCTAGGAGAAAAAGGCATCAAGGTGCATGTGCTTCCTACATGCCTAAAACTGTTACATTAAATGGAGGGTGATCCATGAGCAGCAAGCAGAACATGAATAAAATGGGTACATTGGGTAGGAATGCAGGTCTTTGCTGGTTGCCTGGTTGAGAGCTAAGAAGCTGGGCCTGTGTTGGTAAAGATGATGCACAGAATTTGCAGATCACTCTGGTCCTCAGCTGCATGATAGGGAGGGGAGGGAAGGAAAACATGCACAATTCTGCAGATACTTAGCTTAAACAATTCATGTCATGCTCTATACACTGAAGATTCCACCTAAAGTGTGCAGCTTTCCCTTGCAGTGATGAGCTGGATGGTGTCACAGTTCACTCACAGATACGGTGGTGTTTCAAAATTCTGGCAATACCCAAAAAAAAGAAGTTAGAAATCATAAATAATCTGCACTTAAGCATACTTGTGGAATTTCCAAAACTCAGGAGGAAGGAAACGTCTTCAGAGCTGCTGAAGGGCTGATCATTTTCAATGCTAAGTCTTAGCTTGAAGCAAGTATTTGTGGCCAAGATATTAAATGCTGTCTCTTGAGTTTCTAATGGAAAGGCTGGCACCACCTTAACTGTAGTAACCCTGGCAGCGGCTGCTGTGCCTCTAACATCAGCCATGGCTGCAGAAATGGGAAACTGCCTCGCGTTAGTTCCTCATTCCGAAGCTGGGAGGGCATCTGTGCCTCCTGTGGAGAACCCCTTCTTCCTCTTGCATCCTCTAAATCGTAATCTTTGATATCCTGTTTTTAACTGGAAGCTAAGATGATTTTTTTAACTCCACCACGCCGAGAGCCTGCGACTGAAGCGCGGCATTAAGCCCGCGTGCCACGTTCAAAGCCCTGCAAAACAAATACGTGGTCAAGCGTTCACTCTGATCCATGCTAAATTGGGAACAATACATAAGGATGTTTCAGTGCTTTGATGAACTAAGGCAGATTTAGGCGCGCCACTAATTAATTGGCGAACATTTGTGCCCAAGGCCCTGCTGCAGAAGTGTTACGAGCCGTTCCCTTTTAGGAGATCCTTCAGCAATCTCTCTTTCCAGAGCCTAATGTTATTATTCCATCTTAATTCATTACGGGCTAGACTTTGCCACTTCCATTAATGCAAACACATCCCTTCGAGTTTAGCTGAAAATAGCTCCAAAGAAAGGGGAGGGGGGAGGAAAAAAAAAAAAAAACAAAACCTAATTTAACTCTTAAAATGAGAAGACTGTTTGGAAGGGTATGTTACCAGAGAGTGTAGGCTCCGTAGCGCTTGTTTGCTGTTTTATCTCTGCTAACTGCTGTAGCAGGCAGGCCTGTGACACGCATTGTTCGCTGGAACTGAAATTGCACGCTGTCATAACAGTCTATTAACAGCTCTGAATTTCTGCAGAAGTTCACCTCTTCTCGGGAAGATAGCATCTCTCTTTCCTTCCAAGGATAAACTAGCTTCCTTTCTAGCAGCGGTATATATAAGGGTGCCTTTGCTTGAGGGGGATGTCATGTTCCCTTGACTATGAAGGGACGGGGATGTCACGTTCCCTTGACTATGAAGGAGAGGGGAAATGTCTTTGTCGCACATTTCTGCTCTCCTTTTATCCTCTTCAGAGAGGCCCCAGCTCAATCTAAACAAAATAAAGCCAGGGTATCGTTCGAAAACAAAACGGTTTTGAAAACTCTTTGATCTGCCTGGCTTCCTGTTAAAGACACAATTGGCTGTTTCTCTACATCCTCGGCCACTGCAGATCTGATCTTCTCCATGGTTTGTATTGTCTTTGGCACTACACAAAACTAACGTAGCACTGGCTATAAAATCTCCTTAAAGAAATCCAAGCCCTTCTCAGCCTTACCTTTGCCTTTTTGTGTCATAGAATCACAGAATGGTTTAGGTTGGAAGAGACCTCAAAGATCATCCAGTTCCAACCCCCCTGTGCCATAGGCAGGGACACCTCCCACTAGAACAGGTTGCTCAAGACCTCATCTAGCCTGGTCTTGAACACCTCCAGGGAGGGAGCAGCCACAACCTCCCTGGGCAACCTGTTCCAGTGTCTCGCCACCCTCACTGTGAAGAACTTCCTCCTAACAACCCATTTAAATCTCCCCTCCTCCAGTTTAAACCCATTGCCTCTCATCCTGTCATTATAAGACCTTGTGAATAGTCCCTCCCTAGCCCTCCTGTAGGCCCCCTTCAGATATTGGAAGACTGCCACCCACCCCTCTGTGTTTGAAGACCCTGAGGTTGGCCCTTCTCTGCTGTCCAACTCTTATTTTCCAGCTCTCCTGTCCATCTTCCTTTTTCCCCAGTTCAGTGAAGATCTCTTATGTGTTAGTCCTGGAAAACTCAGCATCTCTTTTCCTCTGTATCTACAAACTGTTCTACAGGATTTCCCCCTTCCCTCAAAAGCTTCTCCTGCCCTACTCCACTGCTACTAGGTCACTCCAACTGAAGACCAATGCCTTCTCTACTATGGTGACTTTCTCCTCCATTTCTGCCCAAGGCTTTCACCGTCCTCTGGGTGGGAAGAGCAGTATTTACTCTCCCCATGCCTCTCCACCAGGAATGCTCAGGCCTTGGCTTCCCTTATCCTCTTTCTCCTCACCTCTGACTCTTGACGTAGCTCAGCACTTAGCTGCATCTCAGCCTGTCCTTTCTCAGTATTTCAACTTTTCCAGTCTACTTGTAAAGCTATTTCTTCTCTCTTAGATGGATTTGTGCCTCCATCCTTGCTCCATTGTCATCTGGATAATCCATTGCCTTTTTTTTCTTTTATGAGGTGGTGGGAATGGATGGGAGTGAGGCAACTTTCTACTCCTCAATCTTATCTCAGCCGTCCAGCGTTCATCAGTTCTGGTGTGTTAATGATTCAGGCAAAGTATGTTAATCACTTAGGCAAAGCAGGGAGCTATACCTGATCTAGATGAATAGATGGGTAAGGTATGTAGGTCTTACTGTACTCCTGCAAAGCACTGCACATAATCTATTGACCTCTACAAGTAGCAACAGGAAGTCTAATCCTCTACTCCGGCAAACTGTTGACTTTGTCTCTTCTAGATTTAATTACACTGAAGAAAAAGAAAACATTGTAGCTTTAAGGACTAACTGCTCCATTAAGTGTAATGTTGTAAGCAAGAGAGATGTTTGCAGGCAAGGGAAAGATACATAATGTTGCTCCATGCAGAAATCAGATAAATTGGTCTCTAGCTCTAGTGACAGCAGAAACAAAAGGTTTTGTGGCAGCAAAATCTGCATGGCTGCCTTTGCCTTCCTCCCCTCATTTCAGGCCTCTCTCTGTTCAAACAGCAGGAGGCAGAACGTTGTTCCATGTGCCTCAGGTAGGACCAAAAGTGGCCAAGGTCCGAAGCAGTCTGTGAGAGAGTGAGGGATGCGAGTTTCGACGTGACAGTGTAAAAGTGGAAATGGAGTTTGCATGCACCATGGGGAGATTTGCTGTCAGAATAATGGATCTCATGGGGCTCTGAGCGGCTGATCAGAATTATTTTGCAACTTGCTTGGTTTCCCTTCTTGCCTCAGAGGTATTTTATACAACGAAGATAATATTTCATAAAATAAAGGCACCAGAATATCAGAACAAATTGCTATGTAGCAGAGTCACTCAGCTTCCCACATACCAGCCCAACACAAAAGCTAAATTCTCAGCTTACCTAAATCCATTCAAATCCTGCCTTGCACCACAGCAACTTTGTGTTCATCCTGTCTTGCAGAGCTCCCACAGCCCCAGTAGCAATGGCCCTTTTCGGGATTCTCCTCCCGTAGAAGCACAATGCAATGATGAAGAAATGGCACTGACACTGGAGCGTCTCCATCCCCGCTCACAGTACCATTACAGCTTACCCACTCCCCCTCCCTGGACTTTATTTTAATAGTCAGTGGGAACTACTGACAACTGAGTAGTGTGTAAAGGCCAATGTCCACGTGACGCCAGACTCCTAAACCCAGGAGAACCTCAGGTTACAACTTAATGTTTGAGGAAAACTCTCAGAATTGTCAGAATAAATAAAAACTGAGCTGACTAATTTCAAATGTGCCTCAATCTCTGCCTCAGCAATGTTGACTTCTAAACCAAACCAGAAAATACAAGCAAAACCAGAAATCAGAGCTGAAAAAGACCATCTTCATACCATTTCACTGTGAATTCAGCTTTTAGCCTGGCTTCCTTTCTTTTGGGAGTAGTGCATCTCTCTGGAAATGGTGAGTTCTGTGAAGCTTTGTATCTCTGGTTTGTCATGGCTGCATCTGGTCAGAACAAGTGGTGGCACAGGAGAGGAGGTACATCAAACTGTTGGAGCAAGTCCAGAGGAGGGCCACAAAGTTGCTCAGAGGACTGCAGCAGCTCTGCTGTGAGGACAGGCTTAGAGTTGGGGCTCTTCAGCCTGGAGAAGAGAAGGCTTTGAGGAGACCTTATCGTAGTCTTCCAATATCTCAAAGGGGACTACTCACAAGGTCTTGTAATGACAGGATGAGGAGTGATGGGTTTAAACTGGCAGAGAGGAGATTGAAACTGATGTTAGGAAGAAGTTCTCTCCAGTGAGAGTGGTGAGACACTGGCACAGGTTGCCCAGGGAGGTTGTGGCTGCTCCCTCCCTGGAGGTGTTCAAGGCCAGGTTGGATGAGGCCTTGAGTGATCTGTTCTAGTGGGAGGTGTCCCTGCCTATGGTGGGGGATTGGACCTGGATGATCTTTGAAGTCCCTTCCAACCTAAACCATTCTATGACTCTATAATTTCTTGTTAATTGAGTCAGCTGGGCTAATGGGAAGGTCAGCCAGGAGGGCATCCCCTATAGAGCAGAACAGAGATATGGGCCCATTTACTAAACACATGCTTTCTCTAGCAGAATGTTCAGTAACCTGTAAGTAAGTATAGATCATAGTGAAACTTCTGCCTACACTGATTGTTAATTAGAAAAGAATAGGCAAAGTTGGAAGATACCTCCAAGATCATCCAGTCCAACCTAGCAGCCAGCCCTAGCCAATGGCACTAAATGCTCCATTCTGTCTTTTCTTGAACACCTCCAGAGATGGTGACTCCACCACCTCCCTGGGCAGCCCATTCCAATGCCAATCACTCTCTCTGTCAAGAACTTCCTCCTAACATCCAGCCTCTACCTCCCCTGGCACAACTCGAGACTGTGTCCCCTTGTTCTGTTGCTGGTTGCCTGGGAGAAGAGACCAACCCCACCTGGCTACAACCTCCCTTTAGGTAGCTGTAGATAGCAATGAGGTCACCCTTGAGCCTCCTCCTCTCCAGGCTGCACACCCCCAGCTCCCTCAGTCTCTCATCACAGGGCTGTGTTCCTTGCCCCTCACCAGCTCCATCACCCTGCTATGGACATGTTCCAGTACCTCAACGTCTCTCTTGAACTGAGGGGACCAGAACTGGTTCAGAACTGTTACTAATATTTTCTGTCCCCTCTTGTTTTACAACTATTCTTGTTTTCAGCAATTTGTCTACATGACTAGAGGTCAACTATTCTGGGCCTAGGCCATAACTTCTGCAGTGTTACAAATCACACTGAAATGTAGATGCATCTTTAATGTGAATATATAGAAAGCAATGACTCAATAGATATTTAATAGCCAAGTTATAGCATTCTGTCTTCTTCAACCCAGGGATCTTCAAGCTCTTTATCAAACCCTGATTTCTTACTTGTACTGGGGTTTGGATCAGGGGTTTCTTCCCCTCAGGGGAAAAAAAATAAAGAAGCCAGTTCTCTTTTACCCAGCTCTGTCTTTGTGCTGTAGGCGTAAATTCCATTTTACTTTCTCTGAGGAGCTGCAAACAACTCTACTGCCTTTGGGGTAGGCGGGGAAAAGAAGTATGGCTGATTCTAAATAGAAGTTACTTGTCAGATCAACCTTGATAGCAGAGCTAATGAGGGTGATCACATGGGAATATAGATTCAGGGTTTAGTTTAATCATCCTTCCCTATCAGCTGCACTGATCCAGTGCTTCGTGACTAAGTCAAATAAACATTAGGTAACTGAAATTATCTCCAGCCTCCTTACTTTTTGCCTCTCTTTCCCTCTCCCCACCCTCCGATACCCACAGTGTTTGTTTCGGCGACTTTAAAATCTGTAAAGGACATCTGTAAGTGCTGCTAAGCAAGCAGAGGATAGACTTTTGGTGGAAAGGTATCTATAGTTAAGCAATGAAAGAGATTTCTAGAGGCAAAAAAAAAAGGTCATAGAAATCACATGTGGCTTTGAAACTCTCTACCAAGGCTACACCCAGCTGCCTAAATTATCTTCCATTAACTTTCACAGGTGCTTTCTGAGTGCTGAAGCATGCGAGTTTCAATTCTACTCACAATTCCAATGAGGGGAAAGATCATCAATATTGGGAAAAAAAAAATCTCTTTAATACATTACAAAAAGCCTTACAAACATTGTGGCATTATGATAAACACACACCCCATACCCCCTGCCCAGAACAAGAAGCAGCCTTCCCTAGGCAGCTTTGAGCTTTGGTTTGAAATCTTGATAGGGATCCAAAGTGTGCTGGTTAGCTCATCCTAGAAGTAAAAAAAAAATATTAGTGTGGGATCCCAACGTGTTACAATAAAGCATCGTTTGATGTTTCCTGGATTTGCTCAGTATCTCGGGTCAATTTGTAATTAATTGCTTGTTCTGCACAGCTCTGGTTTCTTTCACCCTGCTCCTGCCTCTCGCAAGTTTCCTGCAAGCCTCACACAGGTGATGTTTCTTAAAGTCTTCAGCTCCCAGAAACACATAATTGCATCAGAATCTCAAACTTCATTTCACTTCATCTCATCTCTTATATGGGCCAAGACAAGGTAGGAAACAGGAACCCTTTGAGAGGCAAAAATGGAAATAGCATTATTATTTTAATTTAATTGCTACGACTTCAAGCCCATTTGATGGCATGCTAGGGTCTTGACTCAGGAGTTTCAAATGCTTGAGTAAGTAATTCTGCCTTTAGCCTCCATATCAAGTACTAGGCTGTGTGCTTAAACTCTTAAACTGAATTTGATTTGGGTTTAGTTTTAATTGAGGGCAGTCTGCCCAGATTGCTTTCCCCTCTCCTGACAGACTTGGCAATGCTTTAGCAGGGCTCTGAGAGCATTTCAGCCTCACTAGCAAAGAGCCCTCACACAAAGCAATTTATTTTTACCCCCCAGAATAAATAAACAAAGAGTAAACATTGCTCCTCTCACACAGAGGGAACATTTCTTTGAGATTCTCCTCCTCTTCTGTGCCATTCCTAGAGCCTAAGAAGGATTTGAGCTTTATGAAAGCTGTAGGAAAAATTAAAACTGACTTTTTTTTTTTTTTTTCATGATGGTAAATACATAGAAGAAGACAAAGAAAAAAAAAGGCAAGTCACTTTTTTTGGATGGTACATGCAGAGCTCAGGGATTCTCTCCAGTTCAGCTCTGTTTGAGCCTCCCCATATTAATGTGACTGTGCTCTCTTAAAATGTGGTGAAACAGAGAGCAGGCAGATTGTAGTGGTTTGATTTTCCTTTTTTTCCACTTTCCTTTTTTTTTTTTTTCTTTTATTTGACCCTGAAGAATGTACTTTCTTGGGTTACACATTAAACTGTCAGGAGGCAAAACCAACACTCGGGATTCTACACGGAGCTTGAAAAGTTGCTCCACAAAGCATGACCACACAGAGTTTCTCCCATAAATCTTCCAGTTGTTTTTCTTATCTAAGCAAGCTATGTATAAATATTAACATATTATTCATGGGTAAATAATTCCATGCTGCCCCTTCCTGCTCCTGCCTTAAAGAGGTTTCTTGATTGGGATGAGGGTGACAGTCCCTTTTGTGGGGCCTCTTCTGCGTACCAGGTTAAAAGAAACAAAACAACAACAACAACAAAATTAATGTGACTTCTGAATGAAGTAAACCTCAAAAAAATGAAGAAGTAAGAAGCCTTTAACTGCTGGTTTTAATGTAGAGGAACCACCGCAGAAATATTTATGGCTACCCTCTATAGGAATTGAAATTAGTAAGCTCCCACTTGACTTTTGTGAGGCAGGGCTGAGCTCGAAAGCATTTGTTGCCCTCTGCGTGTGTGCACAAGGGTGCACGTCAAGAGCAGCCTTAAACCCTGCCCAGGTTCAGCACAAATATAGCAAGAAAATGGTGTCTGAAAGCCAGAGTTTTAATCTGAAACAGGGTCTCCCTTTAGTGCTGGGGAGGTCAGTTTCAGAACCTTAGACAAGTTGGTTTCTGCTATTCAAGGCTGCAGCACAACAGTTGCCCAAAGGGCAATGAAGTTGGTGAAGGGTTTGTGGAACAAGGCTTATAAAGAGCAGCTGAGGGAGCTGGATTATTTAGTCTGGAGCAAAGAAGACTGAAGGGAGACCTCATTGTTCTCTACAACTTCCTTAAAAAGGGGCTGTACTGATTTAGGGGTCAGTTTCTTGGGGTGACCTCATCGCTGTCTACAACTACCTAAAGGGAGGTTGTAGCCAGGTGGGGTTAATCTCTTCTCCCAGGCAACCAGCAACAGAACAAGGGGGGACAGTCTCAAACTGTGCCAGGGAAGGCCTAGGCTGGATGTTAGGAAGAAGTTCTTGCCAGAGAGAGAGTGATTGGCATTGGAATGGGCTGCCCAGGGAGGTGGTGGAGTCACTGTCCCTGGAGATGTTCAAGAAAAGAATGGACGAGGCACTTCGTGCTGTAGTCTAGTTGATTGGATAGGGCTGGGTGCTAGGCTGCACTGGATGATCTTGGAGGTCACTTCCAACCTGGTGGAGTCTGTGATTACTTGATTCTTCTCCCTAGTAACTGGAAATAGGACAAGGAAATGGCTTCAAGTTGTGCCAGGGGAAGTTCAGATTAGATACTAGGGAAAAAATCATGACTGAAAGGGTGGTCAGGCATTGAACCAGGCTGCTCAGGGCAGTGGTTACAGTTGCCATCCCTGGAGGTGTTAAAAAAATGTGTAGACATGGCACTTGGGGACATGGTTTAGTGAGCATGGCAGTCTCAGGTTTGATGCTCTTAGAGGTCTTTTCCAACCTTAAAGATTCTATGATTTCTCCCTGCAGTACAGGTGAGTTTTTTTCATTACAGTGTTCCCTGAGACTCTCTCTTGTGCACAACAAGAAATGCATTTCTCCAGAAGTGCATTCTTCCCGTAGGGAGAATTGGACATGGCAGCAGTTGTGGACAAGAGGCCATTGCAAGTGGAACATGTGAAAAAAGGGGCCTATTCATTAAAAAAAAAAAAAAAAGAAAGAAAGAAAGAAAAAAAAGATATTTATATTTACTTGTTAAAAGCCTTTGCTCAGGATCTTTTTTTAAAGTTCAGCTGGATATAAAATGCCCACTTCAAAAGCCAAAATGAAGACTTGAACAGATGTGCCCTGGCAGGGAAAAGGGTGTAGACACAGCAAGGAATTCAGAAGGGACAGACAGACATATATGAACATAGGAAAAGAATCTCTAAATGAAATGCTTGTGGCTGGGAGCTGGAGTTTTTGTGTTACCTGTAATGAGCCTCTGTGTTTGGGGCTTTGGGGCCTGGCCTATTCCCTCTTTTTTTTCTTTTTTTTCTTTTTTTTTTTTTCCTGGCTGCAGCTTTGTTACTGCTGCTTTTTGTAACTCAGGAGACTATCTGTGCAATTTTATAGGGACCTCAGTCTAGAAAGCAAGGGAGGGANGATATCTGCATGGTCTGTGGGTGTCCGTAATAGTAGACAGTTTTATCTCCAGGTTAATTGAAATCATATTAATTTCAGGCTGTTAATACATTTGTAAACATTAGATCAGGCCTTATCCAAGTGATTGTGGTTCAGTTGAGGGCTTGGCCTCAGGAGGCATCTGTGTCCTTGTGTGTGACTCTGCTGTCTTCCAAGAACTTTGCAGGGCAAGATCACGGGATCACAGAACTGTTTCACTTGGGGGAAAAAAAAAATAAAATCTAAGATCACAGAGTCACACCAACAGCCTGGGACCACCATGGCCATTAAACCACATCCCAAATTGCCACGTCCACATGTTTCTTGAACACCTTCAGGGTCAGTGAATACACCAACATCATAGTTTCTCCAGTAAGATGCTTTATTATCTCTTATGAAACAAACCCAAAGAACCATCCTTCATACTATTGGTTGCCCTCTCAGAATCACAGAATTGCCTAGATTGGAAAAGGCTTTTAAGATCATCAAGTCCAATTACCAACCTAAGACTTGGACAAGTCTTTGCCTAAACCACATCCCTAAGCACCACATCTACATTATTCTTAAATAATTTGCAGAGATGAGAACTCCACCACTGCCCTGGGTAGTTATGTGTCTCACATCACTTCCTGGACATGGGTAACCTGCATTAAAAGGTATCACATCTTAATAATTCAAAGCCAGGCCTTCAATGACCAAGAAAAAACACAATTAGTATTGCCATTCTCAAAGCTCTGCTAGATTTGTGTCTTTGAAGAGGTCCTTCATGCCCCTGCCCACCAGGACGTCCCGCTTTACTGAAGCAGAGCTCTCAGCAGCTTCCCGTGCAGCTGCAGACCTCACCCCAAGGGAGCAGACAGACCTCCTGAGAGCAAAGTGCACACAATAAATCAACAAAAATTAGAGTATTGTGTGTCCCAGATGGGGCATGAAGTTCTGCTGAAGGCCATTTGTAAACAGAAGTTATAAGCAGAGAGGTCTCGAAGCGTAGGAATGGCCTATCCACGGCTCTCTGGGGAGATCAGCTCCGGTTCAGGGGTGTCTACACAAATAATTTGCCAAAATTGGGAGAGTAAGTCAGAAGGATGACCCCGGACATGCTGCTGCCTTGTATTTTTACCTGAGGTGAGAGGTGCTGCAATGGTCACAGAGAAGATTCTGGCTTAACCTAGACCTCTTGTCCAAGGTGTTGGTGTGATTTTTGCACTAGTGAGGCTGTTGGAGCATTGCAGGTGAAATAAGTCCATAGGAACTCTGATGAATTTTTAACAAAGCAACTTTTTATTGTGTTTTCTCATATGCAGCAAAGAATTAACGCTGTGCCCTGAAAGGATTTGCCTGAGCTGTGGGCTTCACAAGGCTGAAGTTAACTCTGAAGACGTTAACTCAGAATGACCTTGCTTTTCTCATGACTCACATCAGAACTTATTTTCCTGTAGGTTTGTTCTGAGTGATTAAGATAGGTTTGCTTGCATATAAATGCTGTTCTACATATATATATATTACCCCAAGCAAGGAAAGCTCCCACACTTTCCCTTGTTTATGCATATCATACGTGACACAGATTCAAAGCTAAATGTCATAGCCCTTATTTACAAGTTAACATATGAATATAACCCAATTTAAAGCTATCTCCTCATTTTCATTCCTGCCTATTTCACTTTTCAGTGGGGCTGCTACTTATGCAACATGCAGTAAATGGAGCTGAGGAGGTCACGGCCCTCTTTATCTGCTCCACTACTATCTACTGTGAACTTCACAGGTTGTCCACCTGCTTCTCTGCTGTTTTGGTCAGTGCAGTTGTAAAATTCCACACACAGGTAACTATAGAATTGTTTTGGTCAGAAAATAAGATAATTAGGTACAACCATTCTCTAGCTCTATAAAACCTAAGGCTAAATCATGTCCCTCAGCAACCATACCTCCTCATCTTTCAAACACCTAAGGGATGTGGATTCAGCCACCTCCCTGGGCAGCCTCTTCCAGGGTTTGAGAACTCTTTCAGCAAAGAATTTCCTTCTAATATCCAACCTCAGTCTCCTCAGGTGCAACTTGAGGCCATTTCCTCTTGTGTCACTTCTTACTAGAGAGAAGACTGATTCCCAGCTCACTCCAGCCTCCTTCCAGGGAGTTGAAAAGAGCCAGAAGACCTCCCTTCAGCCTCCTTTTCCCCAGACTAGACACTCCCATTTCCCTCACCTGCTCCTCACCAGACCTGTTCTCCAGGCCCTTCACCAGCTTTGTTGCCCTTCTCTGGACCCACTCTGGCATCTCAATGTCTCTCTTGTAGTGAGGGCCCCAAAACTGACCATGATACTTAAGGTATGGCCTTAACCATTGCTGAGTACAGGGAGACAATCTCTTCCCTGGTCCTGCTGGCCACACTGTTCCTGGTACAGGTCAGGCTGCTGTTGGCCACCTTGGTCACACACAATGCCCACGTAGGAAACTACAGTTAACATTTCAGTCACCGAGGAAAAGAGAGATGAGGGCAGGACCTTAGAAGCTGGTTCTCAACCACTCCTTGACTTTCAAACTAGCCACAACTGCATGTTAAGACAGCACGGGAGCTGTTTCAGCAGGCTCCCCAAAGAACCGTCTGTCAGCTGAGCAGAGTCAGAGAACAAGGTGCTCTGGCCATGCTTCCCCGAGTCTGCCTGTTCCAACATGCCCCCTGCGCTGGGGGTGTCAGGGAGAGTAGCAGGAGCCAATGGAACCAGCTCTGTGCCTGCCCTAAAATCCCTAATCGCTATGTGAAGGCTAAAAGGAGAACACAGAGCAAAACACAGAAGCTATTCATCAGTCTCAAAAGCTGTTAAAAATATTTCTAATAAAGGTAGACGTGTGTCTGGGCGAGCCTCGGTGAACACCTTCCTCTTCCTTATGCTAATTTTATATCGTTCCCCAGTAAGAGCCCAGTTTTTGGTTCTTTGTGCAGCTAAAGCTTAAATTCCATTTAAAACCTGCTCCCACTCACTGACCGATCCAGGTAATAAGCAGGGTGTGTCGAGATTAATTTTTAGTCATTAAGGTGCTAGTGTGTTAGCAAAAGGTTAAGAAATGCAAGATAGCCATAAAAAAAAAAAAAAAAGCGTGTTTGTTTTTCCCTTTCATGGTCTCCTCACATTATTGCAGATACTTATCTTTATTTTCCAGTAGAAGCAAACTGCAGTAAGTGAAGTCCCTGAACTTGAGCGGTGCCACCAGCAGGCAAAGACAGCGACTTTCAAAAGGTGAAGACAAAACTGTATCAGAAATCAGTGCGTAAATTTATCCTGCCTAGAGACGGCTTCCAAGGCATCAGATATTTTGTAAGCCGGCGAATGGATCCAGACCACGCAAAACTGGGACGGTCCCATCCTTTCGTGTCCGTTAACTTTTCCACTCTGAGCGTGTCCAAAACTCTCTGAAATAAAGGATGACTGTCTAGGGGTTCAGAAAGTCATATTTTCATAGAACAGTTCATTCTGGCAGGTAACCTCAGCAGGCACACAAGCTGCTCCATAAAAGCTAATATCCCTAACCTTAACCTTTCATTCTGTGTCCCAAACTCAAATATTTACTTGTTTTCAGTGGTGTTCACAGTACTGCTGTGGCCCAGTTTAGCTCAGTGATTTACTGCCTACGCCTCGTGAGATCGTAAGGAGGCGAAGCCCCAGTTTGGTTTAGTGTTTAGCAAATTCTAGTCACTCTCTTGCCACTAAATCACTGTAAAAGGGTGAGCAAACCACTCAGCTCTTCCTCTCCTTCCCCTCATTCAAATGTGCCTAGTCGATGGCTTGCGATATGACTGTAACAGAGTGAAGATTAGCCCATGAATGCGCGCAGAAAATTCTGGAAGCCCTGCTGAACTGAGGTCACGGCATGCATTCCAAGTGCAGAGGTGAGATTGGAGCATTGCTGCAAACTTTCCGGATGAGGACGATTATGGAAAGGTCCCCACAATTATCCAGAAAGAAAGAGGTAAAGCCCCCCAGCAGAAATTTGCACTGAGATCACCTTGACATGCTATTGACACGCCAGGTCTGAGAAAGGTCCTTCAGGATCATCCTTCTTCTGGGCTTCTTACAGTTGCAAACTGTGTTGGGTAAAGAGTCAGAAAAAGAAAGTAAGATTACTTCGAACTTCACTGCATTTAAAATGGTAATATTTATTTCTACAATTAACATGTTTTTAACTTCACCATAACAGAATAGAATCATAGAATCTCAGAATGAATTGGATTGGAAGGGAGCTGCAGAGTTTATCTAGCCCAAATCCCCTGCAGTCAGCAGGGAGGGACATCTTCAACTTAGAACCCCAAACAACCTGGTCTGCAGTGGATCCAGGATCACCCTTCTTCTGGGCTTCTTACAGTTGCAAACTCTATTGGGTCAACAATCAGGAAAAGGGAGTAAGATTACTTCAAATTTCACCACATTTGAAATGGTAATAGTTATTTATTTCTACAATTAATGTGTTTTTACCTTCACCATAACAGAATAGAATCATAGAATCTCAGAATGAATTGGATTGGAAGGGAGCTGCAGAGTTTATCTAGCCCAAATCCCCTGCAGTCAGCAGGGAGGGACATCTTCAACTTAGAACCCCAAACAACCTGGTCTGCAGTGGATCCAGGATCACCCTTCTTCTGGGCTTCTTACAGTTGCAAACTCTGTTGGGTGAAGAATCAGGAAAAGAAAGTAAGATTACTTTAAACTTCACCACATTTAAAATGGTAATATTTATTTCTACAATTAACATGTTTTTAACTTCACCATAACAGAATAGAATCATAGAATCTCAGAATGAATTGGATTGGAAGGGAGCTGCAGAGTTTATCTAGCCCAAATCCCCTGCAGTCAGCAGGGAGGGACATCTTCAACTTAGAACCCCAAACAACCTGGTCTGCAGTGGATCCAGGATCACCCTTCTTCTGGGCTTCTTACAGTTGCAAACTCTGTTGGGTGAAGAATCAGGAAAAGAAAGTAAGATTACTTCGAACTTCACCACATTTAAAATGGTAATATTTATTTCTACAATTAACATGGTTTTAACTTCACCATAATAGGATAGAATCATAGAATCTCAGAATGAATTGGATTGGAAGGGAGCTGCAAAGTTCATCTAGCCCAAATCCCCTGCAGTTAGCAGGAAGGGACATCTTCAACTTAGAGCCCTGAACAACCTGGTCTGCAATGGATAGAGAGCTGAGGCATCAAGCTCTGGGTAACCTAGGCCAGAGTCTCTCCATCTTCAGTGTCAAAAATGTCTTTCTTCTCTCCAGTCTGAATCTTCCTCTTATTTTAAAACCATCACTCCCTATTTCTGTCACAACAGGCCCTGCTCAAAAGACTATGCCCAGCTTTCTTCTTGTTTCCTTTAAGTACTGAAAGGCCACCAGAAGGTTTCCTTGAAGCTGTCTCTCCTCCAGACTGAACAACCTCAACTCTCTCATCCTGGCCTCACAGCAGAATGCTTCCAGCCCTCCCAGCATTGCTTTGGCCTCCTCTGGCCCTGCTCCAACAGGTCCATGTCTCTGCTGTGCAGAGGATTCCACAGCACTGCTGGTGGGATCTCAGCAGAGGGGAGCAGAGGGACAGAATCCCCTCCCTTGACCTGCTTGGCCACAACCATCTGTGTTTCATTTGGTTCACATATTCAGGTTATTCTCAACAGTTGTGAGAAAATACTTTGTGAACTGAAAGTTCAGATTCTTCACTAATCACCAGGTATCAGGAAGGAAGCCTTTTCAGAGAAAGGTTTTAGTGTAATTAGTGTCAAAGCTTTTTTTGTTTTATTTTAGAGTTATTGAGGAAATATTTCCTCAAATGATGTTGGGGTTCCACATCTCTGTACTTCAGGCATCTCAACTCAGGCAGCCAAAAACTGGGTCAGGGCAACACTCCAAAATTTTAGTGGTGAGCCTCCAAAATTCAAGACACTTAGGGAATGCATGTTGGGGAATAGTATGAAAATGCTGGAGAAGGAGGGGAAAAAAAGAAAAAAATAAAGAGAAGGGAGTATTTCATTGCTGCCCAATACATCAAAATTTGGTGCTGTCAGTTTGAATGAAAATATGCTGCTTGTTTTAAACCCCTGTGAAAGCCAAGCCAGTCACTTCTGAGCTTCATTCAGGCCCTGTTTGAACCCCTAGCTTCCTAGCTTGCCACAAGGCGGTCCATAAGGCTGGCTGCTTTCAATCCACCGGCATGGGAAGCTTTTGGATGCTGCCTTTCGAGGAGTCTCCTCACTGGGGTTGCACTGGAACCTGGAATATGAGAATGTGGGTTGGCAAAAACCTGTGTGTCTGGGAAGTGCTCAGCAGTCCTGGAGGCTCACCATCATCCTCTCTGATAGGACAGAGAGAATCGGGAAGAAACAGCTCAAAAGTGCAGAATTTGGGAGCTGGGTCCCCCCCGCCCCAACTTTTATCCCGGGCAGCTGTTGCAAGGAGTTGTGAAGCAGCTGGAGGTCAGAAGCATGAAGGAGCCTTGGTGGAGGCACCTGGTAGCTCTGCAGGTGGCCTTCAGCCTCCTTGCTGCTGGCCAAGCCGCTGTGCAGGCTGTTCAGCACCGTTTTGGGGTGGTTTATCAGAGAACCGGAGCCATGGTTTGTGCTTAAGTTTCTCTTAGGGCCTGGGCATCCTTTCAGCACGGAGGGGGCGATGCTAGAGACTGGGGAGTGTGACAGCCCAGTCTGCCCAGCAAGGACGGAAAGTTAGAAACTGGAAATTTACCTGGATGCCTCCCTGACTCAGCCAGACCCAAAGTATCTCTACAAAACACCTAGATCTGAACAAACTGCTGCCTTCTGACAAAAATATTCCGTCTGAGAATTTCTGACCAGGTCTGGTGGTAAACATCTCCAGGGTGTCATTTGTGCCTGATACAGGGTAAAAAATTATTTGGGTACCTGGTACTTGGGGTGGAAAGATGAGGGAATGGAATAGTAAATTAAAGGGGCTGAAACAAACAAAAAAAACAAAACCAAAAACCTGCCGATTGTCTGAGCAGGACTGACCAAGTTGTGTTCGGCTATCTCTGTGTGGAAACAGAGCTTTCCACAGAAGATCCAGCTCTGGTGTGGGGCCAATCCATCCCACCCTGCCCGAGGACCCTTGTTTGCTGCCTCCCCCTCGATGGGCTTTCTCCAAGCAGGGTTCCCGGGTTCTTACGGCCAGGCTGCCCCACCTGTACACCCACGGCTCTGAGCGGGACGGAGCCGTCTCCCCAGCGGCTCTCCGCGCTGCGGCTAGGCCAAAGGGCTGCAGCAGAGCCCCCCGCGGGATGAGGAGCTCCTTCCCTCTGCGGCGGCCTTGAGGGGACCTTCCTGCCCGGCACTCTCGGGGGCTCACGGAGCCAAGGCCCTAAGCTCCGGCCGCCGCTGAGAGGGCTGAAGGAAGGAGATTACTAGGCAGGGAGAGCCCCGTCCCGGGGGCCTCTACCGGGAGTGCGAGGGTTGTCGGCAGAGGGGAGAAGTGTAGGGGGGGAGCGGAGTTCCCAGCGGGCTGGCCGCCTCCACGCCCTCCCTCGGCGGCGTGAGTGAGCGTGTTTGGGAGGGAAGGAGGGGGTGGAAGCCGGGCCGGGGCGGCCAGCAGGCAATTTGCATGAGAGACAGACTGGGAATGAGCTGGAGTGGGCGCCTCTCCGAGCACACAGAGCGGGGCAGGAGGGGGAGGAGGGAGCTGCCGCCGCCGCCGCCGGCGAGAGGCGGCGAACTCCGGGCAAAGTTTGGTGCCGCGGGCCCGAGGCGCTGAGGCACCGGCGGGGCGGGCGAACGGAGCGGAGCCAGGCCAGGCCAAACCAGGCCAGCGGGGCTGGGCTTTGTGCTGCCCGCGGCGCGGCGCGGCGGGGCCTGCGCGGAGCGGAGCGAAGCAGCGCGGAGCGGAGCCGGGGGC
>VWZI01012331.1:147913-162855 GCA_013396835.1 Psilopogon haemacephalus | reverse complement strand
GGCGCTGCCGGCCCTGCCGGGCGAGCCAGCATGTCCTCCATCCTGCCTTTCACTCCTCCCATCGTCAAGCGGCTCCTGGGCTGGAAGAAAGGGGAGCAGAACGGGCAGGAGGAGAAATGGTGCGAGAAAGCGGTGAAGAGCCTGGTGAAGAAGCTGAAGAAGACGGGGCAGCTGGACGAGCTGGAGAAAGCGATCACCACGCAGAACATCAACACCAAGTGCATCACCATCCCCAGGTAGAGAGGCAGCAGGGCGGTGGTGAGGACGGTGGGGAGCACACAAAACCAGAGGCACCCCTCGCCGGCCACAGCAGTCCCTCCCTCGACCCATTCCCCCCTGCGGGGAGAGGTGGAGGTGGGGCCCCTACCCGGGGTGGGTACGAGGGTGCTGGGAGGCCCTTCGGTAGCAGCTTTCTCCCCAGGGATTCGGCGTGCTCTTGGCACAGGCTGGTGGAGAGGGTTTGTTTTGCTCTCCAGCCCCGCCGCGCTTCGGTGCGGGGTTGGTTCTTCCCTGCATGCTCTGCTCTATATATAGTTCGAGGGGGGAAAAAAAATACAACTGGCTGCAGAACTGGATCCCTGTCTAGTAACAAGAGGGGAATGTAAGGAAGAAAATATGTTTCCAGCAGAAAAAAAAAAAAAAAAAAAAAAAAGTTGGAAGCGCTGTGGATTACGGTTCTTGTGGATACTCATTGTCAAAAGTTTCAGCCTGTTCTCTGGTGCTGTTATATTCAGGTTTCCTTGTGATTAATGTATCAGGGAAATGTTTTTTTTGCTTGGGGTTGCTTGGTTTCTTCCATATTAGCTCGACAGATATTGCTCCGAAAAGGTGATTTAGGAGCCCTGCCCTGCATGTGTTTTCAAATCGCCTTTTAAAATCGGCGATGCAAATGGAACAGCTGAAGGGAATTGCTTGGAGTTTAAAAAGAAAAAATAAAAATGTGAGGAGGAATTGAACTGAAATTTCCCACTCCTCTATTTTTTGGATGAATATAGATTTTTCTTTTTCAGCCAATCCCAGCCTGATCCATAAAACCCTTATAAATCATAAAGGACGTGGATCTAAGTATCCCATCTACTAAGCAAAATCCCATCCCAGCAAAATCTACTATCCCATCCCTAAGCAAAACATTTTCCAAGTAACTTTCAAATAGCTCCCCACAAGTGGTTTTTTTTTTTTGCGTTTCAATTGCTGAAGGTCTGTTGGTTTCTGTGAGCTCAGCCAGATGACTTCAGTGTCTGTTGCTGATGGTCGTGTGAGGGTGCTTTTATTTTATTTCTTTCTTTAAAAAAAAATTATTATTAACCAGAGGCCAAAGTTCATCCCAAATATTTGAATGCTGCGTAATTGTATGCTTCTGCGTGAGAGGATATCTCTGTGTGTGTGTATTCATGCTTCTCTCTCGCACAAACAAATGTATGCTTTCTTGGTTGTCAGAATGATTTAATATGCAGTAGCTAACACAAAGCAGCATCTGTTGCATGAAAAAAAAAGTCAGGCAAGTAGCTTAGAAATGTGGGCATTTGGAACTCCTCAAATTTTCTAGCAACATCTTATAGTAGATTAAAAAAAAAAAGTTTTTTGTTTTTTGGTTTTTTTGGTCTTTTTGTGGTGAATGACTGTGGCTAAGTTTTGGCCAGCAATGCAAATAGACCTCTCAGCCTTTGTTAAGAGTTACTCTCTTTGCCGAGCTGAAGCAGAAATCTAAACCTGTGGAGCTGCTGCCCGGTAGAAATGCCTTAAAACCTGTATTTTTAATTTCTTGGTAAGCTGTGTGCTTACCCTCTTTAAACCACCTTCCTGAAATACTTAAGCATTTCAAAAGAAGAAGATGACTTGAGCAGCCTTGCTGATAGGACCTGGGTAATGTGGGTAGCAGCAGCTGACCCATTAGGAAGTGCGAAGCTTCTTGGTACGTCTTTTACCTAGTAACAAGGTGGTTTAGATAAGGAAAGGAGGTTTTGGTACTTTATGATTCCAAGAAAGCAAAAAAAAAAAAAAAAAAAAAACCCAAACACCCACCACCAAAAAAAACCCAAAAAACCGTAACACTCACCACCAACCCAAAAAAAAAACCCAAAAAAAAAGGTGGGTGAAGTATAATGTTTTAATTTATAACAACAATTTTAAGCTTGAAAATAAGTACCAACACAAGCAGATATCACCAGACATCAGTGTTGCCACCTCGAGAAATTTTCTTGGCGGTTCCCATGGTGTAGAACTGAATCTTTCACCTAAAGGGAATCTGTGCAGAAATGAAGAACATTAAGGAGTTTAAAACACTGAAAATTGTTGTCTTGTGACACACAGAGTACGGGTCCTGCAGATCTTAAACTTTGGTTTGGAGGAAGTGTCAGTGTAGTTTGGTGGTAGCTCCTTGTGCCTTGGCCCTAGTTTTTAGACAGGGCACTTCATATGTACTTTTATTATTGCTAAGTGTGTATACTTGTGGAGCCCCAGATGGGCATGGTTAGGTTAGTCTGGGCTGGACCTTCTGCAGCAGCTTATTGGGAGGTGATATTTATCCATCAGGGATTGGTAAATGGCTTAGAAATGAGAAACATCTTATCCAGCAGTCAGTGGAACTGTAACCAGGCCTTGTGACTTTAAGAGCTGTGTCTTTCTGGGTTGCACTGTTTGTCCTAATGTGTCTGTGAATCTGGTTATCATGTCATGTGAAATTAGTGCTTGCAAGATAATTTAGGTCTGATTTTAATTGGTTTTGTTGTTGTTTTAATAATTCTGCATATTTACTGTTTAGTCAAGTAAGTGTGTCGAGGAGGAAAAAGTGGGGAAAAGCCATCATTAAGGACTAGCTCATATTGTACATTGTCTAATGCATCAATAGACTGAGCTACAGTGGAGCTATGCCAGTGATGACTCTGGCCCAGCAGGAGCAGGGTAAGTCCAAAATTAGCTGTTGTATCCATGAGACCAAGCAAGTTTCAGATGTAAGAGTGCCTGATCTTTGCAGAAATGTTGCTGGTGGGAATAAGGGCTGCCCAGCAAATTCCCATAGCGATCAGGTGGGGTTGTTTAAAGAAAGAACAAGAGAAGGATTAATGTTTGTTGTAGGGCTGAGGAATGCCAAATGTATTCCTGCTGTCACTTTTATCTACTTGGAACTGAAAGTCCATCCTACATTTTCATCTGCTGATGGATTATTAAGCAATGGTAATTTATTTGCTTGTGTATTTGTTCAGCATGTATTACTTTTCCAAGGGCTCCATATATAAGATGATGTGACAGACACCTCAGGTCCTAGGTTTTCTGTAAGAAGAACCTGTGGCAGACAATAGAAGGTTGGAAAGACCTTCAAGGATTTCAGTGTAATGCTCTGCTGGCAGGTTTTTTTCACCCCTTTTTTTTATTCTCTTGGAGCAGGAAGTAATTTCCACCTCAGAAACCTACCAGTCTCAGACCATCTGATTGTTTCTTGTGCCCAGTTACTAGTGCTGGTTCAGAGGACTTTTAAAGGTCATCTAGTACTACCCACTGCAGAGACATCTGCAACTAGAGCAGGT
This sequence comes from Psilopogon haemacephalus, assembly GCA_013396835.1. Taxonomy (NCBI): domain Eukaryota; kingdom Metazoa; phylum Chordata; class Aves; order Piciformes; family Megalaimidae; genus Psilopogon; species Psilopogon haemacephalus. The sequence goes on along the minus strand of VWZI01012331.1, from coordinate 159,331 downwards.
TCCTCAAAGTCCCAAGCAACCTGACTGGGAATGTTTCCAGGATGGGGCATCTCCCACCTCTCTGGGCAACCTGTAGTAGCATAGCCAGGGGGTTGAGTTTGTGGCCTTTCTGCTTTGCTCTGTGATCAAGCTTAGATCTACTCAAGCTGCTATGAGATTTTTTTTTTTTTTTAGGTTTTCATGGCTTTATTTGCTTCTGAGGCCAAACAGCATGGTAAGGGTGGAATCTGATGGCAGCAGAGTCTATGCACCCTGTGGACTTCATTCTTGAGAGAAGAGCAGTGAGCTTCTAATTCTTATCCAAAGAGAGGCTGTACTGTACTGTGCCCTTGTCAAACCATCAGCATTTTGCCCTAGAAATAAAGTATGTTAGGCTGAACTGTGATGAATTTTTAACTCTTTAACCTATATAAGATTTGAACTGCAGAAGCCAGGAGCGTGTGATGAGCACTTACTAATTCTGAAGGCGATGCAGTCTTGATGATATGGAATGAAATAGTAAATGCTTTGTTTCGAGAGCTTTAGTAGTACTATGTGTATTAAGACATAAATCTCATGATATTTTGTAATGTCTTTTCAGATGTATGTTTTTCTTTTGAGCCTATTACTGTTTTTTTCTTTCCTTGTTTGTTTGGGTTTTTTTGTTGTTGTTTTGGTATCCTCGGTGGTTTTAGGGAAGCCAGGATTCTTGTGTGTAAGGAGATAATTTTAAGGTTTTTTTGGTTTTTTTTTTTTTTAATTTAGAAAATAGTTTGGAAGAGAAGTGGGTGTTGTTTCTTGGGGAACTCATCTGAGAAAGCTAGAATGTACCAACTGACATGGAAACACATTACACCCGCTCCTTAAAAGCAGCTGAACAAGGTTTTCCTTAAACAATTTGCATTTGGATGGGGAAGACCAGGAATAATAAGTGATTTGAGGAACCTCTTGGATGTGACCACACCTTCTGTTGTGTTGGTAGTTGACTAGGAAGTGTTCACTGGAGTTGACCCTGTTCTTAGGATTGCCTTGACACCAGGAAAACTGTAAATAAAAGTGGCAGAGGCTGTCTACAAGGCTGTCTTCAAGACCATGAATAAGTTCTTCTGAAACTGGTACCTATCTGATGTCTGTAGTGAGCAAAGGGTTGGTCTCATAGTTTCATGTGTCCTCACGTGTCCATGGGCGGATTTTTATGTTTTCAGTGCTAGTTTTAATCTGCCTGGTTTGAATTTGGCAGTTTCAATATTGCATAGACCTATTGAATGTCTATACTTAGACTGGGGTAATGGTGTAGCACTGGAGATGGTCACAGTATAGTCCCTGTGTGCAAACCCAATCTAGCTGCCTTTATACTTGTTAGCTCCTCGTTGCTGGTGCTTTTACTGCTGCAAACATCCCTCTACTAACCTATGTACCGACTTAGTTTTATGGGCAGGTTTTTACAGCCCCATCCTAACCTTTGTGCTGCCACAACTAGTTTAGCTGCAGCAGTGATAGTTGCAGGGTAGACACTGCTATACTGCTGTTTGTAAGCAGCGTTTGTGGCCCTAGTGTGACTTTGCAGGTCAGGTCTAATGGTGAAAGCATGGTAAGTTGTACACAGGCCCTTAATCAGGGGTGCTTTCTGCCTCCACTCCTGTTTGCCCAGCAGTACCTTTCTCAGAATCATTTTGTTTGGAAAAGACCTTTAAGGTTATTGAGTCCGACTGTTACCTTTCTCTAGCAAGTCCTGTCACTTAATACCATGTCTGTCTTTTAAACATCTCCAGGGATGGGGATTCAACCACCTCTATGGGGAAATCTGTTCCAGAGTCTGAGAACTGTTGCAGTGAATGTTTCTTCTTATATCCAACCTCAATCTCCGTGGTGCAATTTGAGGCCATTTCCTCTCATCCTACTGTTATTAGAGAGGAGACTGACTCCTACCATGCTTCAGCCTTCTGGCTCCTGGATTCAACCTCCTTTTCTCCAGGCTGGACAACCTCAGTTCCTTCAGCTGATCCTCAAAAGACTTGTCCTCTAGACCTTCCATCAGCTTTGTTGCCCTTCATGAACCTGCTCCAACTCATCAGTGTCCTTGGAGTGAGTAGCCCAAACCTGATCCCAGTGTAGTCCCCCTAGTGAGGCATGGCCTCACAGGTGCTGACTACAGTGGGATAATCACTTCCCACTGATGGTCACACTGTGTTCCTCCTTGCCATCTTTTTAAAGGTCAGCCCCTCCTGTCTGAACACAGTTTCTGCTCCCCACATTGCCTCCAAATTCTTCCCCTTACCCTTGCATTAGAGTTACTTTCCATTGTATTAGCCCAGATAATAGCAATGTAGCTGACTTCTAGTCTGCATTGTGCCCTTCTTAGAACACTACTGTTAAGCTAAAGCAATAATGTTGGTACAGCCAGTTAGGGAGTGATTACACATTCAGTTGTGTTAGCAGAGATAAGGAAACTGGAGAAAGGAGGGAGGTCAGGGGAGAAAGCATCCTCCAGCAAGCACTACGACCGTGTCCCTCAAAATAGTTGCTGGAAGAGTGCATCAGACCCAGCCCACAGTAAGATGTCTTCTCAAATTGTCATCTCTCTTGCAGCAGCCAATAAAACTCAGACATTTTTGTCAATAGATGTTAATTTTTTTTTTTTCTTTCTAGAGATGTGTAGGCCAGCTGACATTTTGCATTAAAAACTGATGGTAAAAGTCCTTTTGACTTGAAAGACAGCACATCAATGTTTATATCAAACGTTGATGAGCTAAAGTGGAATAAAAATGTATTTTGCTGTTCAAGATGTTTTCAAATATTCACCTCTCTGCCTTTTTCCCCCCCCCTTCTCTCCTTTCTCGAGAGACTAAAATATTTAAAATAGCTGCTGAAAGGAGTCATGAGATTCCCATTATATTGTGTAGTGGGTAAGCGCTGAATCTTTGTGAAATAAAAGTGCTTAAAATGGTTGCTTAACTTTCATAGTATCAGCAAAAGACCCTGAACACTGCGTTCATTTAAATATAATGAGAAATAAATGCAAAAAAATGATGAAATCAAGAAATCCACACTGTATGGGATTATCACATCAGGGATCCAATTAAAATGAGTCCTTCTAATAAATATTGGTTTAATAATGTAAACTTGTGATTGCTATATTATTGCAACCAAAATAAAATTAACAAGATTTAATGGACTGAGCAGCCATTAATTTTCACTTGTTAATTTATTAGGAGCTTCTAATGCTGTTAGATGCACCATAATGCCATTATCCTGCCTGAAGTACTTTAGGAAATAAATAGGGCCAAACAGTGCTTGAATTAAATTGAAATCAGATTTTATTCCCAAATTATCTTCTTATCTTTTTTTTTTATTATTATTACTATTTTCTTCTAGCTTTCCTCTATTGAGTGCAATTAAATTTTCAGGGATGGGATGCAGCACTCTCTTCCAGTAAAGCTTATGAATAGTCCTAATTAACTTCTGTCCTTGTCTGCCTTGATGTGCTGTGTAAAAAGCTTTTTCCAGTCCAAAGCTGATTGTGTTGATTGGCAGTGAAGAGAGCAGACAGGAGCAAAGGGAATAAAGACAGGGCAGAGGTTCTTGTCCAGACACTCCAGTTCTGGTAGGCTGACTCCACCAAGCTTAGCAAATGTTTGCTAATTACATTTGGTTACATGCGACTCGAATCCAAACATAAAGACAAGGAAGTTGTTAATAATTGGGCTCTTGTGCTTGTCCATGGTAGCCCAACTTTTCTGTGTAGCTGAAGAGACAATAATGTGTCAATTGTTGCAGCCCATACTGCTTTTAAAGATGTTTTGAAGCCTCTTAGACCTGATCCTCATTTGCTCACCCATCTCTTCACCATCACTGTCAGAGTGGTGCGACTTGCCCTTAAGCAAGCAGCAACATTTATTGCTGCTGTGGGTCTGTACAAACAGAACAAAAAGCCAGAGAGCTCTTTCTTTCTGCTTAAAGGCTTGGCCCTTCAGAAGCAGAGGTCACAAATGTGAGCAGGAATAAACTACTTGTGCATGGTAATAGGAGTCCTACTAAAGAAAGCCGCAAGAACAACTAATCAAAAAACCCAACCCCAAACCAACCAAACAAATCCACACCAAGGCAAAAAAAAAGGTAACCTTTATCTTCAGAAGAGCCTGACCAGGTAACAAATAGCACCCTGCTTTTTAGAGGGTGACTAGGAATTGTGTGAGCTCCAGAAGAGGGAATGTTTGTGGTCAGCTAGGAAAGCTTTTCAGCCTGAGCTGCTGTAGCTGTGCTGCTTTGGGTGATCAGGTAGGTTTTTCTATCCTATGTGGCTGTGTATGGTGTCACCAGACTTTAGACTCTTAAAAATTAGTAGGCCAGGAAATCTGTACTGATGGAAGTATTGAAGCATCATTTCTTTCTCTATAGTAGAGGATCTCCACGTTTGCCAATCAGTCAGGGTCTTGCTCACATCAAACACTTCAGAAGCAGCGGGTATCAGTGGATAGGAGCTGCACTGGGGAAAGAACACAGGAAGGAAGTGGTAGTTGTTCCTTGGTTGTCCAGCCTGCTAGTGTTTCAAGTCGTGCTTTTCCATGAGGAATCCACTTGATCGCTTTTTTAAAGTATTTGGAGCTGCTGCTGATATGAAAGACATGATGGCATGGTAAATGTCAATGGTGAGCCTCATGAAAGAACTTGCTTTGCAATCCAGTAAAACCTGTCTGTTAGAAACAGAACCTCTGTGAGTCTAGGAAAGGTGAACAGGTGACCTTGATAACTTTTATTTGTTGCTAGAAGAAGTCCCTTGCTGTTCCGAGCTGAGTTTATGATGGGGAAAAAAAGCTGCACATTTGAGGTACTTAAGTTACTGGGTTCTCTGTTGCCTTCTTCTAGGGCACCTGCACACCTACCACAGATGTGCTGTGTGCCTGTACCCATGAACAGGAGCTTTTTGAACTCCAGAGGAATGTGCATCAGTTTCTGAAAAGTGAGGTGTGTGTGAATCCTGGAGAGAAGATTGCAGGGACAAGATGTCAGGAGAGTTACCTGTCTGCTTGGGGCCCTTGCTTCCTTCAGGCTGTGGGGTCACAGGATCGAGTCCAACCCCCTTGCCAGAGCAGGACCAAACAATCTAGCAGAGATCACAGAGGATCGCATCCAGACAGACCTTGAAAGTCTTCTGAGAAGGTGATTCCACAACCTCTCTGGGGAGCCTGTTCCATTGTTCTGTGACCCTTCCAGTGAAGAAGTTCCCCCTTGTGTTGAGGTGGAACCGCTTGTGCTGCAATTTACACTCATTACTCCTTGTCCTGTCCCAGGGAGCAAGTGAGCAGAGCCTGTCCCCTGCCTCCTGACCGGCCCTCAGATGTTTATAAACATTGATTAAATCCCCTCTCAGTCTTCTCTTTTCCAGACTAAGCAGCCCCAGGTCCCTCAGACTCTCCTCATCAGGCAGTGCTGCAGTTTCCTAATCATCCTCATAGTCCTCTGCTGGACAAGGTCCAGCAGATCCCTGTCCCTCTTAAACTGGGGAGCCCAAAACTGAAGGCAGTACTCAAGATGAAGTCTCACCAGGGCATGGTAGAGGGGGAGGAGAACCTCCCTTGATCTGCTGGACACAGTCATCTTAATACACCCACGGATCCCATTGGCCTTCCTGGCCACAAGGGCACATTGCGGTCCCATGGATGTTATCCACCAGCACTCCCAGCTCCCTCTCCACAGGGCTGCTCTCCAGCAGATCACCTCCCAGCCTGTTACTGGTGCAGGGTCCTCAGGAAGGAGAGGCCCTGGATGAAGTTTTGCGTGGACCATCCTTAGCTTGCTTTATAGTTATCTAAACTGGAAACGTGCCTTTGCTTTTGCTTAGAAAATATGTCATAGGAAAAGCGCAAGATGATCTTCAAACTGGTGATGTTCATTGACCATAACACAGTCCTTTAAAAAAAAGAAATCAGAACAGAAATTTCCTCCTTTGTGGTCAAGTAGCAGCCAGCAGTGGTTGAACGATGGTGCTGGTAGTGACTCTCCCTTTTCTCAACAAAAGAGGAAAAACTGTCCTTCTTGTTCTGGTTTCTTGAACACAAAAAGAGAAACTTCCTTGCTCCTTACAGATGCAGAACAGTTAAAGTTCACAGAAATATTTGGCTTAGTAGAAGACAGCTGTGGAACATGAGAATGCCTCTTTGTTTTTGTGTTGAATGTGCAACTGTTGTTGCTTTATCTACTTAACAGCTAAAGAAAACTCTCTCTCTCTCTCTCTCTCTTCCCCCCCCCCCCTTAAATTTCCTTTCCCTCTCTAACTGGACTTTAAATGTTGCTGTGTGGGAAGACAAAGACCCAACAACCAGCACCTTCCATTTTATTATCCTCAGAAAGACCAGATGTGGGGTTTTTATTCCCATAGAGATACAAAATCTGTGGTTTCCATACATGTGGAACTGTACAGAAAGGTCCTTTTCTTATTATTATTTGTTGAACAAATTGGTGTTCCCCTTGAGTTGGGTGCATAGCCAATTTGGAGCACACGTGGAACAGTACCTGAAAAAGAATGTCAGTGTTCCAAAAAGCACTCTTTGCCTAAGAGGAAGGCTAATAAGCAGCTGGAGTCTTGAGTCTTTTCCCACTCTTTTTGCATTTTTGTAATTATGTGAATTTCAGTAAATTTACTTCTGCTTTACGTGGAAGTGGAAGGAGAATCAGGCAAACACAAGAAAGCAGTGAACTGAAAATGGAGGGTAGAGCTGTTTGTGCATTGAATATTGCTCATTTTTTCTCTTTTGAACTCTGGGCTTTTGGGGCTTCTATGGATTCTTCTTTGCAAGGACTTGAAACCTGCCCAGCAGAGCCTGTGAGACCCACTCTAGCCCCATGAAGACTAGGCATAACCCTGGGCTGGCAATGTCAGGAAGCCTGGCAGGATTTAGCTGGAAGTTTGTTGAAAATGATACTTGTCTGCAATGTATTCAGTTTTCAGAGGAGTTCTTGCTCATGTTTCATTGAGGGTTTTCTATGGGCTTGGCAGAGGCCCTCCTTGGTAGATGAGATATCAGTGGCACTAGGTTTGGCATTGACAGTGGCTCCTGATCCTGTGCCTGTGCAGAAGGCAGCACTTGGCTGTTGTCACTGTGGATTTCTTTTTCTTTTTCCTTTTTCTTTTTTTTTGCATACCACTGGTGAAGCCCTTAGAATGTGCTTCTCCCTGAGCCCCCTTCCCACCTCCCCTGCAACACAGCTACACAAATACAGGAAGGAATAAGATTTCCTCTCTTGCCTGGCCTAGATAAAGCCCACCCACAATCATGAGCCTTGAATTTAGAACAGCACAAGGTCAGCTAATAACATCAGGCCTTGCTTTTTCCACCCATGGTCAACAGAAGAAAAGTATAGAACTAGTTATTGATGTTGGCCTGGAACCTTCAAGCAGAGCTCCAGTTTTGGAGAGACCACATTACCTTGTGAGAGTTTCCCAGTCTTGGAATGGTGAACTTTGGATGGGATTTGGCTGATCTTTGTCCAAATCTGCTTCTTGGACCTGCATTCACCTGAATTACTGAACATAAGATTCACAACAAGTCAAAATTTAGGTCTCTTCCAACTTAAACCATTCTATGAAAATGAATTTGTTGGCCTGTTTGATGTTACTGTTTAGAATTTTGTGGGTGTTCTTAGGGTCAGTGAAGTTTTTGCAGAAAGTGGTTGTTAGAACAGTGGAAAGTGGGAACCAACTGGTTTTAGACCATTGCATTAGAAATAAAATAACTAAATGTAAATAACTAAATAAAAGAAGCAGAGCCACAGAATCATTGAGGTTGGAAAAGACCTTTAAGATCGAGTCCATTCCTTAATCCAGCCCTGCCAAGTGACCCCTAAACCAGGTCCCTCAGCACCACATCTGCATGGTTTTTCAACCCCTCCAGGGATGGTGGCTCCAGCGCTTCCCCCAGGGCAGCCTGTTCTAGTACCTCACAACCCTTTCTGGAAATAGAAGCAGATAATCACTGTCTGATTATCAGAGCTAATAGTACTTTATAGCTGATTTCTGTCGCCACTAAAAGTCTGCTGGCAGTCTGCAAACTGTTGGGAGCTGTGCTCTGAATTAGATGCCATAAATAACTTGTGTGTAGGTAGGCAGCTGATCATTGAGGCTTTTGCCCGAATCTGGTTTTGTTTGTTTGATAGAACTATAGGCTGGAAGTTTATGTATGGAATTGCAGTGGCATGTTTGTTTTTCCCACTCATAACTGAATTAAGATAGGTTTTCAGTTGTGGTTTGCTGCATAATGAATGTACACTGTGAGTAGGGGAGATGGAAAACATCAGGGTTTGTTCCATACCACTGTGTAATATGGAGCAAAACCACCTTGGACCTTACTTTAAACTACCTCTTGAATACAGCACTTGCTTCATAAGGCCTTTTGAGGCCTTGAGTGACCTGTTCTAGTGCGAGGTGTCCCTGCCTATGGCAGGGGGTTGGAACTGGATGATCTTTGAGGTCTCTTCCAACCTAAACCATTCTATGATTCTATGACAGAGCATTTAATGGAAGTGGTGAAAAGCTTCTAAAATCTCCCGGAGTTCATAGAATCACAAAATGTTTTGGGTTGAAAGGGACCTCAACGATCATCCAGTTCCAACCCCTCCCTGCCATAGGCAAGGATACCCAAGTTGCTCAGGGCCACATCCAGTCTGGCCTTGAGCACCTCCAGGGAGAGAGCATCCACAACCTCTCTGGTAGACTCTCGCAAAAGCTTGCCTCTCTAAAAAGCTTTCTGTGACTGTTCAGGAAGCAATTTTACTTTCTGTTGCAAACTTTCTTTGCAAACTGTGTAGGTGCTGTGTCAGTGAGAAGATGGGAATTCCATGGATGCTTAGTGGTAAAGCTGAGTTGGCTTTGCGTAATATTTATCTGTTCATCTCTCCTCTGCTGCCTCCTCTGCAGATGGAATATTTTGACTGGTTGATACAGATCAGTCCATAGTGGTCTGCTACTGAGCTCCAGCTTGAAGTCTGCGAGCACAGGTCCAGAGGAAACACTATACATGTAGCCTCATGTTTTCGTTTAAAGGATATTGTATAACCATATGTGAATTTAATGCCATCCAAGTACAAAATATGAAACAAAATTGAATGGAAATGTCAAGTAATTGTGCTGCTGCTAGTGGATTTCTACAGCCCTGACCTACAGCAACCCAAGTTGGGAAAGGGAAACATTTCTCTACCCCTGGCCGTGCCTTTTACTGATCATTTGGCAGCCACCAAGAGTGCTGGGCAGTCAGATCTCTTTGCTTTAAAACTCCCCTGCATCCAAAGACTTCTGGTGAATTGCTCTGAAATTGATGACTGAAAACTAATAGCTGGCCATCTGGCTGGAAACAGCATTATTAATTAAGCTTTCTCTTCTAAATCATTTATGAGTTTGAAAGAAACGCTCTTTTCAGAGGTATTGAAGCAAATGGAATTTGAATTCTTGCTGTGGAAAACGGTGTATTTAATCTGTCTCTTCATTAAAATTAAAGACTGAGAAGGAAAGGATGGATACAGCAGTTCCTTAGGTTTTTTTCTAAGAGCAAAACAACCTAGATTAGTCCTTGTATGATTTAAATGTTGCTGTCTGTGTCTGTCGCAATTAAGATTGGATGGTGCCAGCTACTCTGATTTTAAAACTAAAAAACAATCTTTCCTATGCAGTAGTCACCGAGTCCTTTTAAAGACCTTTCATTATTTTAATTATATCATGGTTTAGCACCAGATTTGGTCAAGTTAGATAGCAGTTGGACTCAATCATCTTAAAGGTCTCTGCCAATCAAAATGATTCTGTGATTCCACAGCCTGTCGAAGGGCCCATGCCCTATTGAAAAGGGAGCATTTCTGACTTCTCCTTTTATACTCTAGATACTACAGTCCTTTATGTCAGATTTTCTGCCCACTTTTGTTGATGGTGAGAGTGAAGTCCTGAGAACTCGCTTTAATTAGTTGAGCTTCATTTGGGGCAGAGCAGCATTTAGGGTGTAGGCATCCTGAGGTCTGCTACAGTGTTCCATTTACAAGAGAGAAGTGACACTACTCTTCAGAGTGCATCTTCCCATGCGTTGGATGGAAAACAGGAGTCAGACAGAAAGCTTTATACCAGTAATCATAACATATTCATGATGTAGCACTGATAATTCTGTTCATAAAACTAATTTTCATTTATGCTACAGACTTCTTGTGACCTGCTCTAGTGGGAGGTGTCCCTGCCTATGGCACAGGGGGGTTGGAACTGGATGATCTTTGAGGTCTCTTCCAACCTAAACCATTCTATGATTCTGTTTTTTTAGAATCACAAGTTCATGGAATGATTTTAATTGGAAGGGACCTTCAAAGACTATTTGGTGTTGAAAAAAAACCTTAAAGGTGGTGGAGTCGCCATCCCTGGAGGGATTTAAAAGATGCTGAGGGGCATGGTTTAGTGGTAGTGACTTAGCAGTAGGAGTGGAATTGTGAGCTCCAGGCAAGTGGTTGAACATGATGATCTCAAAGGTCTCTTCCAACCTCAACAATTCTGTGATTCTATGATGTAAAGAACAGCCAGTTCCAACCCTCCTACTAGACCATGTTGCTCAAGGCCCCATCCAAGAGAAGAGCTATGTAGAGTTAGATATATGGAACAATGTACAGTCATGATGGGAGAACCTTTAAGTGATGTTCTGGATTAAAAGAATAGCTTCATGTAAACATCCCTTCAATTTCCTTCACTTCAGCTCTTCATTTATTGCTTATGGTGCCCATGCTGCCAAATGTTGCTGTGCCAGACACAAGCAAACCCATATCAGCAAGTGAAGGTCTTGGAAATGATGGCTTGAAATTGAGTTTTGTAAGTCACTGCTTTGCATGCCAGGCTCTACTGGTTTGAAAGCCCTGTTGAGATAGCTGCTTCTAAACAGGAATAAAAATAGACATTTGAGTGTTCTGATTTTAGAGAGGGAAAAAAAAAAAAAGCATCTATTGGATTATGATTGGCTGGTAGGTCTGAAGCAGGAGACAGTTTTATGTTACAGAGCTTCTCACTCTGCTTATTCTCTCAGTTCTTGTTCTCCCCCATTTATTTTTCTTTTTTTTTTTTTAAATTCTCTTTTCTTGCTTTCTATTTTTAGGATAATATTTCAGAGTCTCTACTGGCAGGCCAGCTATTGCAGAAGAAAAGGAGAGAGGAAAGGTGGGAGGTAGAGCTAATGAACACTAATAGTCTGTTGTTAATTTGGCTTTCGAGTGCTTGTGTTCCAAGTTTTGTGTATTTCCAGTTCCTCTGATAGTCCATAAAAGATCTGCTTGTACTCAAAGCCATTGATTACGTGCTTTATGACAGCCTTGGTGCACCTCAGTAGAAGAGAGGAAAGATGGGAGGTTTAGTACTGGATAAAAGCTATTGGAAGTTTTAGGGCAATTCTTTGTGTGCGTTTATATATATATACACCTTAAAAAAAA
>VWZI01012331.1:136226-147881 GCA_013396835.1 Psilopogon haemacephalus | reverse complement strand
AAAAGGTGTATGTATATAAATAAAAACTTGTATCCAGTACAGTTAGCTTCGAGTAGAAACTGGTATTTTAATTAACCATTCTATGGTTTAATGAACCATTCCACAAAGGGGGAAAAAAATTAACAAAATTTTGTGACTTCATTAAAAAAGATGTTAATGGTCTATTAACACTTGAACAGGAGATGAATTGCCCTTGTTTAGTATGTGCATGTGCCTCCATCAAAGAAATGATGGGATAATGGGTTTCCAGTCAGCTCTGATGCTGATCAGGGACTTGAGTTGCTTCAAGGGAGTGGGAATTCCACAGGGATAGAGTTGTTAGTGCGTTTGGGTGTGAAATCTTTCCATCCCTCCTGGTGAAGAGGCAGTGGTGCTGCATGGCCCTGATGAATCTTCCATGAGATGCAGCTGACCGTAGGCTCTGCCAGTTTGTAGCTTTGTGACTTGTGCTTTTCATTGCTTAGAGGTTGGGGTGTTTTGATTGTTTGGGTTTTCTTGTTTCAGTATATATATTTTTTTCTTCCTTGTGCTATCTCAGAGAACCTTAAACCAGGGAGAGATGGCGAGGGTGGCAAAGAAATGAACAAAAAATTATCTTTGTTATGAAAGCAAAAGGCATTGCTTAGTGTGTCAGCGTGTAAACTAATTAGACATAGGTGTTCTTGGTTTTGAAGCCTGTGTGGGGTTTGATTTTTGTTCTTAGTGCAGTAAGTCACTTTTTTTTTTTTTCAACTGGGTGACCTCAGGGCTGTCATTTTTGCATATGCAGAGCAGCTCTGAATTTACATCACTGTGAGAGGGTAAGTGGGGAAGCGTGAAAGCCTTTGTCACATTTTTGCTGTAGGATCACCTCTTCTTTAGAAATCGTATCCCATTTCACCCTTAATTTTTGGTTTGCAGTCCCTGCGCTACTTGGAGCGAGGGAGAATATTTTTCTAGGCTCATTTGAGGGTTGTGTTGTCAAAAGCTGGCTGAAAGTTGGTCCAGTGTGACTGCATATGTAATGCATTGCTATAAATTAAATCACGGAAGAATTATTTTTAGAAGACAAGGATTATTTCAAAACACAGGCCATAACTTTTCTACCACTGATCCAGTAAATTACTCCTGTTGGTTAAAAATTTCACCTCATGTTGAGTTGGATCCGGTGCTGGCTTGCAGGAATTTCATTCCATTTATTTCATTTTACAGATGGGGAGGTTGTTACTCAAAGGTGCTTGACCTCTTTACAGTAAACAGGAGACAAACATGGAATCATAAAATGGTAGGGATTGGGAGGGACCTCTGGGGAGGAAACCCGACCCCCCCTGCCAAATCAGGATTACCTAGGGCAGGTCACATAGGAACAGATCCAGACGGATCCTGAAAGTCTCCAGAGGAGGAGACTCTGCCTCTCACAGAATTATCTCATCATAGAATCGTTTTGGTTGATAAAGACCTTTAAGATCATCAAGTTTGACCAAGTCTAATCTATCAAGTCTGGTGTGAAATCATGTCCCTCAGCACTACAGCTCTTGTGTCTTTTAAACATCTCCAGGAATGAGGATTCAGACACCTCCCTGAGGTGCCTCTTCTGGTGATAAAAAGCCCTTTCAAGGAAGAATTTTTTCCTAGTGTCCAACCGAAACCTCCTCTGGTGCAACAGGAGGCTGTTTCCTCTTGTTTTTTGGAGAAGAGCCCAACCCCCACTTGGCTCCAACCTCCTTTCAGGGAGTTATCGAGTCTCCCTTGACAGCCTCTTTCTCTCCAGGCTGAACAACCCCAGTTCCCTCAGTCTCTTCTCATGTCTCTTGCTTCACAAACACTGATGTGCTTGGTTTGTTTTGTAGCTATCAAGGGGACCGAGGGCCACTGCTTCAGCCGGAGGAGGCAGTCCTTTGGGAATGCAATGTGAAGGCATGCTCACAGGATAACCTTCCTCTGGTTTTGTTTTGTAGAGTTATCTCCTAGCACGAAAGACCAGAGGAGGAGTAAGCAAGTGAGGCGTTTGAAATCTGCATGTTTTTTATCCACTGTGGTAGTTTACAGGGGCTGAAGAAGTCACTGACAAAACCATGTTCCTGAGCAGCAGGATGGATGAAGGTGCTCATGTAGCCTTTTATAATTCAGGAAATTCTGTATGCATTTTCTGCAGGCTGAATAAGTTGAAAGCCACTGGCAATGCTCACACTTGGCTGGTGGATTGATCCAAGCCAGCTTGTTGTAGCAAGCAGCATTATGTTGGTGGAAGTTGAGATAGCAGTAACTTTTGTCTATTTGTCGCTAATTTATAGCCTTGTACTTTAACCCCAAATATTTTCTTAACATGCCAATAAATGGCAGAGTGGATTTGGACAGAGCAGGCGTCTCGGGCTATGCTTCTATGTCTTGTTAATGTCATTTGGAAGCCAAGTTAATGTTAAGAGAAAGGACAACTCGAAATTGTTTCATTTCCCTTTACTCTTATGCTGTTGTACATATTATGATAATGATGCATCGGTAACACAGTTTTATTTATGGTTTCCACTTCTACAAGCCTACTTCTTGTTACCTACAAACCACTGCAGGAATATTAGTCACTGGGTGAACCACTTGACTTTGAAGAATGTGACTATGATGAAGTGTTTTGTTTTGTTTTCTCACATCCTATGCCAGCGGCTGGTGGTTTCTTGTCACTGTTGCTACCAGGGGACTGTTCAATACAGGTTTGTGGCTTTACTAGCAAATAGGTATGTGGTGATTCCTGGGTGATCAGGCACCTAACCACATGTAAAGCCATTACAGGTTGGCTGTTTGGTAACTGTGCTTACCAAGTGCCTCTGAAGTGACTGGCGCTGAAGATGCAGACTCCTTGTGCCTTTTGATGTCCCCTTCAAAGAAATGACTAAATTATGCCTCATTGTGTAAAGTGAGTAGCCTGTTAGTGGTCACACACCACTAATGAAGGACTTGAGCATTTGACATATCCTTAGTCTGGCGCTTTTCAGAAGGGTTGAAAGCGTTTCACAGCTGGAGCAAGGTGTTACAAGAAAGCCATGTGGGTGCAGAACCGTCTGGGCGTGTGGAACGTGAGCAGTGTGTGACCCTTGTGCAACAATTAAATGAGCAGCCATTGAAATTACTCCTCCATCTTCTTAACCGAGCCTGGCCCTCTGCAATTTGAACATTTGGCACGCAGATAGTCTGTTTGTACAAGAGGCAGCATTACCTAGCAGTTGCCTAATCTGCCCATCTGCAATAACTTACTACCCAGATAATTTTGGATCACGCGGATCTGAAGTGTTAGAACTTCGCGGGACTCTGCACCGAAAATCAACTCTCTCGTCACGGTGCATTTTGTCAGAGATGAGAGTCTGGAGGCTTTGTCAGAGGTTGGTTCTGGTTTCAGAATGTGGATCTGTAAATGGCAGCTGCTGGAGTTGTGCCTGAACGAAAAGACTCTTCTTAAACCCTTTTTTTCCCCTTCAAATTACATCAAAAGCATCACGTATAATTTTAAGATACTGTTCCCATCAGGTGGTGGTGTTCACGTGCATCTCTCATCGACTTGGCATTACTTTCCCTTGCCTTTTCGCCTTAGTCGAAGCCCTCCGTGAGATTATTTCAGCTCAAACCTCTCATTCTCTGGCATTTGGTCTCTTCCTCTGCGGTGCTCTAGCGATACTTAAAGTGATAGATCAGCACCTAATAAAAGTGGGATTATCTCTAAGCTGAAAACAAGTAGAAGAAGCCTGCCGTGAAAATGACAGGGTTTGCTTATCCCGACTGATGCTTGCAGCGTGCTTCAGTTCAATAATCAGCAAGGTGAGAGTCTTCAGAGGACGTTGTCACTGTTTTTTTTTTTACTACTTGCAAACTATTTGGAGTTTGGCTGTTCACAGCGTTGCGATGATCTCTCTCCAGTCATGCAAATATCACAAGCTGTTCGACTCGTTCATTTATTCTGTTGGGAAGGCAGAGGAGAAAAACAGCCTTGACTTGCACCCTGGAGGGACGCTATGCAAAACCCGTCTAAGATTTCTGGGGTGGGAGCTGTGGAGTTCTCTATTCTTCTGTTGATCGTGCTTTGCTTTCTGTCATCTCTCAGCAAATAATGAGTAACAGTAACAGTATGCTGCGAGACATGAAATCTGGAAGTGTTTATTACAGTATGTGTGTGAACCACAGTCATCACCAGAACTTATTTTCTCACGGACTGGTCTAGTAAGTGCCCTAGGGGAAGAAGCTTACAGCTATCTTCATAATAATGTCTCAGAGTCTCTGGTATTCCTGCTTCCCAGGTTTCCTGTGCATAGCAATTGCTGTCCACTCTGCAATCAAGACCTGCCTGTTTTCTGTTCCTAACAAAAGAGTCTGCCTGCTGTAGCAAACCCTTTACCGTTTGTGGATAGAGTGCTTTGCTTTTGCAGTCGAGGGCTAGGAAGCACTGCAAGAGCAGATCAAAGCTAAGTAAAGCACTTGCTGCAGTAGGCCTAAAACAAACAGAAAAATTGGCGAGGTTTTTCCTTCCTTCCCTTTGTGGCTTATTTTGTCTTTAATTTTTGTTCCGGGGAGCGGTGTGATTGGGGAAGATACATCTTCAGTCGTGAAGACTGAAATTGGCTTGGTCTTTGTGCACACTGCTTGTGTGGGCTGTTCTGCTTGTTTTGTTTGTTTTTTTTTTTTAATCACTTTCTCCTTCTTTAAGAACAGCTTTCTTCAAATTCAGATTTGCACGATCTCAGTCCTGCAGCGAAGCTTCCCATGGTCAGTCAGCAGAGTCAGAAGTGTGCATGCAGAGCTGTAGGAAGCCCTTTTGCCCTCCGAACACTTTGGATGAGTAATAGCAGTCCCACCAAGTTCACACACACTTGGAGTCAGACGTGTCCTGAGGAACCTTGCCAACTCGAGCCTCCTCTCAGTTAGTGGAACTAATCACAGACCTAAGTCTAGCCATACAATTCCCTTCCTAAAATCTGCAGCTGCTGGGGCATGGCTGTGGGATTGCCTGAGGTGTTTTCAGACGCATGTGTTTCTGAGGGAGCTGCTTTGCCTGCGGTAATATTTTCTTTTAATTTAATTTTTGACTTTTCATAGCAGATCTGTTTAACAGTAGGGTTGCTGCTGCTTTGGTCTCTGAAAGCATTTTTGGAGAGGATTGCTTGTAAAGTGATTTTATTTTTTTTCCCCAGCTCCAGCAATTGCAGTCAGCTCACTAAATATGTATTTAATATTCTTTGGGGTTTTAAAGAAAATGGAACATCAGATAATTAGTTTAGCTCCTTGTTTCTAGAAATCACATCTCTACTGGCAAGCAAATGTAAAGCAAAAGGAAGCATTCTGGGACTGAGCAAGGCTGCAGCTTTGTATTACGCCCCTGATGTAGTCTAGTGGTAGATTGCCATTAAAAGGCATAATCCCATTTCCCTCTGTCTCTGGGTGAGTGCTGCCTGCTTATGCAGAGTTTAGCTCTCAGGATGTCTTTTTATCTTTCTGGCAGCAAGATCCCCCAGTCTGATACCTTATAAATCCTTCACATTTAAATCAGGCTTGTGGGTAGAGCTTTGACCTCTGTATTGAACTCAGTAACCTGTACAAGTGTGGATTCTAGAAATGCATCCTGTCTTCGGTTGAAGACAGAGATTCCACTGTGTTCTCCAGGTTTTTTTTTCAATAGCTAATTGTCTCCTTACATTAAAGGAGGAGAAAAAAAAAAAAAAAGTGACTATATTTCAGCTGCAGTTGGCCTGGTGTCAGCTTCCAGCACTGCTTCATTATACCTCTCTTGGCTAGAGTGAAGAGTCCTTCAGTGTTCCCTTTTTCCCCTTCAGTGCACATACCCTTCCACTCCTGTGATCCAGTCCTCGCTCAGTCATTGTCTTCATGAAAACAATAGATTGAACTTCTCATTGTCTTTTGGTTTAAGACATTTTGCTTCACCCTAAGTTGGTTTTGTGAGTATATTTTTACCAAGCTGTACACAGCCTATTGTCTTACAGAAAACTAAACATACTGTGTTGATAAATGACCTTTTATCACCCAAATTTACCCTCTAATAACAGAATGAAAGTAAAATTGAGAAGATCTTAAAACTAGGTTACCCAGAGTTGTGGTGGTCTTTAATTCTCCAGTGTTCCTCTGATTTTTAATTATTTTTTTTTCACTCGAGATTTACCCTCTATCTGCTTCTGGAAGTCCTCCACTTCTCAGATGACCACAGAATCATAGAACTGTTTGGGTGGGAAGGGACCTTTCAAGCTCCTGTAGTCCAGCCCCCCTGCAGTCAGCAGGGACATCTGCAACTAGAGCAGGTTCCTCAGAGCCCCAAACAACCCAACGTGGAGTGACCCACCTCTCTGGTCAACTTGTTATGGCATCTCACCACCCTCACAATGAAGAATTGCTTTGTAATACCTGATCCATATCTCTTCTCTTTCAGTTTTAAAACCGTTACCCCTTGTCTTGTGATGTTATATTCTACTCCACGATGGCAGTTGTTACAGGGTTTTATGTGTGCCCTGTGGTCTGGGCTGCAATGGACCTCTGTAAAAGGTTAAGCCTCACCTGGAGCCTTTTGGGCTCAGGGGAAGCTAGTTTAAATGCAGTGCAACCTCCAGTGGTCATCCAGTCCAACACCTGCTGCAGTCAGCAGGGACATCCTCAACTAGAGCAGGTTGCCCAGAGCCCCTTCAAGCCTCACCTTGAATATCTCTAGGAATGGGGCCCCAAACACTTCCCTGGGCACTCTGTTCCAGTGCTCCACCACCCTCATAGTAGCTTGTATAGTCCTTCAAAGGACTAATATAGAAGAGTAGTTGTCCTGAGAAGCACACCTTGCGCATCTGCTGCCGTCAAGAGGGTAAAGGCACTTAAGCATACTGTATTGCTACTTAGTCTGAATTAAAGTCTGTGGTTGCCCTGATGATTTGAGAGGGATGAGAGAGGGAGAGCACACTGAAACATGGCTATCCCCATGGCCTGACACTTCTGACAAAACTCCACTAATTCCTTTGCAGAGGCAGTGGGAGGTGAGGCAGCTTGTTGTGGACCTGGCATTTGAGTCAAGAGACTTGATTCTTTGTACCTGGAGAAGTCCTGAGGTTATTTTTTAGTACTTCAGATTCTGCTTGGGGATAGTGTGGAGTGATTCTGCTTGGGGGTGGCGTGGAGTGATTCTGCTTGGGGGTGGCATGGAGTGATTCTGCTTGGGGGTGGCATGGAGTGATTCTGCTTGGGGATGGCATGGAGTGATTCTGCTTGGGGATGGTGTGGAATGATTCTGCTTAGGGATGGTTTGGAGTAATAGGGACAGTAGTACCTAAGAAGACTTCCTTTACAAGGCATCACACATGTTGGAGTAGAACAAGATCCGGTGGTGACCAAACTCATGTTGTGCTCTGAGCTAGAGCAAAGCAGGTCAGAGGGATAATGGAATTTTTAAAGTTCTAGGGGAAAAATGGAAATTTAAAGTGTTCTATGTTCTTTCCACTTGATCCTTGTTTTTATTTCAGGTGCCAGGGCCATTTTGCATTCTGAGGAGGAGTGTGGGAAAGATGTATGTTAACAATGGTTCAAGTATTTGCTTTCTGGGTAAACTCAGGACAAAACAGTGTCTTCTTGTGTCAAGCCATACTTAGCATTTCTGCCCTGAGGGAGATGATGATGATTACACAGCATATCAGGCTTGCTTGGACAAGTCGTAATGAGTGTTAAGTAACTGTTTGGTAGCAGCGCGTGCTTTTGACTTAATAAATATACATTGTGGTAATGTTAGAGAAGACCTCAAGATTATAATTATTTGAAATATGCTTTACAGGCGCTTAGCAAAGCAAACTAGTTTGTAGTCTTGAGTCAGGAGCACACGCTCTAAAGACTTGCATGGAATTTCCATTCACCCCATCTGGTTCAACCAGCAGAGGACATCTGCCACTCTTTTGGCGGCCAGCTACATTGCAAAGCTTGTGGAGCACTCATTGCTGTAAGACTGAAAGATGTGTTTTAACTTCTTGCCCAGACTGGGACTTCTGA
Source organism: Psilopogon haemacephalus (assembly GCA_013396835.1). Classification (NCBI taxonomy): domain Eukaryota; kingdom Metazoa; phylum Chordata; class Aves; order Piciformes; family Megalaimidae; genus Psilopogon; species Psilopogon haemacephalus. The sequence goes on along the minus strand of VWZI01012331.1, from coordinate 139,895 downwards.
GAGTAGATTCATCTTCAGGTGGCTCAGGAATCCAAAGTCACGTAAGACCAATCAAGCATTAAGTTCCCAGAACAGTGCTGGGCTGAGACTGCATCCAGTTCAGCATAAGGACATGGAACTGCTGTAGCAGGTCCAGGGGAGGGGCATGACAACAGTCAAAGGACTGGAACACCTCTCTTATAGGGACAGGATGAGAGAGATGGGATTGTTCAGCCTGGAGAAGAGAAGGCTCCAGGGTGATCTTAGGGCAGCTTTCCAGTACCTGAAGGGGACCTACAAGAAAGCTGGAGAGGGACTTCTTACAAGGGCTTGTGGTTATAGGAGAAGGAATGGCAGGAAGCTTGAGGAGGGGAGATTAGGAAGAAATTCTTTCCAGTGAAGGTGGTGAGACACTGGAACAGCTTGCCCAGGAAGGCTGTGGATGCTTCCTCCCTGGAGGTGTTCAAGGCCAGGTTTGATGGAGCCTTGAGCAATCTGATCTAGTGGAAGGTGTCTCTGCCCATGGCAGTGTGCTTGGAACTAGATGATTCTTAAGGTCCCTTCCAACTCAAACCATTCTACAAATCTCTGAGACTGGTGCCTGGAGCTGTACCTGGAAAACTGCAGTTCTGAGGAATAATCAGGAAGGTGCATTTTGACTGATTGATAGGCTGCTGCACCTGCAAAACTTAGAGACCTAGAGGGGTTGGTGAGAGGCTGTTTGGCTGTGAGCAGAAGGAGGAATAATTTGTCATTCAGTTGAGCAGTTCTGAGGTACAAAAGAGGCTTCCTGGGTCTGTTACTTCTTGAGCTTTTTATGGAAACTAAAAGCTCCTTTTCCAGTGCTGCCAGTTTGGTTAGAGAAAAAGGACTCTTGCCACTGAGCTCTGCCATGAAGGATGGTTGTCATTGCATGGATTTTCTTTCTTTGCTTCCTTCTTGGTTTTACTCCAGTGGAGAATGAACTTTGCCACTTTCAAGGATTTGAAGGAGGCAGGATTATAAACTGTCCTGGTGGAGATTGTCAAAAGGTGATTAATACCAGAAGCTTTGTTTTATTACTTTTATTGTGTGGACAGTCTCCAGTGTTGTTAATTGTGAGGACCCAATTTCTGTAGGCAAAGCTTAAAGCTGGTCTGTTTCTCAGGATTTCTGTAGTCTTCACACACCTGGTAAGTTTCCAGTTTTGGTTAGGTGCTGTGTTGGGCTGCCCAGATGGTCTCACAACATGTAACATCTCTGTGAAACCTGTGGTAGCTGAGATGCCTCTTGAAAGGGTCAGACTTTCACAGATTTGCAGTTTATTCACATGCAGTGAATGTATCTGGACTCTGGACCTACCACAACTTGTAGCTGTGGCCAGTCTTCACTAGGTCTGGAAAACTTAAATGTAGAAAATCTTCAGGCAGTAATGAACATATTATTTTAGGGGACCAACATCTCTTTCGATGGGCCTGGGGAAACCTTGGGAAAGCATTAGCTGGAGGAAAGCTGTTTAAAATGGCAATGTGATTGATTTCTACTTCATTTCTTCAGCTAGAGCCAATCTTTGGACAAGAGTTGCACCCCAGGAACCAAGCATTCAGATGCAGGTTGAGAAGAAAGGAGATTGCTTGCATAGCTTTTGGCTTCTTTCTGCTCAAAATAGCACATAGAAATGGAAATCGATGCCCAGCTTCTGCTAACTGGGCCCTAAGTGGGCTGTTCTTTCTTTCAGTGGTGGTGGGGACTGTAAGGTCTGTTCCTAGGCATACTTGATATGCAGTTAATCATCTTTCATTTCTCTGGGGATATTTTTAGGAGTGTCTTGTTTCTAGAGGAGGCTGAGGGGAGCCCTCCTTGCTGTCTACAACTAAAAGGGGGAATCAGATGATGGTTGGTCTCTTCTCCCTAGTGTCAGGTGACAGGACAAGAGGAAATGACCTGAAATTGTGCTGGGTGAGGTTTAGGTTGGATACAATATGAAAAATTTATTTCCTGAAAGAGTGGTCAGGGTTTGGAACAGGCTGTCCAGGGAGGTGGTGGAGTAACTGTCCTTGAAGGCATTCCAGAAACGTGGGGACATGGCACTTGGGGACATGGTTTAGCAGCCATGATGTTAAGTGGACAGCAGGACTTCATAATCTTAGCGTTCTTTTCCAGCTGAAACAATTCTATGATTCTGTGCTATCCATCAGGCAGAAATGAGAGCACATCCAGGGTAGAATATGGCAAGATGGCCCCCTCCAGTATCTGAAGGGGGCCTACAGAAAAGTTGGGGAGGGACTTTTAGGCTATCAGGGAGTGACAGGACTAGGGGGAGTGGAGCAAAGCTGGAGGTGGGGAGATTCAGACTGGATGTGAGGAGGAAGTTTTTCAGCATGAGAGTGGTGAGAGCCTGGAATGGGTTGCCCAGGGAGGTGGTTGGGGCCACTTCCCTGGAGGTGTTTGCAGCCAGGCTGGCTGAGGCTCTGTCCAGCCTAATCTAGGGTAGGGTGTCCCTGGGCATGGCAGGGGAGTTGGAACTGAATGATCCTTGTGATCCCTTCCAACCCTGACTGATTCTATGATTCTAAGAGCCCCAGGGATTTTCTGAAACTCTGGATTTCCTGGGTGTATGCACAGAGTAGCTTGTGGTAGCTCCAGAGCTTTGCAGGAGCATCTTCCTCACTGTGTAATTCTGAGCACAGCACACGAACCTGTTTCCTGTCAGCAGCAGGGAGAAGCTGTGGTTTGAAAGCAGGCTGCCATTGCATTCCAGGGCAACCTTCAGCCAGCTCTCAGCTGCCCTCTTTCCCAGACACTCCTCAGATCTAAGCAGGGGTTAGGATGCAGAAGGGATGAATGGCCTTTGGGGCCATTTCCAGCCACCATCTTTCCTAGAGAAAGTTTGCCCTTGGCTGCAGAAGAGGGAAGGAGGATGGTGGGGATGGGGCCAGCTGGCTCCTGGTTGAGCAGCCCCAGGGTGGACAGCACAATAGGCCTGTTAAGTTTCCTCCTCCAGAAAATGTCCAGACTCATCATGTGCTGCAGCCAAATTTATGGGATACTCAGATGTGCCGGGTTTGGGGGGCGGTTTCTGAAAGAAGGATCAGCTTGCAAAGCCTTAGATGTTGATGCCAGATGTATTTGGATGTGGTTTGCTTTGTTCTTAAACAATAGGCAGTTTTAAAGCAAGAGGAATATTACTTGTGCCCATATGTCCCATTGTTTCCATCAGGGGTATAATCCTGGCTACAGAGTGCAGCATTATCATGCTGATTCTGTTTGTAGCAACTCAGTACAGTTGAACATTTGTCATCCAGTTTGTGGAGTCTTTTGATCCCCTCGCTCCCTTTCTGATCGAGTTTGGACACTGCAGCCTTTGCTGTGGTAACTGTGTGGTTCTGAAGGAGTAAATTCCATCACGTACTAGGTGCTAGGATTATTAGGTGTAAGCATTTAATGAGTTCTGCTCGATTGTGTCAGTTTTTCATGGCCCTGTATTTTACCAGCAGTGATTTCAGAGGGAAATAATATACATATTAAATATATATATATATATATTTCTAGTGGCATTTAAAAAGCATATTCTTAATACTGTCTTAAGAGAATCAAGAAACCCTCCTTGCTTTTAATGTAAGCTCATCTTTTTATCCCATAAGAACGTATTGAAAATGAGAGGGGAGTGTTCAGGAGACCAAGCAGATGAGCACCATGTAGCCTGCTTTT
>VWZI01012331.1:84193-132452 GCA_013396835.1 Psilopogon haemacephalus | reverse complement strand
CCTTCTCCCTTCTGCCCCTTCTCCCTTCTGCCCCTTCTCCCTTCTGCCCCTTCTCCCTTCTCCATTCTGTTGCTTCACTTAATTTTTCCTTTGATTGTTTGGTTAATGTTTTTCTTTTTGACACTTTTTTTTTTCTTCTTCTTTGTCAAGTACAAAAAGTTGTCGGGGGCATCTTGTTTTGTAGAAAGGACTTTACGAGCGTGAGGTGTGACACAAGCTACCATCCCAGCGCTGATTTCGCAGTGGAGGAAGGTCCGTGTGAAGGCTGTGAGAAGCAGTAAGAAAGCTCAGCTCAGCTCAGCTCAGCTCAGCTCAGCTCAGCGTGGACTCAAAGAGGGTGGTGTTATTCAGCGCTCAGGAATGCAGAGGCATGCTCCAGCCGGGGTGTGGGCGGCTGTTTGGTTTGCGGTTCTTGCTGGGGGGTGGGTGATTTTGAACAGCACTTGCTGAATTCGCATTGGATTGAATAATGGCCACTCTATATCCAAATGATAAATGTTAGTCACAGCGGAGCGAAAGAAGTTTCTCGTGTTGGTCATGGATTTGGCATATCAAAAAAAAGGGAGAGGGAAGAGGGAGAAGAGAAAATAGAAGGGAGGGAGGAGAGGCTTTCGCTGTTTCAGAGACTGCAAAGTTAAACAGAGCTGCATTTATGCTATGTGACATCTTTGAGCCTTTGGCTCTCTCAACTTACTGCCAGATATCTAATCTGGAAATATTTATTGTAACTGGCATATCTTCTGGAAGCTTGTCATCGTGGAAAAACTGTCATCAAACTGTCCTTGCTCACTTGGTTCTCTTAAATGACTTTTTTTTTTGCTTCAGAGTTAAATGAATAATTTCTGTTTTCCAGTGGTGAGTAGTGGCTGCTGCAGAAAAAACTTAGGGAATCATAGAACTCCTCTGATTGGAAAAGACCTCTGAGATCATCAAGTGCAGCTCTCAGCCTTGCACCACCATGGCCATTAAACCATGTCCCAAAGTGCCATGTCCACAGGTTTCTTGAACACCTTCACACCCTCAGGGGTGGTGACTACACCTCCCTGGGCAGCCTGGACCAATGCCTGACCATTCTTGCAGGAAAGAAATTACTGGATTTATATGGTGTAGGCTGTGTTGTTGATGGTTTGGGGGTTTTTGCTTGTTTGCTTAGTTGGTTGTTTTTTGTTTGTTTTTCATTCTAGAATCCAAGATGCAGCAAAACTTGATTCCTGAAGCAGTATATTAGATTTTTTAAAGTATCTCTAACTGAGCACCTTGATATATATTTACCACCAGTCCCTCTTGGAGTCACACTTTCCTGATCTGCTATTCTCCAGGTTCCTTTAGTGTGGGAATATGAAACAAGGATGGAGTTAGAATCATGGTTTAGGTTGGGAGTGACCTCAAGGATCATCCAGTTCATCCAGTTCCAACCCCCTGCCATAGGCAGGGTCACTTCTCACTAGAACAGGTCACTCAATGCCTCATCCAACCTGGCCTTGAACACCTCCAGGCAGGGAACAAAAACGACCTCCCTGGGCAACCTGTGCCAGTGTCTCACCACCCTCACTGGAAAGAACTTCCTCCTAACATCCCTGGTCCACTGCTGCTGTGACTTCATCCTAAAAAGCCACCAAATTTGTCAGGCATGATTTGCCCTTGGTGAAGTCATGCTGATTACCACCAATCACCTCTGCTTTGTTTTCCATTTGCCTTAGCAGAGCTTTCTGCAGGATCTGCTTCATGATCTTGCCAGGCACAGAGGTGAGACTGACTGGTCTGTGGTGTTAGTTGGCCCTTTCCCAGTCAGCAGGGACTTTACCATTCTGCCATGACCTTTGAAATACGATGGACAATGGTTTAGCAACATTGTTTGCCAGTTCCTTCAGGACCCGTGAGTGGATCTCATCAGGCCCCATGGACTTATGCATGTTCAGATTCCTTAGGTGCTCTACATAAAAAAATAAAGAACAGCTTAGACATAGAATTCCATGAGAATGGAATTTTATTTTCCGCATGGTTTTGGTTTTTTTTTCCCCAGGACTTTCTTACTTATTTGCTCTTACTGCTTATTTTGAAATAGCAGAGCTCAGTGCTATGCATTTGGCTGAAGCCAATTTCAGTGTCTGGTCCTCTGTGATGCTTCTTGGGAAGTGGTCTTCTGCATTCCAAATTTCTGCACTTCTTTGTATTGGCCCTGTTGTCAGCCAGGTGCCCTGAATTTCCAGATGTAGTGCCCGGATTAACTTCCTGTCAGATCTCCAAAAGAAGCACTACAGAGCAGACCTTAGGATGTGGAACCCAATCATGGACCTTGCCTTTAAGAAAAAAAAAAAAACAACAGACTGAATACAAACTACATCATTATAGCAGCTCCCAGAAGGCTGTGAAGTGGTTTTGATGGGTACAGACTATGTTGGTTTAAAGCAGAATGCTGCAAAGAAGGTTCCAGCCTGGAGAAGAGCAGCCTGAGAGGGGATCTGCTCAATGCTCAGCAAGAGAAAAAGGGTGGAGACAAGAGGATGGGGCCACACTCTTGTCAGTGGTGCCCAGCCACAGGACAAGGGGCAGCCAGAGCAAACTAGAATCCAAGGTATTCCATCTAAAGATAAGGAGAAATTTCTTTGGTGTGAGGGTGCTGGAGCCCTGAAGCAGGCTGCCCAGGGAGGTTGTGGAGTCTCCTTCTCTGGTGAGCTTCCAAACTCCTCTGGCCATTGTGATGCTGGGCAAGCTGCTGTGGGTGCTCCTGCTTTAGCACAGGGGTTGCACCAGATGACTTCCAGAGGTCCCCTTCAACCCCTTTCAGAAGCTTTGCCAACCTACTTTGTCCCTGCTCTGCTCCCAGAGTTAATGTGGAGTCATGTTTAAAACTCTTCTTCTCTTTGCTTATTTTAAATTACCTTCTGTCAAGCACTGAGACTCAGACCCAGAAGGAACCAGTTCAAAACACTCTGAATGAAGCTGAATGCTGGCTTCGTGCTCTGCTAACATGCAAAGCCCTTCCTAGGAAGAGTGGATTATAGAAATCCTGGTTCTACTGAAAGGAAAAAAAAAGGTTTCTCTATTGACTTCTGTGCAGCAAAGCCTCTCTGTGGCAGCTAAAGAGCATTGCTGAGGCAAGTTTCTAATTAGTGGAGGGGGGGGAGGAATCCACAAATATGTCCATTGTCTTCTGAAAGATGAAAAGGAGACTGCATATCACTTTTAACGTCAATAACGTTAATAATGCAAAGCTACAAAAAGGAAATTAAACTTCTAAAACCATGTTAAAATAACACCGAGGATTTGACTGTATGGCCCACAGAGGCAAGAGAGTTCAAAGGGAAGGCTGAACTTTCTCTGACCCTGATGTGCCTAGGAATTGCAACACAATTTTTCTGTAATGTTAGTCAATTTTTAGAGAGCCTTTAACCAGAGCAGGAAGAGGAAGGTCAGTGGCACTCTCTTTAAACTTGAAGTTGTTGCTGGGGTAGTTCCTGCAACACTAAAAAGAAAGACTTCAAAGTCGCAACGTAATCCATCCAAGCTATCTCCTGATTACAGATCTGTGGTTTTACACAATACACACCAGGAAAGCAGAAATCTCCTTAAACACTCCAGTTTTCTGGTTAGGTTTTCTTCCCAGAGAATGTGTATGAGCAGAATGTCATCTCTTTGAAAGACCTGCTGGTGGGCACCAAGCTCACCATGAGCCAGCAATGTGCACTGGTGGCCAAGACCAATGGTCTCCTGGGGTTCGTTGAGAAGAGTGTGGCCAGCAGGTCAAGGGAGATTCTCTCCCTCTATTCTTTCCTCCTGAGGCCCTCAGCTGAAGTATTGGGTCATGGTCTGGGCTCCCCAGTTCAAGACAGACAGGGAACTACTGGAAAGAGTCCAGTGGAGGCTACAAAGGTAATGAGGTGCCTGGAGCATCTCTGTGGGGAGAAAAGGCTGAGAGTACAGGGGCTCTTGAGCCTGGAGAGGGGAATCGGCTCAATGCTCAGGAAGAACTAAAGGGCAGGGGACAAAAAAATGCAGGCAGGCTCTCATCAGCAGTGCCCAGTGACAGGACAAGGGACAAAAGGCACAAATAAACCCAGGAGGTTCCATCTGAAGATGAAGGGAAACTGCTGTGTGGGTGCCAGAGCTCTGGAGCAGGCTGGCCAAAGAAGCTATGGAGTCTCCTTCTCTGGAGAGATTCCAAACCCACCTGTCATGATACTGTGATCCTGGGCAAGCTGCTGTAGGTGACCCTGCTTTAAGTAGGGAGGTTGAACTGGATGATGCTCAGAGGTCACTTCCAGCCCTTACCATGCTGGGATTCTCGATTGTTCTTCTGAACTTCTAGACTTTTGAGTTGTAAATCACTCCCCTTAATATCCACTTCTTATGAAAAACCATGGAACTGTTCTGCTTTTTCTGTCTGACTGGCCTTTTGGGTTGGTGTTGGAGGTTTGATTTGTTGGTTTTTTTTGTCTTGTTTTACTACAGATATCTCAAGTTCAGTATGCATCTGTGTGAGGGAAGCTTTTTCAGTAGGTTTCTTGCTAGTTTGGAGTTTTGTTGCAGATATTGATTTTTGGTTTTTTTTTGTCCCTGCACTTGAAATTCTGTCAAGAAATGTAAGGCGTAACAAGCTGGGAAATTCTTGAGTTAATTGATGCTGCCTTTCTCACAGGTGTTACAGCTGCTTCGCTTTTGGCGTGGAGAGGAGTTTGTAATCAGAGGTTTGAGTGTTTGCTTGTGTCTTGGCAACCTGCAGGAGGGATGTTTGCCAGCTACCTTCTCCACCACGTGCTGGTATAAACTTTTATTGCAAAGGAGAGGTTGACTTTATGCCATAACTCCAATTTTGCACCAGTCCACAGAGATAAGGCTGTTTGAAGGTAGGAGCTTGCTCTCCCTTTGTATATTCAGCCTTGAGCTGTGAGCTGAGGTAGTGTGTCCCCACCATAGCTCATTATCTGTGCCAGAAGCTCCACCCTGGGAGGGGGTGGGGTTGACATATCCTTTGTCCTGCTGCTCAGGCTAAAAGCCTTGTGTTACCCTCCCTCCTTGCCTGCTGTAATGGTTTCCACTCACTCCACATCTGGAGCTCTCTACAGTTCTGTCACCACTTTTCCATCTCCCCTGGAAGCTCGTGTCCATAATCTTTTTTTCTCTTGGCAAGTTTTGTCCCTCATCAGAGAATCCATCTCCAATCTCAATTTCTTACTGCAGTGAGCCAGCTACCAGGTGACATTTCCCCCTTGCTCATGACAAGGACAGTCAGTTTCCACCTGCCTCGTTATCTTATGGTCTGCCACTCCACTTAGAAGGTCCAGTACATTGGACCTGTAGACAGAGTCATCACTTGTAGCTGTTAGCTGCAAGTGCATTGGACCTGTAGACAGAGTCACCACTTGTAGCTGTCTGCTGCAAGTGCATTGGACCTATACATTGGTCCAGTGTGTTGGACCTGTAGACAGAGTCATCACTTGTAGCTGTCAGCTGCAAGTGCATTGGACCTGTGGACAGAGTCACCACTTGTAGCTGTCAGCTGCAAGTGCATTGGACCTATACATTGGTCCAGTGCATTGGACCTGTAGACAGAGTCATCACTTGTAGCTGTCAGCTGCAAGTGCATTGGACCTGTACATTGATCCAGTACATTGGACCTATAGACAGTCACCACTTGTAGCTGTTTCACTGTGCTGCAGTGGCAAGCTGTTAGCTTCTGCTCTGATCTGCAGATGGATCTGCAGATTGTTACAGGTCTCCTTTAAGCCATTGGCAAGGTGCCGTCTGCTCTTGGTATCTCCTGTCACTTCCAGTGGGTATTTTGGTTTTCACCAGAATTGATAGGAAGGTTCACTTTAATACTCCTCCAAGTTATGGTATTACAGACATGCTTTATGAAGGCCAGCAAGTTGTGCATGCAGCCCTTTGTGCTTGGCTAACCAAGAAAAAACCCAAACCCAGAGTAGCCCCAAAAACACAGAGGTGTTTGTGGCCTCGGTTGGAATTTCGTAGATTCATAGAATGGTTTGGGTTGGAAGGGACCTTAAAGATCATCTAGTTCCAACTCCCTTGCTCAAGGCCCTCCTACAACTCTTCCAGGGAAGTGGCATCCACAGCTTCTCTGTGAAACTTGTTCTGTTGTCTCTCCAGCCTGCTGTAAAGAATTTCTTCTGAATCTGCAGTCTAAATCTCCCCTCTTCCAACTCAAAGCCGTTGCCCCTAGTCCTATCACTACAAGCTCTTGTAAAAAGTCCCTTCCCAGCTTTCTCATAGGCCCTTTCAGGTTCTGAAGGGACCTACAAGGTTGCCCTGAAGGGTATGCAAAAGTAGTGTGAAGCTGCTCTTAATGGGCCCCTGACATCATGGTTGGATAGTTGAGAGCAACTGTGTCTGAGAAGGGGAGTCCCCAGTAGATCCCTGCTTTCACTGAGGAAGCCATGGTGAGAGAAAACACAGCACAGAGCCTTGCTGGCTGCCAGCTGGGTCCCTGCCCTCATCTCTTCAAAGGCTTTGTGTAAGGGACTTTGCTCTGGTGAGGTGAAAAGGTTGTTTTGTAGAGGTTTCTCCCCAGTGTGTCTGGTGTAATGTTGGCTGTGCAGATCTGTGGACTCCTGGGTTTTGGTAACACCACGTGGAATGGGTTCCCAAACCCCTGTGGTTTTACTCTCTGTGTTTTATTGATTCCTCAGAGAGTAAGTTTTACTGTCTCTCAGTGTGAGGGGGAGGGTTTTTTTGGTGAAGTGTGAAGTCTGCAATGTGGGTACTTGAATCTGGTTTTGTATTTACATTTTTGGAGGAGCTCCAGTGAAGCTCTTCTCCTCTGAGTAACTCTGGAGGCCTCCTGCACAGACTGAGCAAATGGGATTCCCACAGGAGACACTCCGAAAGAATTTCTATTTTGTAACAGCCAATTAATAAAAGATGCTGCTGTCTATACTCACTCCATACTCATTCCAAATGTATTTGATTGTACCAAGCCACATAGTGTGGATGAGACAAAGGCATTCTGATTTGCAAGGGGAGGTGTGTGTGGGTATTGCATTTTGACACTGACCTGTGAGAGACCAGGAGAGGCTGACTTGTAAAGGGCAATCCACAGAATTCCCTGCTGGAGCAACATGGGAATGATGTGTAAACCCTGGACTCTGAGAAGATTTTGGATTTTTAGAAGTTATACTAATCAAATATTTACAGTCATGACTGTCCTGATCCAGAGCCCTCCACAAATTCTTCCTGAGCTTCGAATTAGGTCTTAAGGCTCCAGAAGGGAGAGTTGCTTATTGGGATTGTGCACGTGTGTCTTTCCTGGGGTCTGCCTGATGCAGGAGTGACTGTTCTATAGAGAAGTTAGCAAGGAAGGTGTGTGTGTGTGTGTGTGATAGGGAGGACAGGAGGACACCACCATCACTCCTCCTCTCAGCAAACACTCTGCATGTAGAAGTTTTTAGGCAGAAGTATTAACAAGCAGGGAAGCTGGTAGAAATGTCTGCACTAGAATAGCATAGGTACAGAAAATGTTACTCTTCACTCTTCTAAATCACACAATCAAGAGTGGTTTGGATTGGAAGGGACCTTAAAGATATCTAGTTCCACCCTGCTGACATGGGCAGGGACATTTTCCACTAGACCAGCTTGCTCAAGGTCCCATCCAACCTGGCTTTGAGAACTTTTAGGCTTGGACACTTCACAACCTCTCTGGGCAACCTGTTCCAGTACCTCACCACCCTCCTGGGGAAGAATTTCTTCCTAATGTCTGGTCTCAATCCAGCTTCTTCCACTTTGAAGCCATCAGCACTTTTTCTAGCATTATTACTGAGAATTTCCTGTCTTGTCACTTTGAGATTTAAGATAAAGTTTTGGGGTTTGTTTGGTGGGGTGTTGGTTTTTTTTTTGGTTGGTTTTTGTTTGGTTGGTTTTTGCTTTAAATTTAAGTTACTTTCTGCAAAGGATGTTTACACACATGTGATATGGAAGCATATTTAAACATTAGAGAGTACATCGGAGAATTGGTGGACTTTGGCTTCTGTCTTCGTTATCACTTCAGTTAGTTTTCCTTTGCCTCAGATTCCTTTCTTCAAAATGGAGCAAACAATTCTTTAAGACACTGGGATAAATAGGCATAAGTGTGTCAGGCAACTTGAATGCTATGATCATGGGGCCCATACAGTTGTGTAACTTCATATGAAATGCAGTTTTCTTTCTCAGGTTGTGTCATGATGTAAGAAGGGAAAGCTTTATTCTTGAAAACATGGTGTAGAATTTCAGCATCATGAGCAATGTTTTCTGCTTGGGGATAGAGTAGAGTGTAAAGGCTGCATTACATTAATGAGTAAAGATGATCTGTGCAGCCCTTGGGTTTAGCCCCAGTGCTGCAAGGGAAGGCAAGCAACCAAGTGTGACTCTTTGTAACCCATGCCCGCTGTGTAACCACAGCTAGGAAGGGAAATATGTTGCCTACCAGCACTGCCATGCATGAAATGTGGCTGAAATAGCACTCATAACCTTTCTGGGGACTCCTGAACTCTGCAGAGCAGCAGGAGGCACAGTCATCTTCTCCACTTGCCCTTTCTCATGCTTTTTGAAGGGTAGGAAGAAGACATCTTCATGAGCAGGCCTAATGTCTTACTCAACAGCAGTTCTGCTTGGCTTTTGTGATGAGGTAAGGCATTCTTCAAAGTTGCTTCATATATCACTCCTTTCCTGCCTCCTTTTTGGGAATAACAACATGAATTCCTGCCTCAGTTAGGCAGGGCAAAGAGTGGTTTGTAGAGAAAGCAGACATAGAACCTACACTGGTTCTTAAAGTGGCTAGGTTAGGATTGTTCTGGTCTGAATACCTCTTGTGCCTGCCATACAGAGTAATAACCATAGAATCATAGAATGGTGGGGGTTGGAAACTGCCTCTGGAGATCATCAATTCCAACCCCTTTTCCAAAGCAGGATCACCGAGGGCAGGTCACAAAGGAATGCATCCAGATGGGTCTTGAAAGTCTCTAGAGAAGGAGACTCCACAAGTTCTCTGGGCAGCCATCTCCAGGGTTCTGTCACCTCACAGCAAAGAAGTTTTTTCCTCACTGTTGAGTGTTCCAGTTTGTACCCATTGCCCCTTTGTCCTGTCTCAGGACACCATTGGGCCACTATGTGCCAGGAAGGACAATAGCAGTTGGAGAACAGTGGATAGTGTTGCAGGTTGTGTGAGGAGGATGAAGCAGGATTTTCAACCTGAACTTCAAAATTACTTAGGCTAGTTTCATTTCTGAGTAAAATCTCAGTTTTTGGGAGAACTGGAATCAGAACTCAATTTGCCAAGAGTTAGGAGCATATTAGTAGGAGGAAAAAAGCAGCAAGTAAACATGTTCATGGGGTAAGGTATTTTTCAAGCAAATAAGTCCAGCCAATGAGTTATATTTGGGAATGGTGAATATTTGTTAAAAATTTATTGGTGAGCCATTTGGTCTCTGAATGACTTCACTCAGCTAATTTTGGTCAATTATTTTGTATAACTCTGTCTCATGGGAGGGTGCCCTCACTGCACAGAGGATCTGGTATCAGTATGTACCCTCATTTGCCACTAAATGTTCTGAGAATTTCAACAGAGGCATGTGCAGCAAAGATGTTTTTGGCTGTACATCTCCTGCTAGTGAAGATCTGGCATTTCAGATGACTTTTTTTGGTTTGTACCTATTAGTAGGACCACATCATGACGGCAAAAACTGATGGAAGAGCTTAAAAAGGAGGAACCCGCTAAATCTAGGCACTTTGTAGCCACTCCTGGAGGGTGTTTTTGCTTCAGCTGGCAGTGATGGTGATTCAGACTCACAATGTCTCTGCCAGCTGGTAACCACTTGAACCATATGCAGCCATACTTGGTACTGGGCTGGGAGAGGGCTCACTCCTTGGAGAGCCAGAGGCCCTAGAAGAAGCCTTGCTCTTGGTCCTTCTGCCTTCATCAGGGAGGTGAATGAGAGAGGGATTCATCAGGACAGCTGACAGCAATGGAGAGGCTCAGCAGCCTGGGAGAGAGAAGATGAGCTTGTCTGGTCTTGGTTGCATTGCTGTAGCTCTGGTCTATGCCTGCTGAAAAGTACGTTAGTGAAGACAATGATGATCCCTACAAAGCTGGTACTTAAGTCCTGTATTACTCTTGCTTTGGAGCAGCAAAGTGATCCAACCTCCCTTAAGAATTTAATCAAGGTGGGACTTGCACAGGAACCTTTAAGTCTGACCATGGAATATGGTACCTTAGTAGTGCTTTTGTTCAAGAATCACACTTCAATTCACATTGCTGTGCCAATGACTGTTTCAGGTCTAGCTTGGTGCAAACAGAAGATAAAGAAGCTTAATTTGTCATCCAAAAGTTAGAGCTGTGCTAAACCAGGCTGGAACAAAAGAGAACTGTGCAGTGATGTTCTACCACATGCAGGGCTGAACTGTGTCTCTGCCTGTGGACTGCGTCAGCAGAAATACCTTCTTGGAGAAAAAAAAGAAGGTCCCAGAGTTTTCTGTGGGATGACTGCCAGTTTGCAACTTGGTCTTGTGCTCGTTTGCCTGTCAGTGTATAATGTTGGTTAGCTCATGGTTAAGAGTGAAAGGACTTGATTGCACAAGCAGACACAGAACATGGGTAACAAAGCTGTGGTGGGAAGCACTACCTGCTGCGCTGCCTTGTTAAGACACCTACATAAAGCTGACAGACAACACTCATATTACAGACCATGCTAAAGTAGGTGCCAGCTGTTCGTTAGTGGCTTTCAAAGTACCTCACTGAACATGGCTTAGAGGCTTTGTTTCTGAAGGTTAATTATTCCAAAAAAGTGGAGGTTCACGCTGTAACTGATCGGAGTGAGAAGGGTCCAGGCAGGATAAAATTCCTGCCCTGCACGGTGTGTCATGCCTGATGCCAGCAGCAGGGCAGCTGAGCTCTGCTTCCATTGTACAGCCAGGCTAGCACTTGTTGCTGGGCAGCTTGCTCTCAGGGGACCACTGATTTGATCATTTCCAAAACTGACATCTTCACTAGAACCTGCTTCCCAGCACTGATAGATGACTTCATCCCTTCTCACTCCTTCTGTGCCAGCATGAGTGCTCTATCACCACCTCGAAAAGAACCCCTTGTGCCTCTGCCCTTCCTGTCTCTGTTTCTTTGTGCCTTTTCCCGTTGCTCGGTTTCATATTAGAGGGCTCCCCTGGTTCATTTCAGGGAACTGCAGACTTCCTTAGGGTTTAGTTTCCTTTTCTGGGAACAAATTGTGATGTATGACTTTTTTTTTTTTTTTTTTTAATCAAGCCACTGATACTGGTGGCACAGAAAAGCTGCAGCTTCTCTCCTCCCAGCATCTTTGGGGTGCCCTGTGCTGCTGCTGGCTCCTGGTTGCTGATATGGTTCTTTAGGATCAATTAGTCTCACCTTTGCTTTGAAAACCATCCTGGGCAAGGAAATCCATGACTGGACAAAAGTATTTTGAGTCTTAACTTTGCCTGTTCCATATGAAGTCATGAAACTGTTTGGATTGGAACTTACCTTAAAGATCATCTAGTTCCAAGACTCCTGCCATGGGCTGGGACACCTTCCACTAGACCACGTTCCTCAAGGACTTGAACACTTCCAGGGAGGGGGTCTCCAAAACCTCCCTGGGCAAGCTGTTCCACTGTCTTATCACCCTCGCTATAAAGAATTTCTTCCCAATAGCCAGTCTAAATCTCCCCTCTTCCAGCATAAAGCCATTCTCCCTTGTCCTATCACTGCGAGCCTCTGTGAGAAGTCCTTCCCCACCTTTCTTGTCCCCGTGCTATTTGTGCCCTAATTCATCTACCAAGAGGCAAAAATGGTCATTATCAGCTCCTTAAGAAAAGTTTAATTCTCTGCAAGTGGAGGTTTCCAGCTCCAATCAGAACCTGTTACCTTCTGTGCTCTTGATAGAAACCAAAACACTGATCCAACAGGGATTTTGTTCAGCAGAGCAGTGACCATAGCTGTTTGTTTTAGGAAGCTTGATTATTGCTATGTTCTGGAAGGTGGATTCTGGACAACCATCCTGCTAAAACAAACACGCTGCCGAAGGAAATCAGCTTGTGGTTAATTAGCAGCACGGAGAATGAATATGTATCAGTGTTCAGATGTTTGAACTGGAAGTTCTTTAGATGACTTTACAGGCTTGGATGCACTGGTGTTATTTCAGACGCTGAAGAGCCACCAAGAATGTATTTCTAAAAGCTTCTTTGAAGGCAGTGTTCTGTGTTAAGCTGTTTGAACTGTGGGCTAGTGATGTCATTTCCCTCAAACTTGCTGCAAAGCTCTGTTATAAAAGCCTAATGTTAGGAAAATCCCAGTAAAATGAGAAAAGCAAAAGCAGGTAAGGCCGTTGAAGGTGGAGTGATAGCCACTGAAGGTGGAGTAAGGCCATTGAATGTTGCCCAGGGAGGCTGAGGCTGCTCCCTCCCTGGATGTGTTCAAGGCCAGGCTGGATGAGGTCTTGAGCGACCTGTTCTAGTGGGAGGTGTCCCTGGCTATGGCACAGCGGGGGTTGGAACTGGATGATCTTTAAGGTCTCTTCCAACCTAAACCATTCTATGATTCTGTGATTCTATGTGGGATGATAGCCTCGTAAGGTGGAGTAAGGCTATTGAAGGTGGAGTGATAGCACCACTTTTGCACCATTGACTGGAGAGAGCCCAGGTGGCATTGCACTGAGGAGGTGTTTGAAACTCTCCCTTCCTTGTTCAAGCCTCTTTCTGTGCTGCTGACAGAGTTCAGGAAGGGTGTCTTGAGGATTTTTTGTGCTCCTGACAAGAAAGAAAGAGCCACATTGTGAAACAGCCTTTCAAAACAAAGTGTTCCCTTGAGAGCAAGCTGGCAGTAGCATTGTGTGCTTCCTTAGTGGCCAGTCATAGAATCATAGAATGGTTTGGGTTGGAAGAGACCTCAAAGGTCATCCAGTTCCAACCCCTCTGTGCCATAGGCATGGACACCTCCCACTAGAACAGGTTGCTGAAGACCTCATCCAGCCTAGCCTTGAACACCTCCAGGCAGGGAATAGAAACAACCTGCCTGGGCAACCTGTGCCAGTGTCTCACCACCCTCACTGTACAGAACTTCCTCCTAACATTGCATTTAAATCTGCTCCCTGCCAATTTAAACCCATTCCCTCTCATCCTGTCATTACAAGACCTTGTGAATAGTCCCTCCCCAGCCTTCCTGTAGGCCCCTTTCAGATATCGGAAGGCTATGCTAAGGTCTCCTGGAAGCCTTCTCTTTTCCAGTCTGAAGAGCCCCACCTCTCATAGCCTGTCCTCATAGCAGAGCTGCTGCAGCCCTCTGAGCATCTTTGTGGCCCTCCTCTGGACTAGTGGGCTTCCCCCTGGCTCAATACTAAGGGCACTTCCCCTTAATATCTTCTATCGGTAATGTGGAAGAGGGGACTGGGGGCACTGCAGAAAGTTTGCAGATGATGCTGAGATGAGTGAGAGTGTTTATATGCTTGAGGATAGGAAGACTCTGCAGAGGGACCTGGCCAGGCTGGATCAGTGGGCCAGGGTCAGTTGTATGAGGTTCACTTATATTAAGTGCTGGGTCCTGCACTTAGGTCACAGCAACCCCAGACAATTGTACAGGCTTGATGGAGAGTGGCTGGAAAAGTTGCCCAGCAAGAGAGGACCTAGGAATGTTTGGCCAGTGTGTGTCCAGGTGACCAAGAAAGCTGGCAGCATCCTCACTTGGATCAGCATTAGTGTGGCCAGGAGTTAGGGCAGTGGTTGTTCCTTTGTACTCAGGACTGGTGACACCACACCTCAAGTCATGGGTTCAGTCTTGCGCCCCTCACTCTAAGAAGGACATTGAGATGCTGGAGTGGGACTAGAGAAGGGCAGTGAAACTCAAGTCTTGTGAGGAGCTGCTGAGGGAACTGGGTGTTCTGTCTGGAGAAAAGGAGGGTGAGGGGAGACCTTTTGGCTCTTTACATTTCCTAGAAAAGAGGCAGGGTTCGGTCTCTTCTCATACAGAGCAAGCAACAGGACAACATGAAATGCCCTTGAGTTGTACCAGGGGAGGTTCAGGTTGGGTGTGAGGAACAATTTCTTCCCCCAAAAGGTTGCCAAGCTCCAGAACTGTCTGCCCAGGGAAGTGGTTGAATCACCATCCTTGGAGGGATTTAAAAGCCACGTAGCTGTGGTGCTGAGACACGTGGTTTAGTGGTGGACTTGGTAGAGATAGATAACGATTTAATTTTTTTCTAATGTCTACTGCCTTAAAGTAAGGTACTTCTCTGTGAGCTCCTTCAGTCTGTTCTTTCTCATGGCTTCCCATGGTGATTTATTTATTTTTTTTAGGTGCATGTTCTCCTCAGATAGGACTTGAAGCAATAGTGGGAGCTTCATGTGATCATTTCAGCTGCATTGAGACCTGCCAGGAATGCTTTTCTCCAGCAGTAGTGCATATGGAAAGTCCTGACATTTTTACTGTGAAAGGAACCTTATGTATAGAGTTACTCAGAGTCTGTGTGTGTATATACGTGGGCAAGTAATCAAGTGTAAAAAATACGTATCGTCGAATTTGCCCACACATCTTATAAACATTCTGTGTGAAATAGAAGTCAGAGTGGTTTCACGGTGCAACAAAGAAGAACAAACTAATCTGTAAGAAGAAATTACAAATTCATTTTGGTTGGAAAAGACCTTCAAGGTAGAACTGTAGAACCATAGAATGCACTGGTTGGAAGGGTCCTCTAGAGATCATCTAGTCCAGCCACCCTGCAGTGAGCAGGGACATCCCCAACTAGTTTAGGTAGCTTGGAGCCTTGTTTAGCCTAATCTTGAATGTCTCCAGGGGTGGAGCCTCTTTGTTCAGTTTGTTCCAGTGTTGTACCACCCTCAAAGTAAAGAACTACTTCTTGATGTCCAATCTAAATCTGCCCTCTCCTTTCTTCTGTTGCCAGATGCTCTTGTAAACAGTCCCTCCTCAGCTTTCTTGTAGACCCCATTCAGGTATTAGAAGGTCACTGTAAGGTCATCAAGTGCAACCATTAACCCCAAACTATCAAGTCCACTGTTAAACCATGTCCCTCAGCACCACGTCCCTCAGCATGTCCACATGCACACAGTTATTAAATCCCTCCAGGAATGAGTCCTATGTGGCATTCTCCATTCCTTTGTTCCCTCCTCAGACCATTTTTGGAGTGATATGATAGAAACAAACTTGTGCATTTCCTGCTGTGCGCAGTTTTGGGCAGAGGATACTTTGGGCTTTCACTAGTGAAGCTGAAGTACAGATCTAGATGGGTCTGGGAAGCTTGGACTAGGATTGCTCAAATAGGTGTGCAGTCAAATTAAATCTGTTGAAACATGGAGAATAGATGACCTGATGTGGGTTTGCTGAGCACCTCAGCAGCTCTCACAGAGCACAAGCCTCATTTTCTCTTTGCTTAGACTTTTTGAAATTATTTCTACTACAAGGCAGAAATCTGCACTCATACAGCAGCAATGTTTTATAGCCACTCTTGCATCCTCAGCTGTGGAGAAAACATTAGGCACTGGAGCAGATTGCCATCTCCCTGGAGGTGTTCAGGTAGGATGAGGCCCTGAGCAACCTGCTCTAGTGGAAAGTGTCCCTGCCTATGGCAGGGGGGTTGGAATTAGATACTCTTTTAAGATCCATTCCTACCCAACCCATTCTTTTAATTTTGTCTGCTTAGCGTCGTGGCCTGCAGATGGTGCTGGGCAGTTCAATGCCAAGTGAGCTCTTACTGAGTTGTTTGATTTGGCCCCAAAAGAATGAGCCTTTTGGACACAGGGAAACCCAAGAGACCTGCACAGCACGGGAGACTGAAGTGACATTAACCCTGTATCATCATGAGTGAAAACAACTGAGCCTTCACATAGGCTCCTGGAACTTCATAATTTATTTTTAGGGGAAAGATTTTTAAAGTTACATTTTCCATTCAATGAGTGACTTCCCCCCCTCCCCACAAGGCTTCCGAGAAAGAAAATGAAATGTTGACTTTATGCACCTCAGTTAAACACTCCCAAGTTGTGAAAGCACATATTTCATAAGGGAAAGTTCTGGATTTAATGCTGCTGTTCGCATTTATAGGGCAGATAAACCTAGTCTGAAGTAACATTTCTCTAAGCCTTTTTTGGTAGAATTTGATCAGCGGTTGAAGCGACTGGAACCGATTCCAGGAACACTTCAAAGCAAGCACTGCTCATTGGCTATTTGCAAAATCACCTTCTGAGGCTGAGGCTCTGGAAATGCATTTATTCATAGAATACGTCTTGCATTAGCCCTCAGTTGGCCAACAAAATTATCTAAGGCATGTCTGAGGCAGCTACTAAAAAGGAACTTTAAAGGCATTACTGTTCTGGTGAGGATGATGCAATACACTTGTGCTATTATCAGCCTCGGAGTTAAATCCAAGACATTCAAATGAAGCCCTTCTGAAGGGATTTGATTAATAGGGAGCTTGAAAGAAAAGTTGCTTTGAGTGAAGGCTCACCCTTCTTCACTTTCTTTACTCGCTGTGCACGAAAGCTCAGGTCCAAGGTGAGTGCCTTTCCCTTCCTCCCTTGCTTGCCCCAGGTTTGCATGTGATGAAAAGCAAGCGACACATGATACTCCACCTTGGCTTTTCCTCATCTCATAGGCCAGACCTGCAATTGCCCAATCTCTAGAGCAGGAAGCAAAATGCTAAGTATCTCCAAATCTCTTGGCTTTTATTCAGCTGGGAGGTTGGAACAAAGCAGGGGGGGGTGAAAATTCTCTTTAAGTCAGCATTTGTTGCCCTCAGGTAGATGAGACAGCGTTACCTTCTGGGGTTGTGGAAATAATAGGTGCTCACAAGAGAAAATACTTTATTTTTATTGGTTTGTAACCACTTCTTCGAGAGAACAGCAGTATTTTGAGATCTCAAAGTCGCTTTTATCCCGAGTAAAGCTTCGCTTCCTCAATCTGCTTTCTTTCTGTGGGGCCCTCTAAAAATAGGCCTAGATTTAAGCGGTTAAATGATGATGGAGCTGATGCACAAAGTCTAGCAGATGCTTAAAGCTAACATCAACAGGGTGTTTTCGGAACAGCCGACTTGGGTCACCAGGAATTGCTCCCTGGGGACCACACTGGGAGGTTTCTAAACACATCAGCAGGTGAGAATGGCAGAGCTGCAGCCGGGAAGCAGGTGGTTGGGTTGCTAGTGACAAATGACATAGTGTCTTTCAAATTTCTGCCTTCACAGCTCGCTGGAGAATGTGTCAGGGCTGTCAGAAAACAATTAAGAGGCCATTACGAGGGGAATGCTTTTGCCAATCCGGCACCTGACACAGCCACCGGATGCACCTTGGCTTATGAGTCAGGAATGCCACAGCCGCAGCCTTGCTCATGTAAGGATTCCTCTGCAGCTGCTCTGTGCCCTGGCCCTTCTCCAGGTCCTTTCTTGCCTTTGATTATTTTATTTGCTGCTTTAACATCTGAAGGGGTTGCCTCAATGCCAGTTTTTGCAGCCTTTCCATATTACTGCTGTTTTTAAAGATTGGTTTGGATTGGAAGGGACGTTTAAAGATTTTCTAGTTCCAGCCTCCTGCTGCGGGTAGGGACAGATCCTACTCAGCTGGCTTGCTCAAGATCCCATTCAACCTGGCTTTGAACGTTTTCAGGCTTAGAGCCTCCACAACTTCTCTGGCCAACCTGTTTCGGTGCTCTCTACCCTCACATGGGAAGAATTTCTTCCTAAGGTCTGACCTGAATCCAACTTCTTCCAGTTCAAAGCCCTCACCCTTTGTCCTGCCACGCTATGCTTTTGTATCAAGTCCTCCTCCAGCTCTCCCCTTCAGATACTGGAAGGCTGCTCTAAAGTGTTTCCAAAGCCTTCTCTTTCAGTTGAACAAACTCAGCTCTCTCAGCCTGTCTTTGTAGAAGTGCTCCAGCCCTTGGGTCATCTTTATGGCCCTCCTCTGGACTCACTCTAACAGTTCCTTGCCCCAAAATGCCTTAAAACCATGCAGTTACTCATGTATAAACGCACAGCAAAATTTCAGAGGTGTATCAGCAGATGTGTGCTTTTTAGGCTATCAGGTAATGAGAGGACTAGGGAGAATGGAGCAAAGCTGGAGGTGGGGAGATTCAGATTGGATGTGAGAAGGAAGTTGTTCAGCATGAGAATGGTGAGGCTCTGGAATGGGTTGCCCGGGGTGGGTGGTTGGGGCCACATCCCTGGAGGTGTTTGTAGCCAGACTGGATGAAGCTGTGGCCAGCCCAATCTAGGGTAGGGTGTCCCTGCCTGTGGCAGGGGGGTTGGAACTAGATGATCCTTGTGGTCTCTTCCAACCCTGACTGATTCTATGATTCGATGCCCTCCATGGCTTCCTGAGGCAAGGCATTGCTGAGTTCTGCTTCTGTCTCCTCTGCAGCATGCATCCAGGAACGTCAAAGGTCTTGGTTCTTCTTGTAGCTACTTTTATGGCACCAGAGCTACTAAGTAGTAGCTGGCTGAGCAGCCAGAGCTTTTATAATAGTGAAATTCTTCTGTGTGGGAGTGTGTGACCCTTGTTGAAGTTTCAAAAGCAGAAGCAACCTTATCTCCCTTAAAGACAGAAGTAATAATAAAAAACAGATTGAAAAAAATCCCTGTGAGAGTCATGATAATTTGTCAATGATGATCTGCAAAGGAAAGTGAAACGAGTTGGTGCTCTTTGCTTTGCTGATACACATTTCCCCACGGCTTCCTCTGCCTGATGCCACTCTGGGATTTTCAGAGAAGTGGAGATTTTTTTTGCCTGTCCTTTCCCCTCTTTCCTTCCCCTGCATCTAAAAAGAAACATTTTTTTTTTTCCCCCCAGATTTGCCTACTTGGACTTCAGCAGGCAAAGTTTTGGAAACCAAATCTGATTAATTGCTGGAAGAAGAATGTGGTGGGGATGGCTTTAATTCCTTTTCCCCATGAAGCCACTTCACACTTGCGGTGCACAATAACCGTGGTGTGATAGCTGCTCCTTCCTGTCTGTCCTGCTCATTTACCTGTTGCATCCTGTTGTAAATGGCAGTCACAGTCTCCCTGGGCCTGGGACTTTCTCTTTTATGCTGGTTGTGTATTAGCCTTGATATTTGATTGGGGTTTAACGGGGATTAGTGGGTACTGCCGTAAAACAATTAGCATCCTCAAAAGTCAGCGATCCAGAGGGCTGGAATGGAATTCACTGAATTCATTGCATTGCAAACGAGCACACAGCGTTCAGCTGGAGGGCTCTGCTCATTGCCCTCCTGGAAGGTAACTAACATTTCAGGTTTTGGGAACCTGTTTTTGTTTGCCTTTCTGAATACCCTTTTTACGGCTTGGAACTTTACATAGCTTTAGGCACAGTGAGAAAAGATTAGACTGGCTGAACGATCATGTGCATTGTTCTAGCCAAGGATTGGTTATGTCTTTTTGTTTCGGGGACTGTTATGCATAACTGCACTGAATGCTTTGAGAGTTTGACATCCATTCTTGTGGTATCAAAACTCTGGAGCATTTCCAGTATCCTTACATACTTTCACAAGAGGGACCTATCACGTAGGTTTTATAGTAAAACACTGCGACCAACGAGGGAGATTTTGGTAAGAATAAAAGACCTAAGTGGAAACTGAAGGGTTGGAGTGCTTGGACCTGACTCGCCCAAATGTAGCTAAACTACATCTGCGAGAAAAAGAAATGTCTCTTTTCTCTATTCTTTGCTTTTTTCTTCAGTCTAGTATGGCTTTTACCATTCTCTCGTTTGTGCTAGCCAAAGTGTTTTCCCTTCAAGCCCAAATGTAGCAAATGGGAACAAGTAATGCAGACTATAACATTTCCTAGCTGCCTGGGGCCCTTTTGGTTTATCTCTGATTTCTGGGAAGCGAAAGGAGATGGCAGGGAAGAGGAGTGTTCTCTCTTGAAGAGACGAAGAGAAGAGTAGAAGAGCAGAGGAATAGAAGAAGGGAAGAAGAGAAAGAGTGTTTTTAGGATACTTGAAACCCACTGAAGAACCATGCTGCAGTGAGTCAGCACACCTCAAGGGTAGTATCCCTACTGCAGGGTGGACATGGTGCTCCTACAGGTGCTGGCCTTATCAGAAGATGGATGGTGACACCGTTTCCTCCTTCCACACCTCCTCCTCGTGCACCCAGCAGGCTGCCAGAGGGACAGGCACTTCAGCTGTGCTCTCACCGGGTTTCTTGTTCTTCCACTATTGAAAAAGCTATCTGGGCAGCTCTGAGCTGCAGTTTATTCCAAACTGCTGTCCTGCTTTTTGGTATGGGTGGCCTGATGTGTGCAGTGGTGCCAATTCGCATCGCGGTGTTTTCAGAGCCAAGGCAGGATGTGCGCCGGCCTGTCTCAGTGCATTATCTGCTCATGTTATATTTTTAGGCTCCTGCTTCCATGACAAAATATTCAGCGACAGTGTATTTGCCTACAAGCCTTTGAAGGGCTGCTTTTGCCTCGTGTTAAGGGTTCCCGTTGTTTGGGCTTCAGCCAGCGCTGGAGCAGCAATCCCACGTTTTACATGTCAGCTCCATCGTGTTGCTAGAAACAAACTTTGTGTTGCTTTCACTAAAGCCACAGGTCCCGCCTTAAAAAGGTTGAGTTTGTAGCAAGCTGACTGCTGATCAGTTCTTCGTGCCAAGCAAGTTGTGGTGAGCGTGAGGAAAGCAATAGGATGTGTGTGTGGTGCTGGTAATTACAACAAACACAGCAGCCTGTGGAGTAGCTGCTCTCGGGCTGTTCCTCAAGCTCGTGGTACAAAGTAAGCCTGTGTTCGTAGCAGGGGGAAGACCAATCCAGAGATATCCTCACTTCATTCAGCAAAACAGGAGAGAAGGTTGTTGTTGGAAGTGTTGGAGCTGAAATGTGAGGAAATAGTGTGCAGAAGAGGAGAGATACTCCTGGTGTGGAGAGCCGGGCCAGAACTGTGGAACTTTCCACCAGCAGAGAGAAACCTAATTCCCCAAGCTCAGCATATTCAAAGCCTGAATGCAAAACTCATATTTTCCTTGAGTATTTTTTTTATTATTATTATTTAACTTCACAAGCTCACAGCAGATAAAACCAAAATCTTAAGAACTAATGCAGTTAAGCTTTTTCTCGCTGGCTGAGAAGAAAGAGCGACAAAGAGAACAATCAGTGCTTTGTTTCCCTCTTGTAGTATCTGGTCACTGGTCAGATACAACAGAGGGAAAGAGGTCACAGATAATTTGGAGCTGGATGTGTGCTGGGTGGGAGCCTGATGTTTTGGTGGAGACAGACCCAAGACAAAACCATGTGGGCATGGATGACTTAGATGATTGAAGAAGATAAAATCCTCTCTTATGGGCTCATCTATAAATCAATTACCATTTGTTCCTTATTAATAATTCAGCTGCCAAGAATATGCTTATTGCTTTGGAAGTTGGGGGATGGGGGGAGGGAGGAACACAGACTCTGCCTGCAGTGATTAGCTGGCAGTCTAAAAGATGCAAGATGGTGCTCGTGGGAATACCCAGAGAAAACTGTAATCATGGGCTATATTAATTACTTTAATATTTTTTGCACCAGCTCCTCCCTCGTAAACGTTTTTGTCTGCTTGCGTCATGTTGCTGGTGTGTGGCAAGCTGGGTTTAAGTGGCCTTCCCAAAGGAAACCAGGCAGGGAAGGATGGGGCTGATCTTTGCAGCAGTGTCTGTTGTGACAGGACAAAGGGTGATGGTTTAAACTAAAAGAAGCAGGTTCAGACCACATAGAAGGAAGAAATGCTTGTATGCTGAGGATGGTGAGACACTGTCCCAGGTTGCCTAGAGAGATGCCATCCCTGGATGTATTCCTGGTCAGGTTGTTTGGGGCTCTGAGTAACCTGCTCTAGTTGCCCATGTCCCTGCTGACTGCAGGACTAGATGACCTTTGAAGGCCTCTTCCAACCCAGACCATTCTATGAAGGGTCATTCATCAGGAATGGAAGGTTTTTCTGAGCGCCAATGAAGTACTGAAAGCTGCACAAGGCAGGAGAGGGGCCAAGGTGGGAAAGGAAGGAGAAGCTGAAGGGAAACATGTGCTGGATGTCCAGTCTGGACAAGGAATCTGGAAGGAGCTCTCAAATGCAATAGAAAGAGGGCTGGAGTTCTCTGAGGACAACGCCCTAGGCTGGTCAAACTTAATATCTTATGGAAGATACCAGACAGATTTAAGTGAGGAGTGTGATTGATGGGTCAGAATGATAACTTTAGCAGCTGTATTTTTTGATGAGTTGGAGGAACAAGATATTTAACTGGTGTACCAGACAGGAGGAGGAGGTTAGATGTGGGATGACATGAGGGCAGGCAAGTTGTTTTGATTGGTAAGAGGGAAAAAAAAAGAAAGCTAGATCTCTATTTGCTTGAGTTTTTTTTTATTTATCAAGGTGTGACTAGCGAACCAAACAAAAAACTAGCGAGGAGGCTACTGGAGGTGTTGTGAAGCAGTGGTTGCAGATGGTGGCTAGGTTCCTAGAATAAGGTTTAACAGCAGGTCTGTGCCAAGATGGGGGTGAAATCTGTTTTTTTTTGCCCCCAGTTGCAGGTAGTGTTCTCGCCATTAAATCAGCAGAGCTCAGCCAACACAGCAGCAGCAGAACCTTCAGGGTAAGGCACAAAGCCTGAGGTGATAAACTCAGCAGGATGTTTGGAGCAAGGCATGGAGACCTGCCACTGCTCTCCCTTACCCAAAGCCAGGAACCTCTGTGGCACAGTCCACCACTCCTACTTCCTTGCTATGCTTTGGGAGGGCTGGTTTGGGATCAGTTCTGGCCTGTGGCACACTGGGCACTGCTGTATCCTT
Organism: Psilopogon haemacephalus; assembly: GCA_013396835.1. Classification (NCBI taxonomy): domain Eukaryota; kingdom Metazoa; phylum Chordata; class Aves; order Piciformes; family Megalaimidae; genus Psilopogon; species Psilopogon haemacephalus. The sequence goes on along the minus strand of VWZI01012331.1, from coordinate 109,707 downwards.
TCCCTGGAAGTAGCTAGGAGTGATTTCAGGAAGTTTACCTGGGCAAACAATGTTGTCCGCAGGTTTGGGAAAGAGGTAAGGAGAAGAGAGAGAAATTGGACTTGGTAGTGTTTAATGTCTCCTTGAGAGAGGCAGTTTGGATCCTCTTACGTACAAAGCAGACAGTTGGTGCAGACTCTTAGTAAATAGACTTAGTGCTGTGAGGAGGAGGAGGTGGGATTGGTCATTGCCTGTGTGTATTTTAGAGCAATCAAATTTGTTTCATGGAGTTGTTTTTTTGAGGATGGAGTGGGCGTGTGGACCAAAGGCTTAGTCACGAGGGGAGGGGAAAGAAAACTGTCTTGACTTGTGAAATCAAATATTTGTGACTTATCCCATTGTTTCCCTGTCTCTTCGTGTAGCTTGTGCCCATGTTCACATGCTGGAGGAGTGAGCAGTGCTGCCAGAGATGCGTGTGGCTTCTGTTCTTCCTCATAGCATTCAGATGTTCAGGAAGGATTGTCTGCTCTTCTGTGCCCCTGCCTGCCTGCTCTCACTCTCATACCTCGGACAGCCTGGTTAGTATTTAGGGAAGGTGTAGGTAGTGAGACATCTCCCAATCAACCAAACCTGGAGGGCGCTTAAAAATGTGTGGATGATTCACTGGAAGGGCCTCTCTTCTCTGAGTCACTGCTGACCCAGGGACCCAGTGGGTGCCTTATGCTGCTAAAGAGACATAAAAAGAAGGTCGTAATTGAGTGTTAACCTTTCTATGCCTCATCATGTTGTTTTAGAAAAGCTGGGTGGTGTTCCTGGGTCTCTTGTCTGCATTTCATCTGCAGTGGTGATTATGGTTTGCTTTTAAAATGTCCTTCAGGCTTTGATTTCGAGTGAGCGGTGGTGGTGGTCTTCACATTGACCATGAAGTGCTGTAGTGTTGCTGTGACCTGTTGAGCAGTGGATTTGAGTCACTCTCACCTTGGCTGTACCACAGAGATGGACAGATTGTACACTTGAATAATTTTCAAAACGCTTTAGAATATGAAGAACTGAAAATTGTTTTGTCTTCAGTGGGCAGGCTTTTTTAGCAGGGCCTCTTGTGACAAGACAAGGGGTGGTGAGTTTGAACTAAAAGAGGGAGATTCAGATTGGAGAGAAGGAAGAAATGTTTGACTCTGAGGGTGCTGAGACCCCAGCCCAGGTTGCCTGGAGTGTGGTGGTTCAGCAGCATCTGCCTCGCCCCAGCCCATTCACCTTTGAAATAACCCAGGCTAGAACTCAGTCAGCTGGAAGAAAATAAATGAAGCTTTATATCACAGCAAATATTTACAATATATCACAGATATTTACAGCTATATACAGTAAAAAGGTAATACAGAAACACCGCACCCCTTTCAGAGATCAGAGTCCCCAAGAGGGGTTCCCAGCCACCCTCCCACCTTCCCCCCACTACCCAATCTTATCCCACTATTTGTCTTACGTGCCAAGTAAACAAGGAAGATTGGCCAGGGGGGTTAGGAGGTAGGAAGCTGGTTAGTGGAGTTAACACAGATCCAGCTAGAAGGTAGGGAGAGAGAGAGATGCAACAGCCCCAATGGCTCAAACAGCTTTGTCTTATCTATGTTATGGTTCTAACTCTTACACATTTTCAGTAAACCTATGAGTAGAAATACTTTTGTTTTCCTTTCTCAGCCTATAATCTAATTTTTCATTAAAATCCTCCAATTAGCGCAAACCAGCACACTGGAGACATGGGAGAAGCCCCAACCCTGGAATCATTCCAGGTCAGGTTCTTTGGGGCTCTGAGCAACCTGCTCTAGTTGCAGATATCCCTGCTGGCTGCAGTGGGGTTGGACTAGGGCTACAGTGGGGTTGGACTAGATGATCTTTGAAAGGTCCCTTCCAATCCAAACCAGTCAGTGATTCTGTGATTCTCCTCTCAGGTCACAGCAGAAGGATGCTGATTGGCTGCTGCTGGACAGAAGGAATCTCTCCTGTGGCTTTAAAGAGAGTCTTTACCTAGGATTATTGCTCAGTCACTGGCCTGTAGCTCATGAATGCTGCAAGATAGCAAGGTGATAGGAGGCCTGGGAAAGAGAGGGCTGCGTGGTTACTGGCTCAGGAGCAGTGAGGAGAGCTGTGCTCCCAAACAGCATTCCTTGCCCCTTTGGGGAGTGCCAAACCCACACACACCAGTCCAGCCAGACGTCCTGTGAGGCTGGAAGTACAGGCAATGGCCAAGGGGGGCCAGAAAGAAAACAAGGAAGGAAAACATCCCTTGTTTCTGGAATTCTGCTGATCATTTTCTGTAATTTGGCTGATAATGACTGGCAGTGTCCCTGTCACCCTGCTGCATCTGCCAAAGGCACCAGGTGCTTGTTCCCCCCTGCTTCGTCCTGCCCAGGCAGCCTTTGACAGTGGACGGTGTGAAGCTGGCACAAAAATCAAAAGCAGCTTTAAAATGTGCTCTGGCTTTTTCAAGCACAAACTAATATTTACCTGTGAGTCTGCTTCTCTCCTCGCTCACCTTTCCCTGGCAAGCTGTAGGTCTGCTTGCTTCCAGTTTTAAGCTTCATGTTTAAGCATTTCTGCAGTCAGGTTCCCAGGACATCAATATTCTTTTTTAGTTTGGAGAAAAGGAAGGGGGTGGGGGGGAGATGACAACAGGAAAGCTACTTGAAGTGCTTCTTTGTTGCTTAAATGTGAGTTTTGATGCAGTTGGTATTTTCAGCTGTTCGTAATGGACACCTCATGGAAAACTTTTGGAAAACATCTCATTTGGGAACAGTTCTGTCTCCTGTGGTGGTTGAAGGGCAACCTGTTTGCGTGTTGGTTTTGTTTTGGGTTTTTTTGTTTGTTCTTTTTTTTTTTTCTCTCTGAACTGTTCTTTAATCACTTCTTGCCCCTGCTTTTTATTACTTACTGACATTTTCATGAAAATGAAGCATTTGTTTATGTTGATTTGGGCTGCTTGCTTTTTCCTGCTCCTTTTTATGCCACACCAGCTGGATTTCCATGCAAGCAGGAGTAGTGATCAAACCTTTACAGGAAAGGTACATGTGCATGCAGATGCTAGAGATCCTGTTTGGATGATAAGAATGACTTAGCGTGCTACTGAGCCGTGCTTTGTCGAGCTGTTACTCATGCTGCCCTGCTGCTCTCCCACACATCCTGCATTAGTCAGAGTTGAAGCATTGAAATTCTACGTCCTTGCTCCCAGCCATATCACCAGCGCAGAGCTGAGGCAGTTTGGGGGAGAGTAAAGGGAAAGAGGGATTGTGATTGTGGTAGTGGATGGGGCTTGGATGGGGTCTTGAGTGACCTGATCTAGTGGGAGGTGTCCCTGCTTATGGCACAGGGGGGTTGGAACTGGATGATCTTTAAGGTCTCTTCCAACCTAAACCATTCTGTGATTCTAGTACTGCTTTCCTTATCATGGAAAGCGTGGAATTGTTTCACTTGGAAAAGACCTCCAAGATCATGGAGTCCAACCATCATCCTAAGACCACTGTGGACATTAAACCGTGTCCCAAGTGCCATGTCCACGTTTCACCACCTCATAGGATGGTGACTTTACCACCTCTCTGGGCAGCCTGTTCCAATGCCTGACCACTCTTGCAGGCAAAGAAATTTTTCATCATACACAACCTAAACCTCCCCTGGCACAATTTCTGGCCATTTTCTCTCATCCTGTTACCTGATACTAGAAAGAAGAGCAACCCCTACCTCACTCCAACCTCCTTTCAGGGAGTTGTAGAGAGCAATGAGGTCTCTCTTCAACCTCCTTTTCTCCAAACTGAACAATCCCAGTTTGCTCAGCTGCTCCTCAGAAGACTTGTTCTCCAGACCCTTCCCCAACTTCTAACCTTCAAGTAGGCAACAGTGAGTGCTGCAGGTTGTGGTGGCAAAATGGTGCATCCAGACTGAGGCAGAAACAACATAGACTCTCAGGCTGGTTTGGATGGAAGGGACATTAAAGATTTTCTAGTTCCAACCCCTGCCATGGGCAGGGACATGTAAAATTCTGAATTTTGAGGAGCAAGGGAATTCCCCATGCCTTGCAGCATGGGAAAAATACTCTTCCCTCTTTTCTTTACTTTCCTCAATGTTTTTTCAGTGTGTTAAGGGTTTTTAAAAACTTAATCTGTAATTCAGGGAAGCAGAATTTGGCTTACATGAGTAAGATAATTAATTTGGCCGGAGGGGATGGCTGAGGGAGTGACTTTCTCTTGCTGCCTGACATGTCTGCTGTAAGTCCTAGCCTCAAAAAAACCAAAACCCTTTCAACTGGCCTATAGATTTTCTAAAAGAAAGGAAGCTTTCAGGTAGGCTCTACACACAGCTTTCTTTTTGGCTTCTAAAGGGTTTTGGTGAGGGAGAAAAGAAAACAAAAACAATTCAGCCAAAGTGTTTCCCACCTCTTTGCTACAACTAACTGCCTTCTCTCCTTGTGTAGAAACAGCCCCCCCAAAACACAGCTAACAACTAAAAAACCCAGGACACCACCGCCTCCTCTCTTCCCTTGCCCTCCTCAGCTGTGTTGTAAAACCTGATTACGAGACAGAGAAGTTTACAAAGCCGCTCCTCTAAGTAGACAGGAATTCTTGCAGAGCCTTGAGTCTCTGATTTCACTCGTAATTACAGACATGAGAGACTGTAAAATATTAACTTCCGTGGGCTTTTAATGAGGCGTTTCATCTCAAATCTGCAGCGCTCCCCTAAGACATCACACTCTCGGAGGTTTATTTTTTCGAGCTGAATTTCTCCTGCCTTGCCGGTGACTCATAATTAAGGAAGTCAGAGTTGTAAAATTAACACAGCCTCCTTCCACTAGCCTTTTCACCTCTCTCCCAGGGCACACACCTTCTGTTAACTCCTTGTGGAAACAGCAAGGCTTGTTTGGGTAGCCGGCGTAGTTCTTTGTCACCAGGAGCGAGGAGGAAAAAGTCTGTGCGGAGCGGCCCGGTGATGAAATGCGCAGTCGGCACATGGGAAGTGATTCATCCAAGAACTGATTCATTAGCAACTTGAAGGATGCCAGAGCAAGTCGGAGGCTGGGAAAGCTCCCTTGGTGGATAGAGGTGCTTAATTGTTTGGGAGAAAGGGAGAGAACAAAGGCTGAGGAACCCAAATGAAAGTGTTTTATCATAAAATCGCCTGGGTTGGAAGAGACCTCTAAAGGTCGTCTAGTCCAACCCCACTGCAGTGAGCAGGGACATCCCCAGCTTGATCAGGTCACCCAGAGCCCTGTAGAGCCTCACCTCGAATATAGAATAGGAATAGTGAAAGGAAAAGGAATAGGAATAGGAATGGAATAGGAATAGGAAAAGAATAGAATAGAATAGAATAGAATAGAGTAGAGTAGAGTAGAGTAGAGTAGAGTAGAGTAGAGTAGAGTAGAGTAGAGTAGAATAAAATAAGCCAGGTTGGAAGAGACCTCCAAGATCATCCAGTCCAACCTATCACCCAGCCCTATCCGATGGTGCTCCATCCAGGCTTTTCTTCAACACTTCGAGGGTCAAGGACTCCACCACCTCCCTGGGCAGCCCATTCCAGTGCCAATCACTGTCTCTGGGAAGAACTTCCTCCTAATAGCCAGCCTATATCTCCAGGGATGGGCCCTCAACCACCTCCCAACTGTCATTTTAGTAAGCAAGCTGCATTTCCTGTAAAGTTGATCAGCCTTGATGAAGAGCAGATCCTCAGAGGGAGCAGTCTGAGCACATGTGCAGCTCTGCTGTCAAATGGATCTCAAAGGACAGCCCTGCAGAGTGGCTCGGGGTGGAGGAGGATGTTGGATAGAAGCGTTGAGTGTTTGTGGGACTTGGGCCCCTTGTTTGTGGTGTGCTGTTAATTAGTACTGGTTATGCAAATAGTTATATATGTGAGTGGTCGTTAAAGCAGACTGAAAAACACGACGGTGTAGTGGCAGTGGAATTGATGAGGGACTTAAGAGATCAGTGTAACTCAAGGAAAGTATTGATCCGTGTCTGAGTTGCTTTGGAAAATGGGAGATGGGCATTCTGGAAAATTTCACCCTGGATCTTGTTATCCGTGCGGGGGAGGGCCAGACACAGATGTCAAATCTTGAAATAGCTGCTTTTCAAATTACAGGAAAAGCAGCAACATTTTCACTATATAATAAAGAAAATAACAGCAACGAGCCTCAAGTAGCCTCAAACTCTTCCAAACAAGATAATTGGAGGCTGGCACCACAATGTATTTTTAGTTATATCTGCTATAAAGTAAACATCATCTTCACCCAGGACCACCAAAAATGTTTCCATAAGAAATGTTGGCTTCATCCCAACTTGATAGAAGGCACAAACATTTGTCTGAGAAGCCAGTTCCGACTCCTGGTATTTATATGAAGTTTCTGTTGAAGGCACTGGCACTTGTATATATTGTGAAGGAGAGTCCAAGGTCTTAAAACTGTCATTTTTCAGCACACACTGTGATAATCACTTTTGCTTGTGTTAGCAGATGGATATATTTGAGGCAGCAGTTTGTGGTGTGAGACTTCTGCCTAAACACTGTGCAGAGCACATGAGTTTCTTTTTCACTAATGCAGAAGCAGATTCTGCTCTTGGTTCTTTGCACTGGTTTAGTTCAGGCTCTATCAACAACTGAGCTCATTTGCAAAGCTCCCCTGACTTCAGTGGAAGTAGGAAGGGTTTTTTTTCCCCTGCAGTATCAAGAAATGTGTGGACATAGCACTTTAGGACATGGTTTAATGCCCTTGGTGGCGTTAGGTTGACAGCTAGACTTGTTGATCTTGCAGCTCTTTTCCAGCTGAAACTATTCTATGATTCTAAGGTGCATGTTGAGGCTAGGTGTGAAGTGTAAATCAGTTTAACTACCATGGAAGCCAAGTGAGTAACTGAGGTTTACAGCAGCCTGGGCTGTTTTTCGATTGCTGGCAGGACCACGCGCTCCAGTTAATTCAGCCTTCCTGTAGTACTTTTATTTTGAATGCCCTCTGTGTTAGGGAAGATTATCTGAATCTCTTTGGCATTTCCATCCCTCCGTTTTCCCCTTATGAAACTCCTCTGAACGTCCAAATACACAGACCCATCAGTATGCCTGGAATCTCCTGGGGGGAGAGGAAGCTGCTGGTTCGGTTGGACGAAAGTGTGTTGGGTTTTGGATTTCCCGATTGGAGCTGAAGAGGAAATTCTGGGAAGAACTGACCAGCTCCTGTGATAAATGACTTTTCAAAAAGGCACGCTCCTTCTGAGAGGCTCAGCTTCCTCACTCTGCCTGCTTCCTCCACCCCCAGTCCCCTTAAGGCTTAAACACAAATAAATTTAGATCAGTCTGACACAGATTTGGACAAAGAAACTTTGCTGAAATAAATAAAAGGATCAGAACCGCTTAGAAAAAAAAAACAAAAAACCAACTGGATTTAAAACTTGGAGGGGTTACAAAAATCGTACCCAAAGTCACATTTGCTCCTCAAAATATGGGAAATGGCTTGGATCTGGTCCTGTCTTCCTTTAAAGAGCTAGACAGGTTGTTATTATATTGCCCTCCCCTGAGGGGAAAAACAAAACCCTCTCACCAAATGGAAGAGAAATACAGACTTATATTAAAAAATACATAGAGAACACATAAGTACAGAATACAGCATATATAAATCCACACTACATATCCAGGGAAAAAAGCCTTTCCCCCTCATCTGTGGCTTAATACTCAGGCCTTAGTGCTCTTTCCTAACCCAGTCCCTCCTATCCCTGGCTCCTTACGTAAGGCACAAACAGGCATATGAAAGATTACCCAGACCATTCAAGGCTGCAGTGAAACCCCAAATGCTCCCCTGTGTGCCTGATAAGAGCTCCCAGGAGGAGAGAGAAAAGAGGGTGAGATAGCAGTACGTTTTACTTATGAAGAGATAGCAGGATTAGGGGATAGAATGAACAATTTGCCCTTTCCAGTCCATCCCCAAGCCCTTCTGGCTCTCCTGGAGCTCTTGTAGTCAGTGGTTTTTAAAGCACTCAACTGACAGGTACCTTCAGAAACACTTCTGGCCTCAGGTTCTACCTCCATCCCTTGTTCTTTAGAGTTTTGTTCATGGTAAGCTGGTAGTGAACTACTCCATTCTTACCCTATCTGACAGGGAGAGCAAGGAGGGTTAGAATCATAGAATCAGAGTTGGAAGGGACCACAAGGATCATCTAGTTCCAACCCCTCTGTCATGGACAAGGGCACCCTACCCTAGATCAGGCTGCCCACAACCTCATCCAGCCTGCCCTTAAACACCTCCCTGGGCAACCCGTTCCAGGCTCTCACCATCCTCACAATGAAGAACTTCCTCCTCACATCCAGTCTGAATCTGCCCACCTCCAGCTTTGCTCCATTCCCCCTAGTCCTCTTGCTCCCTGACAGCCTAAAAATTCCCTCCCCAGCTTTTTTGTAGGCCCCCTTCAGATACTGGAAGGCCACAAGGGGAGTTAAGGGGATTTTGCCTTGCTTTGCTGATAGCTGTGGGCTTCCTGAAGGTGGAGGGATACTAGCAGAGATATTTCAACTGCACTTCTGCTGCAGTTTTTAAAAATAAGTGTGTCTTTGGGTTTGTGCCATGCTGGGGCATTCACTGCTTTCCTTTGAGATGGCAGCAGGGGAGTACACCTTGTCTGAGTGCTGCTGCCCACTTGGTGCCACTGGACAAGCATAGATGGCAGAAACATCAGGGTGTTAATTAGCAAGTTTAGAGTTGAGCTTGTGATTAAGCTATGAAGACAGGCTGAGAGAGTTGGGGCTTTTCAGCCTGGAGAAGAGAAGGCTTCCAGGAGACCTTATAGTAGCCTTCCAGTATCTGAAGGGGACCTACAGGAAGGCTGGGGAGGGACTATTCACAAAGGCTTATAATGACAGGACAAGGGGGAATGGGTTTTAGCTGGTGGAGGGGAGATATAAATGGGATGTTAGGAGGAAGTCCTCTCCAGTGAGGGTGGTGAGACACTGGCACAGGTTGCCCAGGGAGGTTGTGGCTGCTCCCTCCCTGGAGGTGTTCAAGGGTAGGTTGGCTGAGGCCTTGAGCGACCTGTTCTAGTGGGAGGTGTCCCTGCCTATGGCACAGGGAGGTTGAAACTGGATGATCTTTGAGGTCCCTTCCAACCTGAACCATTCTATGATGATTAAGCCTTATTTAAGCATTAGGATATATTATGTCCTTTCAGAGGCAGGAGGGTGAAGGGCATACATGGTTGGGGTCTCTGAAGCACCTGCCTTCTGTGCTACTGGCCATCAGAAAAGGGAGGAGGCAAAAGAGAATGTCAGGGCATATAATTACAAAATGGCTAAAAATAGAGGAAAGGGGGCTGGGTTTGATAGCTGGTAGCCAAGGTTGTGTAGCTGTGGCAGGAGCAGAAGTGGTGTAAATTACAGAGTAGTAAGAAATACAAAGGGGAAAGGAGTTAGGTTGTGATACTACATGACAAAACAAGATCTGTCCGTAGCTTTAAAGAAATCTAAATTAAACAGAGCTGTTATTTGCATGCCAGCAGGGAGGAGAAGTGGACGCAGCTCAGAGAAGAGAGCTGTGGAGTGCAGGACAAGGTGCTTTTAGAGCCTCCATAATGGGCAGAGTTTATGGTAAACCAATAAAACGTCCCTCTGTCTGAATCTGAAACTAGACTCTGAAAAATATGGTCTCAAGGCACCTGCTAAAGAGCTTAGCATTACTGGAATCTTAATAAATGACTCATGCTGTCATAATCTGATCCTGACATCAACTCTCCGTGCTGTATTCCTTCAGCTTTCAAGAGGGGGAAGGGGAAAGTCTGCAAAGCCTTGGCAGAGACTGAGAGTTGTAAATAGGCAGAAGCCCACACAAGGTATCTGGGTGATTTCTGTATTGTCAGCTACTTTTCAAACCCCAAACAACTGCAACTTGGGTAGAAGAATTAATGCAGCATCAGAAGAAATGGGGCTTGCTCCTTACCTTTAACATCTGTACCTGATACTGTAGGCTGTAGATTCTAGCAGTCTCTGTTGAAGACTTCATGGCCAGCAGATGTGTGGAGCTGTGTCACTCACTGGCTGTGATCCTGTGCTCACCTGTAAGTACACATGCAGAGGTTGCCCAAAGGGTCTGATAACCTTTTCACAGGTTCCCAAGCTTCCATTGCTCCCTCTTTGTACTTCCTGCTCCTCTTTAACTCGTTGTGAAGGGCAGAAGGCTCTGAGGTCAGCTGCCATCTGCAAATGTGGAGGAGATGTGGTTAGCCTTCTTTGCTGGGAAGAAAAAGCAGTCCAAGAGAGACCAGCACAAAAGAGTGGTGATTGTTGATAGTTGAGGGGGTGATGAGCTCCTTGTCATAGAATTATTATCCCTACAGTTAGCTCTGCCATCAACTCTTCTTTTACTTTGGGAGAATCATTTAAATTCATTGCTTTAGGGGTAGTAAAATCTTACCCTCTCCATAGAAGTAAACCCTTCCCCTCCCTGGAAGTGTTCAAGGCCAGGCTTCATGGGACTTTGAGCACCCTGGTTTGGTAGAAAGTGTCTCTGCCAATGGCAGGGCAGCTGGAACTGGATGATGCTTGTGGTCCCTTCCAAATCAAGTCATTCTGTGATTGTATGACAGAGATATGTTGCAATGAGATGTTTGTTTAAATTCTTTTAATCTTCTGTGAATTTCACTGTTGAGTAGAAGTATTCATTACTTATTTCCTCTCTGGCAAGAGTGATAAAAGTGTGTCACAAACCTCAGTTTGACGCAGTTCCTTCTATTTCTACTATTTGAACGACAGCACTGTTAAAGCTGCACCAGAGATTGGAAAATTTACTGATGCTGAGCAGATTGAGGGGAAAGAGGTGGCAAGGGATCAGCTTTTTGATTTACAGATGTGCTGTATGGGTTTGTTTGTTGTTGGTTTGTTGTTTTTTTTTTATTCCGTGTTGTTCATTTGGCCAGTATTCAGGGAAAAGTTGTGATTTCGTCCAAGCTTCTCAGCAAAGTCCTGTGCCTATTGCAATGCTCTGCACACAAAAGCCAGATTCAGCTACAGGAACAAATCCTTACTTTCCTGGTGTAGACCAGATGTTGGCCCAGTAAGGAATTACTTACCGTGTTTTGTGCTGAAGAGAAAAATCACAGCCTGTGACCATCGTTCTCGGTGCATTTTAGAACATCCAGGTGACTTAGAAGGTTTCCACGAAGAACTCCTTAGAAATGTGTGACTAACTCTTCTTGATTGGTTTTCTTTTTTTTTTTTTCTTTACCCATTTTTGCACATGCTGGTGTTACTGGATACTTGAGCTTTCAGCATTTTGCTCTCTTGGAAGATTAATGACAGGGCTATCAAACTGATGGGTTTCGCAAACAAGAGCATAAATGTGATCCATTTACTCTGTGTCCTCTGCCAGAGTAAATTTATACCTTGACAACCCCCCCTCCCCTCTAAAGTCTTATTGCTTATATCCCTTTGCTTGAGTTGTGTTGCTGCATTCCATTGACTTCAACTTTGGGCCTTCCCTGCCCCCCCACACGTTTGAAATCAGCTAGACTAGACTCAGCCGACTGGAAGATAAGGAATGAAGCTTTACATTCACAGCTTAGCACAATATGCAAGCAGATATTTACAATATATTGCAAATATTTACAGCTATATACAGGAAAAAGGTAATACAGAAACACCACACCCCTCCCAGATATCTGAGTCCCTAAGACAGGTTCCTAACCACCCTTCCACCTTCCCCCCACCTACCAATCTTATCCCAGAATCTGTCTTACATGTAAGGTGAATTAGGAGGATTGGCCAGGGGGGTTAGAAGCAGAATTGATTAGTTGGGTTACACAGATCCAGCTGGGAGGCAAGGAAAGGGAGAGACCAACAGCCAGAGTCCGGACCAGAGCGACTCTGTCTTATCTATGCTTATGTCCTTGCTTTTGTACCTCTCAGTCAACATAGGAGTGAAGTAGACACCACCAGTGTTTTCTTTCCACAGCCTATAACCTAGCTACTCTTAGTAAAATATTACAACTAGCCTCAAACCAGCACATTTATGTTAAGGGGTGCAAGGAAGTTTCATTACCCATCTGGACGAAAGAAATTGTGATGGAGGTGTTGAGTAGAAGGTTGGGCTTGATGATCTTAGAGGTCTTTTCTGACCTTCATGATTCTGTAATTCTCAGAGGAAAAGAAGAAATAGTAAGTACATCTCTTGCTTGAAGTATAGGGTTTGACTTTTCTGATTCAAGATCTTAACAAATTAAACCAGGTTTTAAGGAACAAAACCAAAACACACATGGAGAACAACCAAACAGCAGTAAACTCAATGCCAAACCAACAACCAAAACCCCCAACCAGGCCTGGAAATCAAATTCTTGTCCTGCAATGTCATATTCTCCTATTTACTCCTTTTTCAGGCAATTAGAGAGGTTTGGTTTAAAAAAAAAACCAAAAACAAACCCCAAAGCTTTCAGTGTTTCTGACATTCTTTGCCCCTCCCTTCTCTGTTTTTGCTATTAAGAGTCACTCTTGCCCTTTGGTCTTTGAGCAACACTTGTCTGGACAGTCTGGAGTAGGCGTTTCAGGTGTTAAACTTTTCCTTGTAACAACATGGCAAGGATGGATCAATCCTCAAGGTGTTGAGCCTGAGGGGTTTTTTTTTTGTTTGTTTCTTAGGGGGCACTGCAGTGGTGTCCTGACCATACCCTGTGCTGTTGTGAAAGCAATTAAATTACCTGACTGCATTCCTGAGGTCTTGGTCTCCATTTCTTCGTTTTAAAATTAATCTCTGGTTATAACTGCACTAGGTGTGGACTAACCTCTCTGCTCCCTGACTCTTGGTCATGGTTGCAGCCCCCCCAAAGCCTTTGTCTAACTTCTCTCTGGGTATACTTACCAAGCACTGAGTCTTCTGAGCTGTAGGATATGGGTGCCCAATCATTACCTTCATTGCTAACCCTCACAGCACCGGCTGGGACAAACACGCTGTGAGGTATCAGGCTGCTCTCCTGCCCCAGTACTGCCACACAGGGCTCTGCTGGCCACCGAGTTGTTCACCTAGGGACGTATTGGTCTATGCTATTCTCCTCAAGAGCCTGATCCTTCACTGCTGGGTCTAGTAGAAGATGTCCATGAGAAGCATTACCAGCAGGGCAAGGGAGGTTATCTCCCCCTTTACTCTGCTCTCGTCAGACCCCACCTGGAGTACTGTGTGCAGTTCTGGAGCCCCTAGCACAGGAAGGACATGGAACTGCTGGAGAGGTTCCAGAGGAGGGCCACGAAGATGATCAGAGGGCTGGAGCAGCTCTGCTATGAGGACAGGCTGAGAGAGTTGGGGCTTTTCAGCCTGGAGAAGAGAAGGCTTCCAGGAGACCTTGTAGTAGCCTTCCAGTATCTGAGGGGGGCCTACAGGAGGGCTGGGGAGGGACTGTTCACAAGGTCTTGTAATGACAGGACGAGGGGGAATGGGTTTAAACTGGCAGAGGGGAGATTTGAAGAGGATATTAGGAGGAAGTTCTTCACAGTGAGGGTGGCAAGACACTGGCACAGGTTGCCCAGGGAGGTTGTGGCTGCTCCCTCCCTGGATGTGTTCAAGGCCAGGCTGGATGAGGTCTTGAGCGACCTGATCTAGTGGGAACTGGATGATCTTTAAGGTCTCTTCCAACCTAAACCATTCTATGATTCTATGATGGGGCAGGGATTTGAACTACACAATCTTTTAGGTCTCTTCCAACCCAAACCATTCAGTCATTCAATGACTGACATCACCAAGCTGCTGTCTTCCTTTTGGCTTTTGCTCTCAGGACTTTGATTTTCTGAATTTGGTGAATTTATTTCTTTGTTCTAAACCCCTGCTAACTGCGCTCAGCTCAGGGATCTTGCTGCCTTCTGGCTTTGTTTTCCCTTTATCTTGCAGGCTTTTGTAGCTCACATGCTCTCAGACTTGCAGGCAGTGATAACTACACCTCATTAGATTACCCTTAGTCAAACAGGCTTGTGGATCACAATATTTTCTTATCTTGCAAGTTCAGGACATGTGCTACTTACAAAAGATGAACCAAAAGAAAACAGCCTCTGGCAGTGAGTCTGCATCACCTGCTCGCTCTGAACATTGACACTGTGAAATAAAAAAAAAAGCAAAACAACTCTTCACAGCTTTTGCTATTTAATTTCACCATGCAATATAGAGACACTTTGAAGACAGTGTGTCCCCACCAAAACAAATAGTGCTGCTTTTGGAAAGAACTTCTGGGAAGTCTTCTTCTTTGGAGAGGTTCCAAACCCACCTGGACATAGTGATCCTGGGCAATCTGCTGTGGGTGACCCTGCTTTAGCAGGGAGATTGGACTGAATGATCTCTAGAGGTCTGTTTCAACCCTACCATGGTGGGATTCTGAGATTTAGCAGAGCACAGTGTTTGCTCATCTAATCTTCTATCCCATCTCAGCCACAGGACTTTATTTGTTATGTTGGAGAAAATAACTCCTTGAGAGTTGAAGCAGGAGAGCAGAAAGAAATGCAACTGCCCTGATTCTTAGCCACGTTCTTCCCAAGAACACGCAGACAATGTTGCTTTGTCCCAAGTCTCTGAGCAGAGAGCTTGGTAAGAGATTTCACAATCAGAGAAATGTGATTAGCCCCCAGAGGTTTGGGGAAATGTCATTTCTTCCACCTTATCTTCTTATTGAGGGGAGAGGGGAGAAGGAGAGGTTATTATGTTTGAAAATAAACCATATGGCTCTGTCATTCTAAAAAAGGCCTTTTTCAAGATAAAGGTGGTAGAGAAGCCAATCTCTTCTGCCTTAGCCAGTGTTCATGCCTTGAGCAGAGGTAGACAGCAAGACCAGCACATTTTCCACAGCGTGTAGTCTCCACTAACAAACATGAGTAGTTGTGGTACTAGTGATTGAGAGAACTGTGGTAGACTTTTAGCCTGGTTATGGTTTAGATAACCACCGAAGCTATGCAGGATCTGGGGACAGCCCAGGCAACAGTGACTTGATGTCTCTTTCCACTGTCTCCTGCAAAAGCTTTGTTGGTGGAAGGGATCCTCTGCTACCCTGGGCAGTGAGGGCCATGGAGATTGAGAGAGCTGTGGTAGACTTTTAGCCTGGTTGTGGTTTAGATAACCACTGAAGGTATTCAGGATTTGGAAACTGCTCAGAAAACAGTGACTTGATGTCTCTCTCCACTGTCTCCAGCAAAAGCTTTGTTGGTGGAAGGGCTCCTCTGCTACCCTGGGTGGTGAGGGCCACGGATCCACAGCAAGTCAGGCATGTGGATGGTAGTGATTTACCTTAAAATCTTCATAGCTTCTACCAAGGACCTTGGGGCGATGAGAAGCAGTGCACATTACCTTCCAGCTGACTTGGAGGTTTGTTGTAGGTGTAAAGAGTTTCTTCTCTCCTGGGAAATGTAGGGACATAAAATCCTTGCACATAATCCAACCATCATACGTGGTTTGGTTTAGTCAGCCCACCTCAGCGGCTAACCTCATCCCAAGTCTGTCTCTGCTGCTCTGATGTCCACCTCATGGTGACTGGGGACATTAAGAACATTGACCACAGTTGTATTTCTTGTGGGATACTTGGAATCCTTTCTCTGAGTTGTCTTTTTTTTTTCTCCTGTACTCTCACTTGCATGCAAGATATCCTTCCAAGCAGGCAAAGGTGTTTGAAAGGGAAACAGAAAAGCAGATGTGTCTCGTTCCTTGTCTCAGCCTATTCTAGTTCAGTTAAATTTTGTGAACGTTTTCACACCTTTGGTATTACTTTGTCATTTATTTTCCCAAAGTGCCAAGCTCTGGGGTTGCATAAGCCAAGTCTTGACCTCAATGCCAAGATTCTTACCTTCCACAGAAGATCACTTCTAGATGTTGGCACCCCCCTCGGGAGTCTTCCACCTGGAAAGCCCACTTTTTGCTTTCCAGTCCTCAGAAGGAGCTTGACATAAGGACAGACTTGGAAAACAAGCCAGGCACACAGCTGGTTGGTCAGACCACTCCGTCACAGAGCAGCCCGAGGAGAACTCCTGACCCCTAAATACCAAAACCAAATTAAGAAATACATTCTGGAAATAATAACTGTGGGCATCATGCGTCTCCCAGGTGGACTTGCAGGCTTTAGATGCTTTGTAAACCTGTACCAGCAAGTCCCTCAGTGGTGGCAAGGCCTCCATGTGTGCCTCATACCCAACAGGCACATGACATGTTTCCTGCTGCCCTAATTCAAGAGCTTGCAATGGTTTTGCCTTCCTCCTTGTTGTAGCAGTGTTTACAGGAGGAGGGGGTGTATGTGTGTGTATCTACCAAGCTGTGCCAGAGAAGCTTTTGGGAAAACTCTCTTTGGGCAGCCAAGAGGAGCACACAACCACTGTTGGAATAATTGTTTGTGTGCTTTGGTTTGGGTTCATTTTGTTTTGCTGCGTTTGCTGCCAACACAAAGAACCAAGGGAAATAATTCTGAGTAAAATTTCAATTTTCTAGGTGCCCCCCTTCTTTTTTTTTTTTTTTTTCCCTCCCCTTTCCTGGACAAATTGAAAAATAGAAATACTTCATTTCCCTGTGCCCCTAAAGTGTTTCATTTCAGTCATTAGGAAAAAGAAAGAAAATGAAGGGTTAGACTTCAAAGCAAGTGCCTGGAGGCAGTTCCCATTTAGTGGCTCAGGGAGCTCAGCCCTCGTTCAGGGTAGAGGAGACCCTGCTCCAGCTCTTTTCCTCTGCTGGAGAGAATCTGAATGCGCTTGTCTTGCTTCCCAGGAATGTTTGCTAGGAACAGGCTCTTCTGGAGGTTGAGGATAGGTGAAAAGTGGGCTGGAGGAGACACAGGCTAGATGCGAAAACAAAAGTAAGCGATGCTGAGAGTTACTTTTCCTTTCAAGTTGGGAAAGGAAACTGCAAACCTTGCTTATTTGTAGTATTTGTGAACATTGTTTAAAGAAAAAGTCTTTGTAGGAATTTTGGATGATGTCACCGTGGGAATTCATAGACTCAGAATTGCTTTGGTTTGAAGAGACCTTCAAGATCGTCAATCCTACCCTTCAACCAAAGACCACCAGGGCAAATTAACCATGGCCTGAAGTGCCATGTCCACACACGTGGCACGTCTCTCTGTATTTCAGGAGTCTAATTCTATTGGCACATGTTTTAAATCCTTTTATGTGGACAGCATAAGTTGTTGAGGGCTGCTTATCGGTTTAGGACACAGAAATGCTTCAGAAGAGCCAATAAATGGGTGGCTTTTGACCCATAAATGGGTGGCTTTTGCTGTCGCTCTTGTCCCTGTCTCCAAATTAACCTCTTTTCAGAAAGTTAATAAATCTTAATTGTAATTTATTAATAACAGCAAGGCTGATAGAGAAAACAAAGATTTCACAGTATTCAGAGATAACTCCTTGGCCTGGAGATTGTGACTGGAGACACAGAATCACAGAATTATTTCAGTTTGAAAAAGACCTTTAAGATCATCAACTCGAAGCCATTAACGCAGCGCTGCCAAGTCACCACTAAACCATGTCACCAAGCACCGCACCTACATGTCTTTCACATCCCTCCAGGAATGGTGACTCCACCACTTGCCTGGGTAGCCCGTTCCAGGGACTGACAACCCTTTCCATGAAGAATTTGTTCCTTATGTCCGACCTAAATCTTCCCTGGTGTAACTCGTCCTATCACTTGTTACTTAGGAGAAGAGCCCAACTCTCACCTGGCCTCAGCTTCCTTTCAGGGAGTTGCAGAGAGCCAGAAAGTCACCCCTCATCCTTCTTTTCTGCAGACTAAACAACCTAAGTTCCCTCAGCTGCCCCTCACACAACCTGTTTTCCAGATCCTTCACTGGTTTTATGTCTTTCTCCAGACCTGCTCCAGCCCCTCAGTGTCATTCTTAGAGTGAGAAGCATAGAATCATTTTGTTCAGAAAGGTTTGGATTATCAAGTCCAATGGTTTGGATCATCGAGTCCAGTGCCTCCTTGCAGCACCATCACAGCAGGCTTTGATGTGCCTATATGTCAAATTTTCATGTGCCTACAGATGCATGGACACAAACCTCCTGGGTTTGTGTCAGGATGCTGTGTTGGCCATGCAGGCTGTGCTTCGAGGCCCCTTCGGAAGTCTGCAGTTTGCTTGGACTGGAGCCTGGAGTTCTCCTGTGTAGCATTTGATGTGGGCTGTGGTCAGTAGCATGCATGTATGAATGCCAGGCTGAATTGCTCTCATCTTGATCTTCTGACTGCAGATCATTAGATGGCCGACTCCAGGTATCCCACCGGAAGGGTCTGCCCCATGTGATCTACTGCCGGCTGTGGCGGTGGCCAGACCTTCATAGCCACCATGAGCTGCGTGCCATGGAGATGTGCGAGTATGCCTTCAACATGAAGAAGGATGAAGTCTGTGTGAATCCTTATCATTACCAAAGAGTGGAGACCCCAGGTACTGCTGCCTCTGGCTCTGGATGCTCAGCTTCTCTTGGTGCCAGTCACAGGATCACAGGATGTCAGGGGTTGGAAGGGACCCAAGGAGATAATCGAGTCCAATGCCCCTGCCAGAGCAGGACCAGACAATATAGCTCAGGTCACACAGGAATGCATCCAGACAGGCCTCGAAAGCCTCCAGAGAAGGAAACTCCACAACCTCTCTGGGGAGCCTGTGACCCTTACCGTAACAAAATTGCCCCTTGTGATGAGGTGGAACCTCCTGTGCTCAAAATTCTATCCATTGCTCCTTGTCCTATCACAGGGAGCAAGTGAGCAGAGCCTGTCCCACTCTCCTCCTGACCCCCCCAGCCCTCAGATATTTATTAACATTTATTAAATCCCCTCTCAGTCTTCTCCAAACTAAAAAGCCCCAGATCCCTCAGCCTCTTCTCATCAGGAAGTGCTCCAGTCCCCTAATCATCTTTGTAGCCCTCTGCTGGACCCTCTCCAGCAGATCCCTGTCCCTCTTAAACTGAGAAGCCCAAAACTGAAGGCAGTACTCAAGATGGGCAGAGTAGAGGGGGAGGAGAACCTCCCTCAATCTGCTGGACGCACAGTCAAAAGGATTTCTAAGTGCATTTCCAAACTGAACACAGCAGCAGGAGTAGGGGTTTAAAACCAGAGGGCATCTATTATTGATGATAATTTCTTACTGTATGCAGCAGAATAATTTATGAATCTGCACTCAGGGGGAAAATATAATTTCAAATCAATAAAATCCAAGATGAGCAGGTTGCCCTGCTGCCAAGTTCCTAATGTGGCATGGTGTGCACACATGCAGCAGACACAAGGATGAACCATGACAGTGCTCAGTGCCTCCCTAATTGTTGGTATTACATTAAGGATAAACTCACTGTTAAGTCGAAGTGGGTTTAAGAATAGCTCCCAACACAACTGAACTTCCTCTTCTGAAGCCTCCTCCTGCCTCTGAAGAGGCTTTTCATGTGGAGCTGCAGATCTTTCTGCGGCATGTCAGAGCAAATCTGCAGAACCAGTCTGGATGTGTATGCTAATCCTACCTTGCTGCTTCATTTTCTTCCTTTTGAATTATGTGGTAGAACTTCTCTTAAATGTTTTTGGTTTGTTTTTTTTTTTCTTCAAGAAGACCTGTTTTATTGCCTTACAAGGGGCAGCCAGACTAGGTGTGTTCAGCTAGGCACGTATCCTGTCCCCAGCTGAGATGTGTTAAGAACAACCTTTTTAACTGCTGCTCTCTTTTTTCATAGAATCATATGGTTGGAAGAGACCTCTAAAGGTTATCCAGTTCAACGCTCCTGTAGTCAGCAGGGCCATCCCCAACTAGAGCAGGTTGCTCAGAGCCCCAAACAGCCTGACCTTGAATGTCTTCAGGGATGAGACTTCTACCACCTCCCTGGGCAAGCCATTCCAGTGTTTCACCAACCTTATAGTAAAGAACTTCTTCCTAATGTCCAAGCAAAATCTGCCTCGCTCTAATTTAAAACCATTGCCCCTTGCCCTATTTCCACATGCCCTTGGTAACAGTCCCTCCCCAGCTTTCCTGTAGCCCCCCTTGGAGAAGCAATTATCAGATTGTGTCCCTTAATTAGTGACTTTGGCGTTGCATGCATTTAAGGGTGTTGCTCCAAACTGGTTCCTCTTCATTTTCCAGAGTTCCAACCATTTTAGTTTAAAGCTGCTTAACGTCGCTGCCGTGTCTCTTTTTGTTCCTCCCCATTTGTGCAGTGTTACCTCCAGTGCTGGTGCCTCGGCACACAGAGATCCCAGCTGAGTTCCCACCATTAGATGATTACAGCCATTCTATTCCAGAGAACACTAACTTCCCAGCAGGTATCGAGCCACAGAGCAACTACATTCCAGGTACTGTACAGCTTCCATTCTGGGAGTGGAGGGAACAGGGTCATGCTGCACAGTGGGTCGTGTCTCTGTATGCCAGGCTGGATGACTGGAATGTCTTTCCCTCATTACTGTGAGGCTAAGGAGTGGGAACCTATGCAAAAATAGATGAAAGCTGTAAACGTAGACGCACCACAGTGCTGTTTATAGTTTGGGTTTGTTTTCTTTGAACTCACCTCTTCCCTTTTCAACATTCGGTTTATTGTGGATCCTAAAGCTGAATGTTCCCTTAAGTTTAGGTCTGAATGACATTCAGCTGTTTTACTTTGAGTTAAACCCTGGAAATTTCTGATGGAATTGAGCTCTTCTATTTATGTATCTCTTTTACAAGCAATTTACACCTTATTTGCATGGACAAGCTATGCAGCTGCACACCAGGAGAGGGAAAATATGTGGACAGAAAACTCTCTACATGGCTTAAAGTTTCATGGGATTGAAAATCCGGATTTTTTTTGTTTCCCCCTCCTCTGTTATTCACAAACACACTGTGCCCATTATCCTGGCTGTGCCAGCTCCTCCTCTCAGCAGCTTGAGGAGGAAAAGTAATAAAAAGGAAATGTAGCTCCTTGTGAATAATGAAGTAAATGTTCCTGGTGTCTAAAATTCAGTTGCGATGACAGTATGATCGTTTTATGCTTCTAGAGACACCTCCTCCAGGCTATTTGAGTGAGGATGGAGAAACTAGTGACCACCAGATGAACCCCAGCATGGATGCAGGTAAGTCATCTCTAAACCGTTTTGCTGCAGTTTTCTAGGTCATCGCAGAGACTCCTTTAAAGTTTTTCTTTGAGACACCGGAGATCAAATGGTGGTTTGAGGTATTTTATCCCTGTAGGAGTGCAAACATAGGCTGCCACCTCATGCAAAGCACAGAGCTGTGTGTTTTATTGCTGCTGGTGAAAGGTACAGCATGTTCCTGTTCTCCTCAACACCCACCATTAGATATTGCTAAGTGGGAGTCTGAAACAGCAGGGAAACATCTAAGGGCGATTGTGTTGTGTTTGTGTCCATGCATCTGTAGGCACATGAAAATTTGACGTGTAGCAGGCACTGTTCTACAGAGAAATTCTTCTCATCGCTTGGCTGCTTACTGCACATAGTAAAATGTTCAGTTTAAGTGTATCTTTGTGAGGGATGTGGCTTGAAATGGGTTTATCATTTATTCCAAAGAGAGTCAAAAGCCTGAGTTCTCTCCCACTGCCAGGAAAACCAGGCACAGAGTGAGCAGCCTTAGTGCTGATGCTGACCTTTATCAACATGGAAATTCAACATGTAAGGTTTCATCTTTCAGGGGCTGTTGAAGGCATCTTGTTGATCCGAGTGCTGTAGGAACCACCGATGCGGGCTCTCACTACGTAAAACTTGTGCTTGAAGAGCAAAAGCACGTCCTTGATTAGAAAGTCTGATGCTTTACAAGAGGGATATGCAAATGCATGGCACTTACATTAAAGATAGACATACAGAAGCTAATTAGTGCAGATACTGCACACAAATATCCTGGTTTCTGTGCCTGTCTGCAGCCGTAGCGCGTCCGTGGGATTCTAAAAGAGAGGGAGGAGAGATTTGCAGTCTCTCACTGCAGTGCTACAGATGGAGGGAGGGTTGTGTGGGTTGGTTTGTCTACATCAAACACAAGCCTATTGACACAATCCATTTTAGTGCATACAATTACTGGTCATGTGGTTGACATGTGGAATGTATGTATGGCTTGTTGGGGAGTCAACTGGAATAGGAGTGGCCTGGCAGGTGCTATAAATACCCAGTTGAAGTTCCAACTTCAGATGTCATGGATTTCCCTCTTGAGAGATGTGGTGGTTTAGCAGTTACCCTTTGAAATAACCCAGGCTAGGATTCAGACGGCTGGAGGTTGTTAAATGAAGCTTTATATTTACAGCAGTGCACAATATACAAGCAGTTATTTAGAATGTATAACAGATATTTACAGATACATACAGTGAAAAGGTGATGCAGAAACACCACAGCCCTCCCAGAGATCAGAATCCCTAAGAGGGGTTTCTAACCACTCCTACCACCTTTCCCAATCTTATCTCACCATCTGTTGATGCAGCAGATAGGTGAAGGTAGATCCACTGGAGACTTAGCAGTAGGAAAAGAAGTTAGTGGAATTATTAAGAATCAGCTACAAAAGGCAGGGACAAAGGAGACATGCAAGAAGCAGCCACAGCCTGGAGAGGTCTGAAACTGTCTCCCTTATCTATATTTGGGTTACAACTCTTAAAACATTTTTTTTTTCATTCTCAGTAGAGCTCTGAGTGGAGTAGCATCATCTGTTTTCCTCTCTCAGCCTATAGTCTAATTTCTAATCCAAATCCTCCAATTAGTTCAAACCAGCACAAGAGAAAAACACGTTTTAAAGAAAGCAGCCAAACTCAGGGTGAGAGGGAAAAGCAAGAAAATGGGCTGCATCCGTGAGGCATCCAGGGAGTGTGGAAATTGCTCTGGACATCCAAGTGCAGATATTTGAAACAGATGCACTGAATTTGTGGACCAAAATGAAAGGGATTTGAGATAAAATTCTGACAGTTGTTTGGTCACATCAGCGTAGATTGATTCAATACTCTGCTGTCCCCAAACCAGTAAGATTTGTTGATGTAAAATGGTGTGCTTTTGGCTGTTAAGAATGAGATTTGTGCCAAGCAATGGAACATCAAGCTCCTAAATGGCCACCTGACTATGTTTTATAGAATTAATTGGTTGGAAGAGACCTCTAAAGGTCATCTAGACCAACCCCCCTGCAGTCTCAGAGACATCCCCAACTAGATCAGATTCCTCAGAGCCCCATCAAGCCTCATCTTGAATGTCTCCAGAGATGGGGCCCCTGGGCATTTTGTTTCAGTCTTCCACCACCCTCATGGTGAAGAATTTCTTCCTATTGTCCAACCTAAATTGACCCTGCTCTAGTTTAAAAGAACTTAACAGGAGTCAGGTTTGACTGGAACTGTCATGATGATACCTGGAGTTTTGAGAACTGCCAAGTGAAAATCAAATAAACAACTGCATGCTTAGCGTGGAGAATTAATGGGTTGAGCTTAAGTGAATGTATTATGAGGATGCTTAGATGTAGCGAGTTGATCAAAGTAATAACATTTGGAAGCTCATGTAAAGAGTCATCAACATCAGAGAAAGCTTCTGGTGTCACAAAATGAGACTGAAGTGAGAAGTGGGTTAACCCCTCAACAAGCCTGGGCAGCACTGAGGATTCTGTGCAAGCGTTTTCCCTTGTGCAGATGCCATACTAACAATTACCATGTCCTGATTTTCAGGTTCTCCAAACTTATCACCAAACCCAATGTCTCCAGCACACAACAATCTGGGTAAGCACATGATCTTGAGAACTGTGTGTAATTAAAGTCTGCATAGTGACATCTTAATGATGATGATGTTGTTTTCTTGAGGTTGTGAGCGCTGATTGTGTTCCTTTTGGCTAATCCTCTTACCGTGATAACAGAGGTTCAGAGTAATCCTGTGTGGAACAAAGACATTTGAACTTACATGAAATAAAGAAACCTGAACTGACATCAAAGAGTTAAATACAAACCTGAGAAGTGTTGTCAGGTGAAGACCAGAAGGAATGAGTGAAGGGTTGCAGCAAAAAGACCTTTTTGATGACATGAGTTTGCAAGGATTCTGTCCATTTTGCCGCTGCTTTTGTGTTCTTAGAATTTTAAAGGATGCAGCCTGAGGTTAAATTTTGTCTCCTGGAAAGTTTCTTTGTAAATTTGTGGTGCTTACTGATCTCTTTTACAGTCTGCCATAGCACCTTACAGTTTGTCCTGTTTCTTGACTTGGTGTTACAGAGAGCAAAAGCTGTTATATCTTGAGGGACCTGGGAGTCTTGGTGGATAACAACTTATCCATGGGACAGCAATGTGCCCTTGTGGCCAAGAAGGTCAATGGGATTCTGAGTAAGGCAACAGGTGTATTACGAAGAGTGTGTCCAGCAGATCAAGGGAGGTTCTCCTCCCTCCCTACTCTGCTCTGGTGAGACCTCATCTTGTGTACTGCCTTCAGTTTTGGGCTCCCCAGTTTAAGAGGGACAGGGATCTGCTGGAGAGGGTCCAGCGGAGGGCTACAAGGATGCTGAAGGGACTGGAGCACTGCCTGATGACGAGAGGCTGAAGAACTTGGGGATTTTTAGTCTGGAGAAGAGAAGACTGAGAGGGGATTTAATATATGCTTATAAATATCTGAGGGCTGGGGATCAGGAGGTGGTGGACAGGCTCTGCTCACTTGCTCCATGTGGTAGGACAAGGACCAGTGGGTGTAAGTTGCAGCACAGGAGGTTCCACCTTGTACTGACAAGGGGGAACTTCTTGGCTGTAAGGGTCACAGAGCACTGACACAGACTCCCCAGAAGGGTTGTGGAGTCTTCTCTGGAGACTTTGAAGGCCCATCTGGGTATGTTCCTGTGTGTCCTGAGCTAGATTGTGTGGTCATGCCCTGGCAGGCGGGTTGGAGTTGATGATCTCTTTGGGTCGCTTCCAGCCCCTGACATCCTGTGATCCTGGGATGACTGCAGTCACTAATTGGCTTCTTAAGATGGAGAGAAAGCTGGAGAAGAAGGAATAGCAGTTATGAACCCCTTTGCCTTTGAGATAAAGCACCTTCACCTACTGCTAGAGGTTTTGTGGCTCTCTATGAACCTCTGTTAGCTTCTCACATGGTGCTGCCCTTTATTTTCATACCTACGGCCATAAGAGATCTGATCTCCATCAGGTCGAGCTCTTACCGTATTTGAAATTGCTCTCAATGGTCTGCCATAAAAAGTACTCACAGATCTGGCTGGCTGCAGGATCTGCTCTCAAAATGTTCATTAAGCCAGCAGACAGAGGCCACTTGAGATTCCTCGTGAATAACCATAGCCATAAAGTTTACATATGCTTTTAATCCTGGCACAGGACACTTTTGATACTGCTCCAAAATTTGTCAGTCATTGGCTGACTCCTGGATATCTTGGGGCTGTTGAAGAGGAGATCTCTTTTCTCTCCTTTAAAGCATGGGGTTTATTGCCATGGTGCCACTAAATTACTATTTACTTTAATTATTGAAGCCTAAGAAGGGAGAACCCCTCCATCCCCTTCCATCATTCTGTGATTTTGTGACTTACATCTCTTTTCTTCCTTCTTTTGAGAGGTCCCTTCCAACCCTTTTCCATCATTTTGTGACTTATTTTTCTTCCTCTCTCCCTCTCCCTCTCCTCTCCCTCTCCTCT
>VWZI01012331.1:44070-84116 GCA_013396835.1 Psilopogon haemacephalus | reverse complement strand
CTCTCCCTCCTCTCTCCCTCTCCCTCCTCTCTCCTTCCTCTCTCCCTCTCTCTCCTCTCTTCTTTCTCTCTCCCTCTCCCTCCTCTCTCCCTCCTCTCTCCCTCTCCCAACTGTTTGAGAATTTTTAACAAATTTAAAGCAAATAAAAAAAACCAATTGGATGTAACAAAACCCAGGCTGAGAAGTTGACTGTGGCCCCAGTGCATATCCTCTCTAACAGGGACACTGATTTTTCAGCACACACTGCTCAGCTGATGAGCCTGTCAGATACATAATATGCTGTCTGGTGACAAAATCTGAGTAGGAGCAGGTGAAGCTGGTTAACCACGAGGAATCTCTTTGTAATTTAAGGAGAAGGCACCAGAAAAGCATTTCAGCTTAGTGACATTAAAAGATAACTTTTAAGTTTTGCAAACCAAATATTTTCTTGCTCTTAGGCAGGAGCTGCCACAAACTAAGAACTTCTCATCTCCTCAAAAAAATGGCATTATGAAGTTTTGCATGTGAGGAAGCTGCAGGATAATACATAGCTGAGCAGCTCCTAAAACTGTCCAAGGACAAAGTTGTCATCATCTCTACTTTGAAAATGGTGTATCTAAAGTGAAAGAACTCCTTATAGCAGCGTGGGTATCAGGCAGACCTGATGGTCTCTGCAGCCCAGCAAGGGGTTGCACAAGCTGGGAGACCAAAACAACTTCTCAGCTCTGCAGATTATCTCTCCAGGCAGTTGGGCAGAAGTTAGCTGGTGGACAGTGGCCTGCAGTGCTCCTACTTTTGCCATGCTGTATAACTCCGTGGCTAAGCAGAATGCTTCAGTGTCTAGGGCTGTACTTTGATCTGCTGAAGTTTAATCAGGCTTTGGCCTGTGTATTTGTTAAGAAAATTGAATAGAAGCTTGAAAACCACAACAGTGTGGAACGAGGAAAACGAACCAGCAAGCTCTGAGCAGCAGAGCTCAGTGGGCTTTGGCAGTTCTGCCATTAAGAAAACAATGTCACGTTACTGGTGTCCATTTATTTGATCAGAACTACCTGATGCTTTTCAGACAGCTTACTCTGTGCAAGCTGAACTTTGGGCTTAAATCCCATGGCCATATTCCAGAGAATTACAAAGGCAATAAACGAAGCATGAGTCAAAACAGCTAAGATGATAGAAGCCAGGTCTGTTTGAGGTGCAATAAACCTCTGAGGCTGTAATAGGGGACGGAGTGGAGGTTCATCTTTCCAATCACAGGCACAAAAGTGTTGCAAGGTAATGTATTGGGATGGTTTTTATCTCCTTCCTGCTTGTGTACTTGATTTGGTGGCATTCTGGTTTTGGTCCAAGCTTTCAGTTGTGAGATTTTCACAGTATCACAGAATGGTAAGGGTTGGGAGTGACCTCTGGAGATCATCGAATCCAAACTTCTTGCTGACACAGGTTTCAGTTGTCAAACATAAGCTTTAAGTGGAAGCTGCAGAAATAGATGGGATCACAGAATGGTCTGGGTTGGGCGGGACCTCCAAAGATCATTTAGTCCAACTCCCATGAGGGGCAATGGTTTCAAAGTGGAAGAAGCTGCACTGGGATCAGATGTTAGGAAGAAATTCTTCCCCATCAAGTTGATGAGGCACTGGAACAGGCTGCCCGCAGAAGTTGTGGAAGCTCCAAACCTGCAAGCATTCAAAGCCAAGTTGGATGGGGCCTTGAGCATTATGGTCTAATAGGAGGTATCCCTGCCCATGACAGGGGGTTGGAACTAGATGATCTTTAAGGCCACTTCCAGCCCAAAGCATTCTGTGATTCTGTGTCTAGTGATCTCTTCGGTGTTGCTGAAAGACAAACTGAAGAAAATACAGAATGAAACTAGAATGAGAGGAGAGTTGCCAGCATGATGTGGCCGTTGGGAATGAAGTCAGGGAGTTTGTGCTGGCCAAGGACCAGGCCTGAGGTTGCATGTGCATTGTTTTTTTGGAGCAATACAGTCCCTTAGTGCACAGGAAATCCATTGTCAGTGCTCACACCGCAAAAGACTTGACGCAAAAGCTGTACGTGAAATAAGCACAGACCCTACCCTCACATCACAGAATCTTAGAAGCAATAAGGTTGGAAAGATCTCCAAGATCATCTAGTCCAACCATTAACCCAAACTGCCAGGTCACCACTAAAACATGTCCCTCAGCACCACTGCTACACGTTGCCTGAACAATTCCAGGGGCAGTGACTGCACCACTGCCCTGAGCAGTCTGTTCCAGGTCTTAACCACTCTTTCAGTGAAGAAATTGTTCCTAATGTCCAAACTAAACCTCTTGTGGGCACAGCTTGAGGCTGTTTCCTCTCATCCTGTTTCTTGTTATGGTTTAAGGGTGAAGTTTGTGGAGTAGGGATAATGATTGGTCTTGATGAGCCTGGGGGTCTTTTCCAACCGGAATGTTTGTGTGGTTCTGTGATTGTTACTAGGGATTAGAAAGCAGCCCACACCCTGGCTCCAGTCTCCTTTCAGGGAGTTCTAGAGAACCAGAAGGTCTCCCCTCAGCCTCCATTTCTCCAAGCTGAACAATCCCAGTTCCCTCAGCTGCTCCTCACCAGCCTGTTCTCCAGACCCTTCACCAGCTTTGTTGCCTTTTTTTTCGGATGTGCTGTAGCCCCTCAATGTCTTCCTTGGAGTGAGGAACCCAAAACTGACCCCAGTTCTGTCAGCAACATCAGGGTCTGCGATTCTGCATTGCAGTGCCCTTCTCAAAGTCCCAAAGGGAGGGCAGGGTGCACACATTGATCTTCTTATGTCTGAGGAGGGAGCTAGAATGAATGTGGTTACAACTTCCACAAGTGGGTAACTTTTGATAGACATTGTGTCCCAAATGCACTGACTGAAACTAGGATAACAACCACTCTTAGAGCCCAGAGTGTAGAGAGTGAAAAGCAGGCAGCATTTTTTCCCTCTGCCACTGAACAGATAGGGCTTCCATCTTGTAGGGAAGTTGCATGGGGAGTATCCCAATCCTCTTTGGACATCTGTGAAAGCAAAGCTGGAGTAAGTCAAGGTTGAAGTTGTACAGAGGCAATTCAGGCAGGATTTGCTTGGTTTTAATGCACCATCTTTGAGTTGATTGTGTTAGCCCCTCAGGATTCCTTGGCTGTAGCAGAGCTACATTCTCTTACTTTTCCCCAAAGCAGTAAATCCATAAATTACAAAGGAACATTCAGGACAACTCTAACATAAGAGGAAACTCAGCTATCCCATGACAGCTTAAGCTAAAGCCTAAAGACCACAAATCACAGGAGAAGGCAGCTTGGTTGCATGTTTCAGAGACAAATTTTTCTTCCGAATAGGATTCCTTGGTTTGTGTCTTTCCTCAAGTTGCAAATAAGCCAGAAATAAAATTTCCGGACGTCCTCCAGTGGGGGAATCCACAGTTCCCTCGAGCCTCACTACCGAGCGGAGGTGGTTTCTGAAGGAGAGGACCACAAAACCATCCAGGGCAGCAGAGAGGCTCTGCTGTTTTTCTAGCTTGAATAGTACCAGTCTGAGGATGTTACTGAAGGATCAACAGAAGTTGACTTGTCGGGGTGGGTTTTTTTTTGGAGCCAAGCCGCCTTTCAATTAGAAAAGCACTTGCTGCAGAGTGAGAGCGCAGTCATGTGGAACACAATCTGTTTTCTTAAGTGGGTGGACACACCTTAAATGACTCTGATTAGTGCTGGTATTTGCTGTACCTCGCTACAAACCGCGCTGCAGTCACGGGAAGCCCAGAGCTGATCGCGATGCCTGCAGATTGCTGTAGCTCCTGGACGAAA
The DNA here is from genome assembly GCA_013396835.1 of Psilopogon haemacephalus. Taxonomy (NCBI): domain Eukaryota; kingdom Metazoa; phylum Chordata; class Aves; order Piciformes; family Megalaimidae; genus Psilopogon; species Psilopogon haemacephalus. The sequence goes on along the minus strand of VWZI01012331.1, from coordinate 80,339 downwards.
CAGGGCTGGGATTGGGAAACTGACAGCTCCCCAGCGACCAGATCTGTCACTTGTATGACATTAAGCTTGAGTGTCTCCTGGATGCGCTCATTATCACCTTTGCATGTCAGGAGAGGACGAAGTTCTTTACAATGAGAGCGGTAAAATACTGGAACAGCTTGCCCAGGGATGTGGTTATGTGGTTGAAGCCCCATCCCTGGAGATATTCAAGATTGGGCTTGATGTGGCCCTGGGCAACCTGATCTAGTTGAAGGTATCCCTGGGGTTGGGGGTTGGACAAGATGACCTTTGAAGGTTGTGGTGGTTGTTCGAGAGTTCCCCACACACACCCCCTCCACCCACCTTTTGAAATTACCCAGACTAAACTCAGCCAGATGGAAATTAATGAATGAAGCTTTATATTTACAGCTTAGCACAATATACAAGCAGATATTTACAATATATTGCAGATATTTACATCTATATATAGTAAAAAGGTAAGACAGAAACACCACAGCCCTCCCAGAGATCAGAGTCCCCAAGAGGGGTTCCCAACCACCCTACCACCTTCCTCCCAACACCCAATCTTAACGTGCCAGGTAAGCAGGGGAGATCAGCTAGGGTGGGGTTAGAAGCAGGAATTGATTAGTTGGGTTCCACAGATTCAGGTAGAAGCCAGAGAGAGAGATCAGCAGCCAGAGCAACCCGAACACCTCTGCCTTATCTATGTTTGGGTTCTTACTTTTGTACCAGTCAGCAAACCTATGAGTGAAGGAGACATCACTAGGAGAAAGTTCTTCACAGTGTGGGTGATGAGACACTGGAGCAGGTTGCCCAGGGAGGTTGTGGCTGCTCCCTCCCTGGAGGTGTTCAAGGCCAGGCTGGATGAGGTCTTGAGCATTCTGATCTAGTAGGAGGTGTCCCTGCCTATGGCGGGGGGTTGGAACTGGATGATCTTTGAGGTCTCTTCCAACCTAAACCATTCTATGATTCTATGATCACAGGTGTTTTCCTTTTTCAACCTATAATCTAATTTCTCATTAAAATCCTCCAGTTAACCTCAAACCAGCACAAAGGTCCATTCCAACTCTCTATATTCTGTGAATCTACAAAATAGTTTAAAATGTGACAAAACCAGAGGTGTGCTCAGCAGATCTCTTAAATTGAAATAAATTCTTTTGTTAGCTTTCACATTAGGCATTGTGTTCTTTGCTGTAAGAGGACTATATCCTGATTCTTCCGTGGATGTTGTGTGTGGAGAAGAGCAGGAACACTGAGCTTGATTCAAAAGCAGGATCGTTGAGCTTGGTTTGTGATGGAGCATTTATCTTTCAGCTGATGTGATTGAGGAATGAGAAAGCTGGTGAAAAAAGCTGGGAATGGGCATGAGCTCTAAAATTCGTGGACTTTGAATGTCTGCTAAGAATTAGAGAGCTCCCCAGATGCTCTTTTATTCAATTCCTTATTTGCTGTCAGCGAAGCTTGTGACAAAGAGGAAAACAAAGGGTTTGTCCTCATCGTCAGCTGCTGTGGGAGCTCAAACACCACAGTAATGGAGAGGAAGCCAGGTTGCTTCAGCCTGTTCCTAAAGATTATGGAGTAACAGCAGGTACCAGATGAAGAATGACTCTCAAACCTCTGTGGAGAATCTCTCCACTATGGGAGGAGGCTGAGAGAGTAAAAACCTGCCTTTGATTTTTTTTGGAACTGATCTCTTAAGCCCCAGATTCACTTAAGCCTTGCAGGAGCAACAGATGGGAAAGCCTATGGAAAAAGCTGGGTTTTGCTGCTTGATGTTAACTCCTTGGCCAGATGGGAAGCTGTTCTGTTCTGCTTTTAAGCACCATTTGAACGGGGATGAAGTGATAAATTGGGGGTAGGGGGACAGGACTGGAGGGAATTCTGCCCTGGTTTTATTTCTTGCATTGAATGTGGGGAATAGAGCAGTTATCAATGAGCTTGGTCTGCTTTCCACTTCCTGTGCTCAGCAGATTCTTGGCTTGCAAAGCAGGACTGGGCACCATCTAATGCAGTATTTCCAAGGATATTTGACTTAAGCCTTTCCCTGCTGAAATCTCACTGGCTTCAGTGGAAGCAGTTAAATCATATGAGGCCATTTCAAAGTTCCCCCCCCTTCACTGCATGAAGTATTGTCTTCCTGAGGCTGCCTCAACCTTGATCTGCTCAGCTTTGGTCCACAGGCTGAGTCAAAGCATAACCCAAATAAAAAAAAATTGTCTGTTGGATGTGAAATGGGTTTTATTTTGATAATTTGAGATCAAGTGCACTGGAAGAAAGTATCTTTAAGTTTTGAATCACTTTGGCCCAGAAAACCAACCCAGATCCTGGGCTGCATCAAGAGAAGTGTGACCATCAGATCAAAGGAGGTGATTCTCCCCCTCTGCTCTGCCCTGCTGAGACCCCACCTGGAGTACTGCATCCAGTTCTGGAGCCCCTGTTACAAGAAGGATGTGGACATGCTGGAGCATGTCCAGAGGAGAGCCACGAGGATGCTCAGAGGGCTGCAGCACCTCTGCTGTGAGGACAGACTGAAAGAGTTGGGGCTGTTCAGTTTGGAGAAGAGGAGGCTCCCAGGTGACATTTTTGTGGCCTTCCAGCATCTGAAGGGGGCCTACAAGAAAGCTGGGGAGGCTATCAGGGAGTGCCAGGACTAGGGGAAATGGAGGATAGCTGGAGGTGGGCAGATTCAGAGTGGAAGTGAAGAGGAAGTTGTTCAGCATGAGAGTGGTGAGAGCCTGGAATGGGTTGCCCAGGAAGGTGGTTGGGGCCACATCCCTGAAGGTGTTTGCAGCCAGACTGGGTGAGGCTGTGGGCAGCATGATCTAGGGTAGGGTGTCCCTGGGCATGGCAATTTAGTTGGAACTAGATGATTCTTGTGGTCCCTTCCAACCCTGACTGATTCTACGATACCAGTATTATGTTAAGTTTGGTGCATATTGCAGGCAGCTCTACTGGTCTCATTGGTGCTAGAGAGATGATAAGAGTAAGAACAAAAGCTGGACTTGCTGGCAGAGTGGTGTAAGCACACAGCATTACAGTTCTGCAGATGCTGAGGGGATTGGAGGAACATCTCTTTTATGAGAACAGAGAGTTGGGTGGTTTTAGTCTGGAAAAGAGAAGAATGAGTGTGGATCTCATCAATGCTTAGAAACACTTACAGGTGGGTGTCAGGAGGATGGGACCAGGCTTTTTTCAGCGGTGCCCTGTGACAAAAGAAGTTCTACCTAGCATGAAGAGGAACTTCTTTAAGGGTGACAGAGCCCTGGAGCAGGCTGCACAGAGAGGTGCTGGTGTCTCCATCTCTGGAGACAATTCAGATCTCACCTGGCTATGTTCCTGTGCAACCTTTTCTAGGCAAACCTGCCTTGGCAGGGGGGTTGAACTGGATGATCTCCAGAGGTCCCTTCCAATCCCTACCATCCTGTGATTGTGTGAGACCTGAAAGCAGGGTTGTGGCCTGCTCTGCTCTTTCTGAGTTGTTGCTTGTTTGGGTGGTTTTTTTTTAGTTTTTCCTTCCTTTTCTCTCTTTTTCTCTTTTTAGGGTACCGGCTACTCAAAAGCAGTGGCACATTTCATGGTATCAGTTAAACCACGACACATAGTAAAGTCAAATTTACCTTTTCAGTTTTCTGCAAGGGTGAAGATAGTCAAGTGACCCCCCCCTACACACACCCCTGCTAAGTGACTAATATCTCTGACTATGTGTGAACCTCCTCTCTGCCAAAAGCTTCAGGAGTGATGTAACTTTCTAGCTGCGCTCCATTAAAATCTGTCAAGTAATTGAAGTTTGGTGGTTAAAGTGAGCCCAAGGAACGGAGGAGAATAGTATTTCAAAACTGTCACTTTTTTTTTGGTCTGTGTGTCCCTTCCCCTCCTGAGAGCCTTTTGCTTTGTACTTTGTGCAGATCTGCAGCCTGTCACCTACTGCGAGCCGGCGTTCTGGTGCTCAATATCCTATTATGAGCTCAACCAGCGAGTGGGAGAGACTTTCCACGCCTCTCAGCCCTCCATGACCGTGGATGGTTTCACTGACCCCTCCAACTCTGAGCGCTTCTGCCTTGGCTTGCTGTCCAACGTGAACAGGAACGCGGCGGTGGAGCTCACCAGACGGCACATCGGTGATTGCTCTTTCCTTGGGTTGCTCAGTGGTTTTCAAGGTGGGAGGTGGATGTAAAGCTTTTTAGGTATCAGCAGACAGAAGCACAGCATGGTGAGGGTTAGAAGGGACTTCTGGAGATCACGCAGTTCAATTTTCCTTGCAAAAGCAGCGACACCCACAGCAGCTTGCCTAGGGTCACAGGGGTGGGTTTGGAATCTCTCCAGAGAAGGAGACTGCACAGCCTCTCTCTGGGTGGTCTATTCCAGTGCTGGGTGTCAAGAGGATGGGGCCAGACTTTTTTCAGTGGTGCCCGGTAATCAGACAGGGGACAATGAGCACAAGCTGGAACCCAGGAGGTTCCATCTGAACAGGAGGAGAAACTACTTTGGTGTGAGGATGGCGGATCCCTCAAGCAGGCTGCCCAGAGAGGTTGCAGAGTCTCCTTCTCTGGAAAGATTCTGAACTTGCTTTGACGTTGTAATCCTTGGCAAGCTGCTGTGGGTGCCCCTCCTTTAGCAGGGGTGTTGAACTACATGATCTCCAGAGGTCCCTTCCAACCCCCCACCATGCTGGGATTCTTTGACTCCTAACAGGATTACCCAGTGGGCCAAAAGAGATGGTTTTCATTTACCAGCATTTATAGGGTTAGCTGTTTCAGGCAGAGCTCATCTATATCTCTGCCAGCAGTTCTTGCAGGTTTTGCAGGTGGTTTGTTCTAAGCTAAGCCCAGGCTGTGCCCTGTTTCGTAGGAAGAGGAGTAAGACTCTACTACATCGGGGGCGAGGTCTTTGCGGAGTGCCTTAGCGACAGTGCCATTTTTGTCCAGTCTCCCAACTGCAACCAGCGCTACGGCTGGCACCCGGCAACGGTGTGCAAGATTCCACCAGGTAAGGAAGCCTTTCACAGAATCACAGAACCTTAGAGGTTGGAAGGGACCTCCACAGATCAAGTCCAACCCCCCTGCCTAGGGTAGTCCACGCAGGAATGCATCCAGGCAGGATTTGAAAGTCGCCAGAGAAGGAGACTTAGATCTGTGATCCCAACAGGCTCCACCTTCTGCAGACAAGGATTTCTCATGGAAAGTGAGCTCTGTCTCAAGGTGGGCACATATTTAGAATCATAGAATGCTTTCGGTTGGAGGGGACCTCAAAGATCATCCAGTTCCAGCCACCTGCCATAGGCAGGGACACCTCCCACTAGAACAAGTCACTCAAGGCCTCATCCAACCTGGTCTTGATTTGCTGACCTCCCTGCTCTTGACAACAATCAGCAACTTCTGCTCTATTTTAAGCAACCTGACAACTTGAGCAGGGCATTTTTTTTTATAGCATAAAGGCTGAAGGTACTGACAGAGCGAGCTCCAGCAATTGTTTGCAGCATATTCATACAAGAGAGGTTATTCTTCCTCTGTACTCAGCACTGGTCAGACCACATCTTGAGTATGGTGTCCAGTTCTGGTCCCCTCAATTCAGGAGAGATGTTGAGATACTGGAATGTGTCCAGAGAAAGGCAATGAAGCTGGTGAGGGGCCTGGAGCACAGCCCTGTGAGGAGAGACTGAGGGAGCTGGGGATGTGCAGCCTGGAGAGGAGGAGGCTCAGGGGTGACCTCATTGCTGTCTACAACTACCTAAAGGGAGGTTGTAGACAGGTGGAGGTTGGTCTCTTCTTCCAGGCAACCAGCAACAGAACGAGGGGACACAGTCTCAAGTTGTGCCAGGGGAGGTATAGGCTGGATGTTAGGAGGAAGTTCTTCCCAGAGAGAGTGATTTGCATTGGAATGGGCAGGGAGGTGGTGGAATCACTGTCCCTGGAGGTCTTTAAGAGGAGGCTGGGTGGAGCACTTAGTGCCATTGGATAGGGCTGAGTGCTAGTTTGGGCTGGATGATCTTGGAGGTCTCTTCCAAACTGGCTGATCCCATTCTGTTCTATTCTATTCTGTTCTATGCTATGCTATGCTATATAGGAAGAAGTAGGACTTGAGGATCTAAGCAGCACTAAGAGCAGAATCTGCCACTTGTGCAGTGCAGTGTTTTAGCCATCCATTATTGTATTGTAATTACCTGTCATGCTTAGCATTTTTTGTACCTTTAAGTAGAAGAATATAACCAGGGAATTAAAAAAAAAATTAGATTCACCCATAATAGCTTTAAATTGTTATATTTTGCTGTTCTGTAGGGAAACTTCACCTTCTTTTGTAGGAAAATGTCATCCCCTTTGTAGGAAAACTTAACCCCCACTTTGTACTAAAACTTCCCCCCTGCTTTGTAGTCAGATTTCCCCTCCCCTTTTCTGAATTAGGGAAATCACATCTGCAGGCACCTTGTTGTTCTGGTTACATCAAAAGTACATCCAAAGCCTGCTGAAAGATTACAAGAGAATTTACTGCAGGTACCTAGGAAGAAAATACTTTGTTGTTAGACACGTGCAGAAGAGCAAAGATGAGAGGATGCCATCCCAAAGGGGATGTAGCCACTTAGCGAGGCTTACAGAAGCCTTTTTGCAGTTCAAAGTATGTATGGATTCAAAACCCCAACCCTTTTTGTTTAGAAATACTTGACTAAAGATGGTCTTTCTTCTGAGAACCGATCCACACACTGCAAGCTCTGGCCCATCTTTTAACTGCTTTCCTTCCTCAGATGCTTAGGAAGCAGCTGCCTGTCTTGCAAACATGACTTAATTCTCCAGCCACATCACAGGAGTCCACCCCGGCTGGAGTCAACATCTGAAGGCATAAACAACCCACATTTCCGCTGTAGATTCCTCTAAGGCACAGATTTTGGACTCCAGCTCTCCCCACTTTTGCCACAGTCTTTGGCTGCCTTCTCAGGCTCCTCTTCAGCTCTTCACAGGGTTTGAAGCAGATTCTTCATTGCCTTGTTGACAAGATCAAGTCACAGCCGCTCCTTCTGGGCACGGTGCTGGGAAGACCTGTTCCCATTCAGGCCTGAAGTCTGAAAGCTTGGCAGTCTCCTCATCAGGATTCCGGCTTTCTTTTGCTTCGCTCTGTGCTCAACCTGATGCCCCTTTAGACTTCCTGCCTCAGCTTCCCTTCAAGCTCTCAGCAAGAGCCACAGCTCCTGGGCTGCTCTCTGTCCTGGTCACAAAAGCGGGCAGTTGTTTCCGCAGCTGCTGAGCTGTCACATGCGGTTACGCTTTGCTCTCTGCACTTGGACCCAAAACAGATGACAGTATGAGTCCAGCCCAAGGGAGCAGGCTATGAAGTGATTTTGTTAGAAAAAAACCCTAAAACACAACAACTAACAAAACCAAACCAATTCATCCCAGTCCAAATGGTTGTTTTTCAAGCCCTTGGCCCATGCGTAATCCCAAAGCACATTGGTTGCTTGCCAAGTTGCAGAGTTGAACTTGTTTGTGATTGTCTGGGAGAAAGCAAGCCCAGCAACACCTATTTGAAGGGCTCTGTCTTTATTTGCTCATTTAAATGAGGAAGGCTGTTGTTGCATTTCACCTTGAGCATCTCAAGCCAGCTAAAGAAGTTGTCCTCAGTCTTCTAGCTATGGTTTTAAAGGAAAATTCTTTTGCGCCTGGTAGTTGAATTTTGAGAGAGGATGAGCACAAGAAAGATGTGGGCCTGATGGATTGGGGCCAGAGGAGGACCACAAAGTTAATCAGAGGGCTGAAGCACCCCTCCAGTGTGGCCAGGCTGAGAGAGTTCAGCCTAGAGAAGAGGCTCCAGGGAGACCTTGGCAATGGCCTTGTAGTACTTGAAAGGGCCTACAAGAAAGCTGGGCAGAGACTTGTAAAAAGAACTTGTGGTGATAGGGCAAGTCTTGGGCTTGAAACTGGAGCAGGGTAGATTTACATTGGACATGAGGAAGAAGTTCTTTGCTACAAAGGTGGTGGAACACTGGAATGGGTTGCCCAGGGAGGTGGTGGAGGCTCCTTCCCTGGAGATGTTCAAGGTCAGGCTTGACAAGGCTCTGAACAACCTGATGTAGTTGGGGATGTCCTTGCTGACTGCAAGGCCCTTTAGAGATCCCTTCCAACCTAGTGCTTTCTGTGATACTATGATTGTAGTTCTGCTACCAGGCTTTTAAACCCTGGTAACTGGTTTCTGGCTTGCCAGAGTGGCTGCACCTCAGGACTCCTCCATTTCTTCTGCTGATGGACACCATGTAAGTCCAACACCAGTAAGGCCCCATTTTCAGCTTGCACATTCCTTCCTCTCAGGCCCCACAGTGATTGCTGATGTCAAGCATTATGGTCATAGTTGGAATTTTAAATGACAGTATCTGGAAAATGGCTATAAAGGAGATGGAAGGAAATTCACATGAAGAGCCCAGGTTTGGTCTTGCACTCACTGTTCCCTGTCCTTAGCAGGATTTTCTTCCTCTCCAGCCTAAGAGCTGTGGAAATGTGCCTGACCAACCTGATCTCCTTTTACGACCAGGTTAGCTGCCTGGTTAGTGCTGGGCAGGCTGTGGATGTAGTCCACCTGGACTTCAGCAAAGCTTTTGACACTGTCAGCCACAACAAGCTTCTGGCAAAGCTGGCAGCTCATGGCTTGGATAGATTCACTCTGAAATGGGTCAAGAACTGGCTGGAGGGCTGGGCCCAGAGAGTGGTGGTCAATGGTGCCGCATGCAGTTGGTGACCAGTCACTAGTGGTGTGCCCCAGGGATCAGTGCTGGGCCCAGTCCTGTTCAATATCTTTATTAATGATCTGGATGAGGAGATTGAGTCCATCATCAGAAAGTTTGCAGATGACACCAAGTTAGGAGCAGATGTGGATCTGTCAGAGGGTAGGAGGGCCTTGCAGACCTGGACAGGCTGGATGGGTGGGCAGAGGCTAATGGGATGAGATTTAACAAGGCCAAGTGTAGGGTTCTATGGCCACAATAACCCCAGGCAGTGCTACAGGCTGGGGACAGAGTGGCTGGAGAGCAGCCAGGCAGAGAGGGGCGTGGGCGNGGGAGGTTATCCTGCCCCTGTACTTGGCAATGGTCAGGCCACACCTTGAGTCCTGTGTCCAGTTCTGGGCTCCTCAATTCAAGAGAGATGTTGAGATACTGGAAGGTGTCCAGAGAAGGGCGATGAAGCTGGTGAGGGGCCTGGAGCACAGCCCTGTGAGGAGAGGCTGAGGGAGCTGGGGGTGTTTAGCCTGGAGAAGAGGAGGCTCAGGGGTGACCTTATTGCTGTCTGCAAATACCCAAAGCGGGGGTGTAGCCAGGTGGGGTTGGTCTCTTCTTCCAGGCAACCAGCAACAGAACGAAGGGACACTGTCTCAAGTTGTGCCAGGGGAGGTATAGGCTGGATGTTAGAAGGAAGTTCTTCACAGAGTGATTGGCATTGGAATGGGCTGCCCAGGAAGGTGGTGGAGTCACCATCCGTGGAGGTGTTTAAGAAAAGCCTGGATGGGGCACTTAGTGCCATGGTCTAGTTGATTGGATAGGGCTGGGTGCTAGGTTGGACTGGATGATCTTGGAGGTCTCTTCCAGCCTGGCTGATTCTACGATTCTGTGAACCTTGATCCCTTTTCACGTGTCTGACCCAATCCGCGGTATCAGATGGGAGTTTCTTTCCATCCTCAGGAAGAGAAGGGTTCCTCGACCGTTTCAGCTAAAACTTTGCTCTTGTCACGTTCTTTTCTCCTCAGGATGCAACTTGAAGATTTTTAACAACCAGGAATTCGCTGCTCTCTTGGCTCAGTCTGTCAACCAGGGCTTCGAAGCCGTCTACCAGCTGACCCGAATGTGCACCATCCGCATGAGCTTCGTCAAGGGATGGGGAGCGGAATACAGGTCAGGTTTTGGAATAGAACTTCACAGCAGGATTCTGCTTGCCATTGCCACTCCTCTGTTTCACAGCCTGGGAAGCATGAAGGTTCTTTAGTCTGTACTGTGTCTCCTCATATAGGTCAGAGCTGTTGAGAATGTTGATTTCATCTTTTGTTTTTCCCATCCGATTTGTGCAGGACATACCTCATGTGATGTACCTGGAGGACTTAAGCCTGAGATTTAGGCTGGATATTGGGAAGCAATTCCTTACAGTAAGGGTGGTGAGACACTGCCACAGGTTGCCCAGGGTACGTTGTGGATGTCTCCTCCCTGGAGGCATTCAAGGCCAGGCTGGATGAAGCCTTGAGCAAGCTGAGGTAGTGGGAGGTGTCCCTGTCTGTAGCAGCAGGTTTGGAACTGGATGATCTTCAAGGTCCTTTCTAACCCAAACCATTCTATGATTGCTATAACCATGTCTGTTTGGTCACAGCGTGTACAAACCCAAAGCTTTACTGGAGCTCAGCAGATAATTATCAGCCTGTGTGAACCATGACTTTGTATTTATTCCCAAAATTAGATGTATTTTTGATAGTTTGGGCGTTTTACAACTCTACACTTACCTGGTCAGGATCAATGTGAGTGCTTCCTAATAGATATGAGTTGGGTTAGGTGGTTTTTATCAGGGACTAAGGAAGTTTGAGGGTGCCAGAGCCCTGGAGCAGGCTTTTCAGAGAGCCTGTGGAGTCATAGAATTAGTCAGGGTTGAAAGGGACCACAAGGATCATCTAGTTCCAACCCCCCGACCATGGGCAGGGACACCCTACCCTAGATTAGGCTGGACAGAGCCTCAGTCCTCTTCTTCAGAGAGATTCCAAACCAGCCAGGATGTTGTGATCCTGGGCAAGCTGCTGTGGGTAACCCTGCTTTAGTAGAGGAGCTGGACTGAATGATCTCCAGAGGTCACTTCCAGCCACCACAGTGCTGGGATTCTGTGAATTGAGATAAAAAGAGATGGGCTTGAAAGCTTGTGTTTGGAAGAACTGTTGGAGTCAAAGCTCCTCATTCTTTCCTTGGTGCTTGTCACAGGACAGTCCCTTAGGTATGACTGGAGGCAGTTAGAGAAACAGGATCATTTTTCCCAGTGAATCCTGAAGATAAAAAGGAGGATTTGATGCTCAGGGTCATTTTTCCCAGTGAATATTGAAGACAAAAAGGAGGGTCTAATGCTCAGGGTCATTTCTCCCAGTGAATATTGAAGATAAAAAGGAGGGTCTTGCTCAGGGTCATTTTTCCCAGTGAACATTGAAGGTAAAAAGGAGGGTCTGATACTCAGGATCATTTCTCCCAGTAAATATTGAAGACAAAAAGGAGGGTCTGATGCTCAGGGTCATTTTTCCCAGTGAACATTGAAGGTAAAAAGGAGGGTCTGATGCTCAGCATCTATGATGTGGTCATTCTGACAAGGGGACAGTGGAGGCAGTGTGAGGGACTCTTGTGCTGCTGTCCCTCTGGTGCCTTAGCAAGCAACCAACCCATGAATATCACAGGGAGGAGACAAAACAGGTTGGAAAATGAAGGTGGTTTTATTGGGAGAGAGAGAGAGCTGCCCAGGATGGAAGCCAAATGTGATTTTGAAATACTTGACTGTGTACCCTTTACATCTGTGGCTGTAGTTAAGACGTGGGGGCAGTCCCTGCCTCTTGGAGCCCCCCCGGGCTGTCTGCCTGTGCTCCCCTTGCCCAGCTGCCTCCAGCAGTATCAGTTGGAGCCTGGGCCCTGCACATTACTCTCCCACTTTCTTCATTTCTCCAGATGTTTGGAGTCCATTTTGTTTTGAAATTGTCCTGCAGCCGAGCCAGAGCATTTCAGCCCTGGCTGTGAGCCACGGCTGGTAATGAGATCCAGATGAGCATGACTTACGGAAAGTCAACTATCTCATTAGAGTCCTGGAGGCACTGAAACCCGGAGCTGCTCTCCTGCTCCTTCATTTCCTTGCCACAAAATACTACATCTCCTGCCCTTCTCGGAGCACGTTCATCTGTCAGGCTGATTCATATATGAAAACCTTACTGCTGGGGCTGCCTCCAGAGCACTCCTCCACTGATTCCTGGTTTAGCTGCTTAGTTTTTTGAGCAGTCTTTGGTGGGGTGCTGAGGGCTTTTGTGTGCCAGGGCTTTGGTGGAGGAAGGAGGGAGAAGCGGCCTTGTGACATGCAGGCTCTCCTCTGCCCAGCCAGAACCTGATGGAGAAAGCTGAGGGCGTGGAGAGCTTTGAGAGTTTGTCTTTCTGAAAGGCTGGAGCCAGAGTGTTGGCCAGCGAGGTGGGAAGGCAGAATGAAGCTTGCTATGCTAGGTTTATGGATGGCAGAAGCGTGGCAGCTCCAGAGGTTGTGGGTTTCTGTAGGGTGTTGCTGTGTCAATGGTGGGGCTGCCCAGTGTCAGGCTGGTTTCAGGCAGCAGAGGGGAATGCTCTGAGCTCAGGGAGACTTCATTTTTTTTTCTCCTGGGACCTGAGAAGTTGCACGCTTCACTTGAAGTTAGCAGAGCAAGAGAGGTGTTCTGCTCTTCCCATCCTGCACTCCTCCTGCCCAAACAGCTCATGAGACACCCTTGGATGCAAAACCACTTGCCATTAGGTCGCTGCATGGGACAAGCCCATCCCATACACCCACTCTTGGGGCACAGCCTGGGCTGCCAGCTCTGGCCAGCCCCACCAGCGCTGGGAATGGGTGGGGTGTCTGCAGGGAACCACTTCATTCACAGTCGGAGGAGGAGAGATACAGATTCACCAACAGAATGGGATACAGCCCTTGGCCAAGGCCTTGCAGAGCTGCATCCCAAAGCCCTGCTTCTCTACCCTGCCATGGAGGGGCAGTGATGGTGGTGGGAACACAGGGTAGCCCCACAGAGCACAGGATCCATTTTTAGCAGTGGTTTCTCCCCGGGCCCCGCAGACTTTGAGCTTCTCCCTCCCACAAACAGCTTCCAAGGACAGCTTCTGTGGGGAATGAGGGTGTACAACAAGGCTGTCTGCAGGCTATTTCTCTCTCTTTATAATCCTCCTCCTCCACAGCAGCTGTCCCTGCCTCTCTATCTAGAACAGGACTCCTGCCATCCCTCAGCAGCGGAGGGAGAGCCTCTTGCCCTTGGGCCTTGGCCTCCCTTCCCCTCCCTTCCTCCCCATCTCTTCCTGCTTTCCCATCTGGAGACACTCCATGGGGTCTGGCCTCAGGGTGAGGAAGAGAGAAGCAGACAGGAGAGGGGGAAGGTGCTTTGCGGCAGGGGCAGGGGCGAGTCAAAGCGTGGTGTGTGCTGACCCAGCAAGGATCTCCCTCTGCCACAGCTGCCAACTCTTGAGGGATTTGAAAACCCTTGGTTGGACTCCACGGTTCTGCTGCTGGGATCTTTCACTCTGCAGCATTTCTGCTGCTTGTTAAGGCAGCTGGTCAAATGCAGATCTGCATTTGATCATACACAGCATGTGTGGTGTGAGAGTCAAACCTCCCCTGGCTGCGTGGTGGGGCTGCAGCAGGCAGTGTGAGTGGCTCAGTGCTGATCTCACGTTCTGCTAGGGTCTAAGGATACAGGAAAAAGAGAATGTCCCAGAGGAATGTCACCTGTTTGGCAAGTTGCTTACATTGCTGTCTAATTAGAGAATCATAGGGTTGTTTGGGTTGGAAAAGACCTCTTAACATCTTTGAGTCTTGCTCTTCTTTGGACCTGCTCCAATGTCCTTCTTGTAAAGAGGGGCCCCAAACTGAATCCAGTATCCAAGGAATGGCCTCACCAGTGTTGAGTCTAAGGGGGACAATCACTGCCCTGGTCCTGCTGGCCACACTTTTTACTAATCCAGGCCAAGATGCTGTTGGCCTTCTTGGCCATCTGGGCACACGCTGGCTCATCTTCAGCTGCTCTCCACCAATACCCTCAGGTTCTTTTTCCCCGGGCAGTTTCCAAGCCTGGAGCATTTGTGAGGTTTGTTGTCCCAAGTGCAGCACACTAAAGCGGCAGAATTTTGTTTAGATCAGCACCTTCCTTTCCCTTCAGGGAATCAAATGCTCTTGTTTTCAGGAATCTCAGCAGTGAATAGGTTCTGTGGTGAGCTGCTCCTTTAGGACCATAAGAACCATAAAGATAAAGGTAGGGGGCTGAAAGAAGTTGGCAGCAGAGGCCAAACCCAAAATTCTGCTCAGGAGGGAGAGAGACTTTCCCTTGGCCCCACGTGCAGGACTATTGTCTAAGCAGGAAGGAATGATTCAGTAGCTGGAAAACCTTTTCACACTGGTAAAGTTTTTGTAAGTCACATTGATGTGGTTTTATTTTTTTCTTCTTCTCCCCCTCAACCCTTCTCTCTTGCAGGCGGCAGACTGTGACCAGTACTCCCTGCTGGATTGAACTGCATCTCAATGGTCCTCTGCAGTGGCTGGACAAGGTCCTGACACAAATGGGCTCCCCCAGCATCCGTTGTTCCAGTGTCTCCTAAGGAAGCATCTCCTGGGGGGCAGGAGAGGGAGGGTGGGAATAAAGACTGGAGAATGGAATTGGCTTAACCCTTAGCAAAATGCATAGAAAACAAATTCCCAGCTACTGAGGTGATGAGGAAAAAAAAAAAAAAAAGAGGAAAAAGAGAGAGAAGAAAGTGGATTTTCTTTAGTTTGGTTTGGGTTTTTCTAACTGAATCCCCATGTAAGCCACTTCCACTGAAACTGTTAGCACTTTGGTTACTCTGCTATGGGCCACTGCAGTTAAAGAGTTCCAAGCTGACGTTTATCACAGTAAGAAACTGGACTTGGTTTCAGCTCAGAGATGCCAGTGCTCAGCCTCCAGCCGTGTCCTGCCGCCACGAGCATGGCCCAGAGGACACTTGTCAGCTGCCTCACACAGCTCCAGGCTCTTTTCCTGCATTGTCTCTGAAAAGCCAGGGACATTGGGATGGCTCTTGAGCATTCCTGTCACCATCCACCTGACCCACAGGGGAAGAGGAAGCATTGAAAGCACAGACAAGAACTGATTCCCCCAGCAGTGTATCCCAAAAGGAATGACTTTGCCTGCTGGACTGATGACATGGAGGCAGGGTCTTGCTTCATGGCTGAGGGGCACAGCTGATACCCTGATGGTCCCAGACTGGATTGATGTGAAGCAAAAGGCCAGAATGCTCCTCCTGATGTTGCTGCAGCAACTGTTGACTTGAGCTGCTCCCAGACAGACATTTGTCCCATGAGGAGCTGCAGCTGGATGCATTACACCTCCGTGAGCCTGCAGTCACTTTGCATTAACCACAGAGAGCTTGGATTCCGTTTTCTCAGCACGTGGAATGGTTCCTGCTACTGCTGACGTCCTTAGGGGCGTAGTGAATTCGTGTCCTGCTCTGTTCTAGTGATGGAAGTGAACAGACCCTCACTGCCATTTCACAAGGCACCCTTTAACAGGTCATCCCACACCATCACATGTGGCTGGATGTGAACCAGGACATCTCAGACACAAACCCCCTCTGTTTGAAACTTACTCCAGCTGATTGAAATGCTCTGAGGTGTGTTTTTGCCTGGAGAAACTGGGAGAGTTTGTATTTCCTTGTATTATAAAACCTTCCTTTTAAACATACATGCTCCAGACTGTTTCATATATATATATATATATTTTTTTTTTCCCCCCTGCAGCAACTTTCATAGCAAATAACTGCCACAACTGGAAGAAAAATAACAACAACAACCAACCCAACCCTTAGCACTTACTTTTATGGTTCAGAGTTGCCAAATAAGTCTCAGAAACTTTGTGAGTGCTCTGCAGTTATCTGTTTCCTTATATCTGTGTTGAATGTCACACATGTTTGTGCCAAGCCATTAGGAGAGGGAGAGGAGAAAGTGAGAATCAGTTTCCTATGGAAATCTTTTGTTTTCTTTCCTTTGTTTCATGTACAAAAGACAAACGCAGAAGCCAGCTCTGTAAAGGACAGAGTCAGAAGGACTTTGAGTGGCTTGTGTTAAGGCTTCAGTCCTGCAGATTTTTATGCTCCCAGGTGTGAACGCATTGAGCTTAGCACCGGGGTGAGGTTTGCTGCTTCAGAGCGCCTTGGTCCTGTCACAGGGAGCTGACTTGTGACAGCACTTCAGACAGTTCCCAGGAGTTGCCATGTACCTGCCTAGGTGCAGAGAGAGACTGTTCCCATGTGCTGGTTCCTTTCAGACCTTCGTTTATGAACCCTACCACCTGGTTTGCACCACCTGTTTAACACCTGAGGCATGGAGCAGACTGGGTACGAGGTGCCCCTTGCTTGGTGGATGCAGGAATGGAGGATCCCAGAGGCTTGCTGCTGGGGTTTGTTACAGCAGGCAAACAAAGGGCTGCTTCAGGGAGTTTTCTTCCAGAAAGGAGAAAGAACATTTTGTGCAAGCAGGAAGGCTTTCAGTGGTGGATGTGCTCCTGGATGATGCAGGCACCTGGGAATATCCTCTCCCAGAATTTGGACTGGAGCTCTCGCTGTGCAGCATGCCTCATATCCCAGTGCTGGAAGGTTCCTGGGATTTTTAGGGGGTTTTAGTTTCTGCAGCGTGCCTGGGTTTGGTTAGATCTCTGCCTGCACAGATGCAATGACAGCAGCTGTATAAAGCAGCGTTTTGTAGCCACTCCAAAAGCAGGACTGCTGTTGTGGGGGTGATTGGGCAGAAACTTTGAGGTACAGGTTCCTCACAGCTTCCAACAACCCCTTCTCCTGAAGTGTTTGACTCACTGCTCTATTGAGAGAGGGGGAAAAATAGCCTCAGGTTTCCCCATCCCACCCAATGGTCTTTAAGCTGTATTTGCTTGTTTTAGCAAACAAGTGGTTTTGGTTGTCCACCTAATCATGGAGGAAGGAAGTTGGACTCTCTGGTGCCTTATGCCTTAGTAAGTAAAACAACATCTTCAGTCCCAGTGTCAGGGTGTTGATTCTGCATGATGGTGCTTGCATGGAACCAGGAATAAACCCCAGCTTTCATAGCAAGCTTGTAACCAGAACCACCCCCCTTGGCCAAGCTAACAGTTGGGCCTGGATTTCCACTAGTAACCAGATGGGTATCTTGGTGCAGGATGATTAATTGCTGCCTGTTGTTACTGGGTGCCTTTTGAAAAGCAGGATTCAGATGATGCATAAAAACTTTGCTTAATCTCCCCTCCATCATCCCCTAGGTAAAATACTTCAGATGGAAAATGTGAGCAGTGCAGCTAGATAAAACTAAAGTATTAATTTCCTCTCCTGCACTTTGTTTGCCTTCTCTCTAATCCAGAAAAGCTTTGTGGTTCCTCAAGTTACCTGGTAGAGCCAGATGGGAAATCCTGAACCCTGCAGCAAATGAGAAGGTAAAGGCTGGGGAAGGGCTGTGATCCCAGGGAGGTGGTGGCTGAGCCTCCTTCCGTGCTGCACAACAGTGCTGTGCAGATGGAAGCTCATTCCCTGTCCCCTCTGAAGCCTGCAGGGTCACACCACTGCTGTGGACACTAAGGAAAGGGACACTGTGGCATGAAGCTGGAGGTGGTTGTAAGCAGGGGTGGCCCAGAGCTGCAGCTGCCTGCTCCTGGCCTTGGATTCTTCCTGAAAGTTTCTGAAGTAGCTTTGATATGTAGCACAGCTGTACACGGCCTAGCTTAGGTTACACACCCATCCTGGAAAATCTCCTGTGAGGGAAGCCCTGGCTACTTTTCCCAGGATTCCAGACCTTTTTGTTCCTAGTAGGGAGTCACTAGCAGGAACTTTGACTCTTTTTTTTAACTGGTGTAGCCATACACAAGGGCCTGGCTGCTGGCAGATGATCCCAATGGCCTTGTGAGTTTAAGTGACTGTGGTGATTTTGTTGGTTTGGGGTTTTTTATCCTTACTATTAATGTAATGAACTGAATTGCAGTTTGTATTCCATGTTAAGCTTGTCTTAGGAGTAATCCAGTGCTGTCCATTTGATTGAATCGCCAGGAACCGGCCTCTGTGTGTGTGTGTGTGTGTGTGTGGAGCCCTGGCTCCCCATATAGGCCACAGAGAAGCTGAGTGTAACCTTTGAGTAAAAGGAGTTTGTTGTGCCCTGAAGGATCAGCATAGTCTCTGGCCCCTGCAGAGGGCTCCTTTGCAGGGTGAAGAATGTTCAGGACTCCATCTCAAGCACTGGCAACTGTGCCTTGTGCTGCCTGCTCACTGGAAAAGCACAAAGAGCAGGAAGAGTAGAGCTCAGTGAAAGACTTCAGCCCTATCACACAACATCTGAGAGCTGTCAGGTACTGGATAGGTGGGAGGAATGGAATTTGGTCACAGATAAGCTGGAATGGGGAGCACTTGGTCACTGTATCGTAGCTGGATGGAGAGGAATGGTTACAAATGCAGCGTATGGGTTTATCCTGGCCATGCTTTTGTGTTTGTGTTTTTCTTGATTATTTGAGGAAATCAAATGTTTAAGCAGAAAGGGCAGTTAAGGACTCGTAGGGGTTAAATCTTTACAGTGTTCCTTTCTGATGGTTGCAAGAAATGAGGCAATTAATGATGTGAGAGCAAGAGACTAGCCTCAGAACTGAAGCAGCAAACCTGGCCAACAGAACAGACCAAGGACTTCTCCAGCAGGAGCCTTCATCCACATTGCTGTTTCATCCTTCAGCAACAAGCCAGGTTCCCAGATGGGCCCTCAAATTCTGCTCTTCAGATCCCTGAGGCTCCACAGAGAGAAGACATCACTCCAGCAACCTTTGGGTACATCATGACATTTCCTGGGTACTAGAGGAGCCTCCTGCAGCAGTCTCTGTGCTGCTGAGGTGCACCTGACTCACTCTCCACTTCCTTCACTCCAGACTGAGTTGTCCCCCGTGGTATCTATGAGCATGTTTGAGTAGTGTTTAGCTCTTCTTAACCCCAGCCTGTACGTTAGCGGCCGCTGGTGTCGCGCCCTGCTTTTAGCCCCTCCAGCATTACTCACTATTTTGTTACTAAAGGCCTGTACTCTGTATGCCCTCCTATTTCGTATGTGAAGCTGTAAGTTCTATTTTGGACGTTTTAATAAACTTGGATTTGAAAACTGAGGCTCCTGAGGAGAATAAGGGTGGTGTTAAAGGACATCTAAGGGCCCAAACCGAAGGCGTTTGGAGTTTTGGAAGCACAGGGAATTCAGACAGCAGCATCTGTAGGTAGGTGTGATGAGCAGGGCTGGAGAACAGGGCTGGTGAGGAGCAGCTGAGGGAACTGGGGTTGTTCAGCCTGGAGAAAAGGAGGCTGAGGGGAGACCTGGCTCTTCTGAAAGGAGGTTAAAGCCAGGTGGGGATTGGTCTCTTCTCCCAGGGAGCAAGCAACAGGACAAGAGGAAATGGCTTGAAGTTGCCCCAGGGGAGGCTTAGGTTGGACAGGAGGAACTATTTATGCCCCCAAAACTGTTGTTAAAGGCCCTGGCCAAGGCTGCCCAGGGCAGTGGTGAAGTTTCTAAACATGGTGCTGAGGGACATAGCTTCATCTAGGGTAGGGTGTCCCTCCCCATGGCAGGGGGGTTGGAACTAGATGATCCTTGTGGTCTCTTCCAACGCTGACTGATTCTATGGTTTGGTGGTGACCTGGCCATGCTGGGGTAATGGTTGGACTCAGTGATCTTGGAGATCTTTTTCTGCCTTGAGTCTCTGATGAACTTTGCCCTGCAGTTGTACTTCCACCTCATGTTGTAAATTGAGAAACTCCAGAAGAGTAGGAACCTTGTCCTTAGTGTTTAGTTGTAAGTCAGATCCTAAACACCTCTGGTGTTTCCACACTGAGGAACTACCATTGTCAAGTCCCATGCTGAAGTCATGGGTTTGGAGACTGAGTTTGCTCCTGCAGAACAGGAGGGCAGGTGGATGGGCATAAATGTGTCTCCAAGCCATGGCACAGTGGTGATAAGGTTTTAATATTCATGGCACAGCCCAAGTTCTGGTCCAGCTCAGGACCTTTCATACAATGAGCATCCTGAGCAACAGGATTCCTCTCAGAACTGGTGTCCAAGTGCCTCACTGTTTCACCAGGTGGCTGGAACAGACTACTGGAGGTCTTCAGTCCAACCTCACGAGGGATCCAAGACTGCTGCCATTGCTAGATCAGGTCAGCTGGGCTTTTCTCCAGGTCAATCTTGAAGAGAGATTCTGCACAGCTTCCCCACAGGTAAGCTGTTCATGGCTGCATTATAGAGAGCTTCACAGAAGGGTTTGGATTGGAAGGGACCTTAAAGATCATCCAGTTTCACCCTCCCTGCCATGGGCAGGGACACCTTCCCCTAGAGCAGGTTGCTCAAGGCTTCATCCAACCTGGCCTTGAACACTTCCAGGGAGGGGACATCCACAGCCTCCCAGGGCAACCTGTGCCAGTGTCTCACCACCCTCACTGGAAAGAATTTCTTCCTCATCTCCATTCTCAATCTCCCATCTTCCAGCCCAAAGCAAACATTTTTCCTCATCCTATCACTACAAGCCCTTGTCAAAAGTCCCTCCCCAGCTCTCTCGTAGTCCCCTTCAGGTCCTGACACACTGCTATGAGGTTCTCTTGTATTAATCTCCCAGGCTAAATTTTGGTCAGCTGAGAACTGGGTACCCATGGCTACATCCCTGCTGCTGCTGTCATTACTGGGACTGTGCCCAGGTGACTGTGGTGCCATGGAGTGTTCAGAGAAGCAGCTGTTTCATTAGAAGGCAGGTAGTGAGGTCAGCTGGCATAATGGAGAGGAGGGAAGTAAAGCTAGGTGGACAATGAGCTGGCCTCAGGAAGGGCATGGTGGTGCCAGCACTGCTCACCAGGCCAAGGCACAGGCATCTAATTCCCTGAACTGCTGACACTCCTCCCAGAGTTTCACTGAAATTCAGATCTATTTTATGGGGGTTTTTTTGGGGTTGTTTTTCCTGACAGAGGATTTTTTTGAGAATACTTTCTCCACTCATGTTTCCAACAATGTGGTAATAAAAAGAGTCTCATCCAGGTTTTGTAGTGGGGTTGCCAAAACTCTTAGTGTGATGTAGTAAAGCAGCTCTTCAGCTGCCAGCTCTGCTGGTTGTCACCTGAACAGATCACAGATTGCACTATCACAAACTCCTCCTCTGCGCTGGAAAAGGGAAGCTGGAGCAAAATACAGTTTGAGGTGGCTGGATATCTATGGAGGTTTCATCCCTGCCTATAGGTTTCTCCCCACAGGTTCTGCAGGAGCAGGCAGGGGAGGGAGGGAGACAGGAAGAGAAGGAAACAGCAACAGCGAGCTCCAGCAAGGTTGGGAGCCAGAGTCCACACCATAGCACCCACCTTATGATGGCTAGAAACTACTTGGGGTTCTTTCTTGCTGTAATCTACTAATTGTGGGTGTTTATCATGAAATTGTTCGGGTTGGAAAAGTCCTCTAAGGCCATCAAATCCAACCTTCAGCCTAACACCATCATGGCCATTAAACCATGTCCCAGAGTGCCACATCCACAGGTTTCCTGAACACCTCCAGGGATGGTGATGCTACTACCTTCCTGGGCAGCCTGCTCCAATGCCTAACCACTCTTACAGGAAAGAAACTGTTCTTAATCTCCAACCTCAACCTGCCCTGGCACAATTCCAGGCCCTTTTCTCTCACTCTCACCTGTTACAAGGGCAAAGCTGAGGTTTGGAAGGGACCCCACTGAAGAAACCAAAGCACTACTGGAGTGGTCCCTTTTTGAGACCCACGGTGTTGGCATGTGGATGCAAGGAGCATTTTCCCTCTCTTAACAATTGATTGAACACAACACTTCTGCAGCCTTTAGTTGGAAGTTCATTAGCAAAGTGGCACACTTGTTTGGCAGTTTAATTTTACACCCAATTTATTTCTAACGACCTAACAATTAGTTGGATCACACAAAAAAACCCAAAACCACAAACTGAAGTGGCTGCAGAGAAAGAGAGGACTTGGCCTCAAACTCTCTGTGGACTGATGATCAGAGGGCTGGAGCATGATCAAAACAGCTCCCCTATAGGGACAGGCTGGGAGTGTTGGGGCTCTTCAGCCTGGAGAAGGCTCTAGGAAGACCTGAGAGCAGCCTTCCAGTACATGAAAGGGACTACAGGAGAGCTGGGGAGGGACTCTTGACAAAGGCTTGTGGTGATAGTGTGAGCAGGAATGGATTAAAGCTGGGAGAGGGGAGATTCAGACTGGAGATTGGGGAAAAATTCTTTGCAGTGAGGCTGGTGAGACACTGGCACAGGTTGCCCAGGGAGGTTGTAGATGCCTCCTCCCTGGAGGTGTTCACAGCCAGGCTGAAGCAGTCTGGTGTAGTGGGAGGTGTCCCTTCCCACGCCAGAGGGGGTTAGAACTAGCTGAGCCTCAAGGTCCCCTCCGATCCAACCCAGTCTGTGAATTGTGTCTTAAGATCCCTTTCCTGTCTTCCCAGACATTCATGACCCTCTTTGCCCGTGAAAAGCTGCTACATCTAGCCCCACTGCATCACTTGAACTGCAGAGTGGTTCCAGTTCAGCACTGGAGTACCAGAACCAGGGAAAGCAAACAGCACCAAACCTGATAACAGGGATTTAAATCCAAGATGAGGACTCTTTGTTCTGCTAAACAGTGCTGAGAGGAACTGAGTGGAAGACACAACAACCTTTAGGTTTGCTGTTCCAGTAATGCCCCTTTTATTCATTTTGGTCACATCTATTTTGTAAAGAAATTCTGGAGATACAAAGAATCTGCAGAAAAAAAAAAATACAAAACTCAAATAACAACCCACAGGACAAAACCCAACCTGCCATCAAAGTAAGCTTGATTTTAAAGTGATAATGCTCTTTAAGATCATTAAAACTATTTCCTAATATCTCACCAAATCCCAGCCTGGTGGGGGTTGGAAGGGACTTCTGGAGATCATCCAGTCCAACCCCTGTGCTAAATTTAGCAAGGGCACCCACAGCAGCTTGCCCAGGATCACAATGTCCAGGTGGGTTTGGAAGCTCTCCAGAGAAGGAGACTCCACAACCTCTCTGGACAGCCTGGTCTACCACCCACCTCCTTTCAGGGAGCTGCAGAGGCTTCTGTTCTGCTCCTTGGGAGTTGAAAATGATCCACCAACTGTATCTGCAGTAGAAGAGGTGACAGGGTGACATTCCTCTCTCTCTCCCTCTCCACCTATGCCTTCCTCCTTTTTCTGACTACCTTGAGACTCTCCCACGGGTCTGCAGCTGTGTCCCTGCACAGATGCCAACATACTGCATCTGAGGACAAAGGGATATCATGAAACAGCAATCTGAGACTTGTACTCTGGTGCCTTGGAATGAACCTACAAGAGCATCAGCCTGTAATATATCATACAATCAGGGGGTTGTTTTGGTTGAAGAGACCTTTAAGCTTATGGAGTCCAACCATTACCCCAGCACTGCCAGCTCACCACCAAACCATATCCCACAGCACTACATCTACACAGCTTTGAAAGCCCTCCAGGAATGGGGACTCCACCACTGCTCCGGGCAGCCTAGGGCAGGGCCTTGACAACCCTCTGGGGCAGAAGTAGTTCCTCCTGTCCGACCTAAACCTCCCCTGGGGCAAACTTGTTGTGTTGGTTGTTCCCTGGGAGAAGAGACTGAACCCCACCTTGCTCCAACCACCTTTCAGGGAGCTGAGGAGAACCAGCTGGTCTCCTCTCAGCCTCCTTTTCTCCAGGCTGAACAACCCCAGTTCCCTCAGCTGTTCCTCACAAGGTCTGTGCTCTAGACCCTTCACCAGCTTCATTGCCTTCCTCTGGACCCACTCCAACACCTCAATGTCCTTCTTTTAGCAAGGGGCCCAAAACTGAACCCAATATTTGAGGGATGGCCTCACCAGTGCTGAGTACAGGAAGACAATCACTGCCCTGGTTCTGCTGGCCACAGCACTCCTGATCTGAGCCAGGATGCTGTTGATTTCCTTGGCCAGCTGGGCACAGGCTGGCTCATGTTCTTGCTGACTGAATCCATCAGTGTAGAATTTTTGAGATCACAGCTTTTGTCTTTAGGCCAGAACTGACCAGCAGAAGGTCTCTGCATTCTGCAGCCCCGGGAGGCCAAGTGCTGCAGGAGGCTTGGGCATGGAACTTCACCCCTGGAACAGCAGCCCAAATTTTCTTGCATTTCATCCCAAATTCTAGTGGAAATGCAGGGAGTGTGGCACAACACCTGGCTTCCCAGAGGAGCACAGGGGCACACACACAAACAGCACTCAAAGCCTGTGGGCTACTTTTAATAGCTTTGGCACTGGGCAGGATTCACCTTGCAGCCCTGGCAGAGAGCATCCCCCAGCGGGGCACAATTCAGCAACTCCTCCTTCGTGGCTGATAGAAATCTGCTTTGTGTGAACTGGGAATTCAGCTCTATGGCTCCATAAAACCATCAGCCAGGCCTGCATCTGAAATGTGGAGCTGAGAATGAAGTAGTCACTTAACAACCACCAGCCATATGTTGAGAGAGAACTGGTAGTCAGTTTGTTTATTTAAAACTCCGACGAGGAAACAATAAAAATGTCCATTTGAGAAAAAAAAAAGTAAACTAATTATTACCATTTCCTCTCCCTGCATGCACCACCTTCCAAAACCCTCTGAGAGAGAATAAATGAAGAGTCAGACAGAGCCATTCGACCCATTAGGAGGTGTGGAATGTGTCACTTAGTTACAGTGATGTGCAGAATCCTTTAACCAAAGCAAGCAACTAAAGCTAAATGGGGCTTTTCACAATCAACACTCACTGCAGGGAAAGATCTCTTTTAGCACTGCTCTGATGCCTGCAGCTACACAGCTTAGTTTTCTTCATCCGAGGAGAGACCTTCAATTTCATCTCTGTCCCCTCCGATCGCCATCCAGAATGCTTTGGCCACCTAATGATGGAAGAAAAAGTGGGAAAGCAGGAAAATTTGCCTCAGAATCGCAGAAACATCCAGGTGGGAAAAGCCCCTCAGGGTTACCAAGTCCAACCTATAACCCTACTCTACCAGATTCACCTTAAACCATATCCCTAAGCACCACATCCAAACCACCCTGAAACACATCCAGGGTTGGTGACTCCACCACCTCTCTGGGCAGCTCATTCCAGTGCCTGACCACTCTGCATGAAAAACTTTTCCCTACTGTTCAATCTAAACCTACCCAGGTTCAGCTTGAGGCCATTCCCCCTTGTTCTGTCTCCAATTCCCTGTGAGAAGAGCCCAGCAGCAGCCTCTCCACAATGTCCCTTCAGGTAACTGGAGACAGCAATCAGATCTCCCCTCAGCCTCCTCGTTTTCAAGCTAAACAGAACTGAAAGTTTTTGCTCTACCACCCATAAAAGGCAGAAACTGAGCAGCAGCAGCAGCAGCTAAATCTAAGAGCCATGATTCTAGGGAGAATGGTGATCCTCTCAAGGTAAGACACTTCAACAACAAATCAGATTGATAGCAATTTAGATTGATAGTGCTTGGTACAATCCTGGTGCTAATTAAGGCATAATTAAATTTTCCCCTCAGCCTCCTCTTTTTCAAGCTAAACAAAACAAAGTTTTGCCTCTATCACCCATAAAACCCAGAAACTCAGCAGCAGCAGCAGCTAAATCTAAAAGCCATGATTCTAGGGACAGTGGTGATCCCACTCAAGGTAATACACTTCAACAACATGGAGGCAACAATTCAGACTGATAGCAATTTAGATTGATAGTGCCTGGTACAATCCTGGTGCTAATTAAGGCATAATTAAATTTTCCCCTCAGCCTCCTCTTTTTCAAGCTAAACAAAACAAAGTTTTGCCTCTATCACCCATAAAACCCAGAAACTCAGCAGCAGCAGCTAAATCTAAAAGCCACAATTCTAGGGACAGTGGTGATCCTCTCAAGGTAAGACACTTCAACAACATGGAAGCAACAATTCAGATTGATAGTGCCTGGTACAATCCTGGTGCTAATTAAGGCACAATTAAATTTTCGTTAAAATCAAGGCTTTTTCATGACAGAAGTGGAAGCTGGCTTAAGCCCTTGGTGACTGCAGGTCTTTTGCTTCAGGAATTCTGAAAGGGGAAGGTTGCTTTTATTTTCTGGTGTTTCAAACTTCCAGGTTTGTTCTCCACCTCTTGGGAGACACCAGACAGTCTTCCCTAGGACTGTGTGGTTTGGTCTTGCTGCCCCTAACAGAGGAGCTCTGCAAGAGCAGTAACTAAAGCCAGTTTATAATCATGTCAAAATTCAGTCCATTTCAAAACCTCACCTTTTCTGCATGTAGTTTCCTTTGTTCATGGGGCAACGTGGCAGCTTTATCTGTGGAGAAGAGCAGGACTTAGGTTGGCAACATCAAGAAGGAGCAGGGAGAGAAGTGCCTGTTGCAGCTGTTTTTTTGGGGCACTACCAAGAAATTAAGGATCATGAGAAAAGGAATCTTATTTAGTAAAAGCAGAGCCCAAACCACACCAAGCTGATCTGGGGGTGCTGATGGATGAGAAGCTCAACATGAGCCAGCAGTGTGCACCTCCAGCCCAGAAACACAACTAGAGCCTGGGCTGCATCAGGAGAAGTGTGGCCAGCAGGGCCAGGGAGATGATTCTCCCCCTCTACTCCACCCTGGTGAGACCCCACCTGGAGTACTGCATCCAGTTCTGGAGCCCCTATTACAAGAGGGATGTGGACATGCTGGAGTGTGTCCAGAGAAGGGCCACGAGGATGCTCAGAGGGCTGCAGCACCTCTGCTATGAGGACAGACTAAAAGAGTTGGGACTGTTCAGACTGGAGAAGAGGAGGCTCCAAGGTGACCTTCTGGTGGCCTTCCAATATCTGAAGGGGGCCTACAGAAAAGCTGGGGAGGGACTTTTTCGGCTATCAGGGAGTGACAGGACTAGGGGGAATGGAGCAAAGCTGGAGGTGGGCAGATTCAGATTGGATGTGAGGAGGAAGTTGTTCAGCATGAGAGTGGTGAGAGCCTGGAATGGATTGCCCAGGGAGGTGGTTGAGGCCCCATCCCTGGAGGAGTTTGCAGCCAGGCTGGATGAGGCTGTGGGCAGCCTGATTTAGGGTAGGGTGTCCCTGGGCATGGCAGGGGGGTTGGAATGAGATGATCCTTGTGGTCCCTTCCAACCCTGACTGATTCTATGATCTTTCTGAGGACAGCAGATTTAATTTCAAACAGGTTGGCATCATTGCACAGATAAAAGGGGGGAAAAAAGTCACGTTTTAGGTATTATGGAAAACTGAGGCATTAGTTTGTGGTGGACAGACCCAGGGTGAGAGCAGCCAACTGAGCAACATCTACTTCTTTCAAGAGCACTAGCAAGGTGACAGGCAAAAGGGAGGAGAATAGGAATTTGTAGACCCTTCCCAACTCACACACTGCTTTCATGCCTCTGAGGGGGTTAGAACAGGTGACAGAGCTCAGTGTGTCTCTCCCTGGCACCTTACCTTTCATTTCTTTCAGCTTTGTGAAGAGCCTCTCAAAGTTCTCCAGGTCACCCTCCCTGGTGGTGAGGTTGGCTAACTCTTGAATGTCTGTATCTAACGTGGGGTCTGAAAGAAAGGCAGAGAGGTTGCTTGCAGCTGAATTATTCTGTTTTGTCAGCAGATGAGAAAGCTTTCCTGATCAAAATGTGTGTTGATTGACAGCCAGCTGAAGGTGAACCAGTGTGTGCACAGGTGGCCAAGAAGGCTAAAAGCATCCTAGCTCAGGAACAGTGTGACCAGCAGGACTAGTGAGTACTGGTGAGGCTACACCTTGAATCAGGGCTTGTTTTGGGCCTCTCACTACTACAGGAAGGACATTGAGGTGCTGGAGTGTGTCTGAAGAAGGGCAACAAAGCTGGTGAAAGGTCTAGAGCAAAGGTCTGGTGAGGAGTGGCTAGCTTTGGCCAGCATATTTATTCCACTGAGCAGAAGCTGGTGGCTACTCTCTTACTGGGAAAGGCCTGGAGCTGTTTAGTCTGGAAAGGAGCAGACTGAGAGGGGATCTTCTCAATAGCTTAAGTGGGGGGTGGTGGCAAGAGGATGGGGCTAGACTCTTTCCAGGGTTGCCCTGTAATCAGGTAAAGGGTAAAAGGTATAAGCTGGAACCCAGGAAGCTCCATCTGAACATAAGGAGAAAATTCTTTGGTGTGAGGGTTCTAGAGCCCTGGAGGAGGCTGCCCAGATTAGTTGTGGAGTCTCCTTCTCTGGAGAGCTTCCAAACCTGCCTGGACATTATGATGCCAGGAAAACTGCTGTGGGTGATGCTGCTTTAACAGAGGGGTTAAACTGGATGATCTCCAAAGGTCTCTTCCAAGCCCCCCATGCTAGGATTCTGTGATTCTGGGCCCATTCCAGCCAGGGGTGCCTGCTCCAACACACCTGCCAAGCAGAGAAAAGAGCTTACCCTCAATGCTGTCAGTCTGTAGGCTGTTGGTGCTTGCTCCACCTTCTCTGTTGTCTAACTGGGATTCTCCATCTGCTGCTGCTGGATCAGACTGTTAGGAAACAAACAGGTATTAGAGCACATAAAAAAGCATCATCAGCAAATCAGGTTCATCCTGTTTTTAGTTCAAAAACTTACTTTCACTGTAAAACCTGTACTATGTGTATTAGGAGAAGGCACTTTTGCCACACTCTGCACAGGCACTTGAAAAATGTTTTCTCTGATAGCTTTGTTGTTGGCTTTTAAATAACACTGTCAAGTGTTATTTATATATATATATATATGCTGGACAAGAAGCTCAACATGAGGCAGCAGTGTGCACCTGCAGCCCAGAAAGCCAACCAGAGCCTGGGGTGCATCAGGAGAAGTGTGGCCAGCAGGGCCAGGGAGATGATTCTCCCCCTCTACTTCGCCCTGGTGAGACCCCACCTGGAGTACTGCATCCAGTTCTGGAGCCCCTGTTACAAGAGGGATGTGGACATGCTGGANAGAAAAGCTGGGGAGGGACATTTTAGGCTAGCAGGTAGTGACAGGACTAGGGGCAATGGAGCAAAGCTGGAGGTGGGCAGATTCAGATTGGATGTGAGGACGAAGTTGTTCAGCATGAGAGTGGTGAGAGCCTGAAATGGGTTGCCCAGGCCAGTGGTTGGGGTCACATCCCTGGAGGTGTTTAAGGCTAGACTGGATGAGGCTGTGGGCAGCCTGATCTAGGGTAGGGTGTCCCTGGGCATGGCAGGGGGGTTGGAATGAGATGATCCTTGTGGTCCCTTCCAACCCTGACTGATTCTATGATCTTTCTGAGGACAGTAGATTTCATTTCAAACAGGTTGGCATCATTGCAGAGATAAAATGGGGGAAAAAAGTTATCTTTTAGGTTTTATAGAAAACTGAGGCATTTGTTTGTGGTGGACAGACCCAGGGTGAGAGCAGCCAACTGAGCAACATCTACTTCTAAGTGACAGGTTCTGTTTAGCAGAAAATACTGCTCATGGATGTTAATCACAGAGTGGGTTAGGCTGGAAGAAGTCTTAAAGATCATCTAGTTCCACGCCCTCCCCCTACCATAAGCAGAGTGAATAACATCTTGAATGGAGGTTTTGCTCATCTGTGCTTGGCTCCAGTGATTTGTCTGGGGTAAAGCATTTCCACAGTGTGGAAGTCAGCCAGCACCCAGCACTATGTGCACAATTGGACATCTCCAGGTAAAATGCTGAGTTCTGAGGCAATGACCTGTGAAGCAGCTCCTAGCAACAACTGTCTCAGAGGACTTGTGAGAAAAATGCAGATAATTTTTTTCAGATTCCAGAAATTATTTCCTTTAAAATACCTTACAACAAGCTGTGAATCATAGAATCATTTAGGCTGGAAAAGACCTTTCAGGTCTTTAAGTCCATTAACCCAACACTCCCAAGTCCCCCACTGAGCCCTCAGCCACCCCATCCACACAGCTTTTAAACCTCTCCAGGGATGATGATTCAACCACTTCTCTGGGCAGCCTGTTCCAAGGCTTATGAATGAAGCATCTCTTGAGAAAGGGAGCTAGAAAATGCAAGTCCCATCCTCACCACCACCACACCAAGTATGACATGAGGAAAGGGCAACACAAGAAACACCAGGAGCAAAGAACAAGAAATAGGAATTACTGTTTACTTCTGTATCTTGGTTCTCTTCTGACCCAACGCTACAGTTTGCACCTGCTAAGGTACTGAGCAGACCAAAGCCCTGGGTCCTGTCTGAAAACAAAACAAACCAGCTGTTAGTTTGACAGAATGTGCAATGTTACCACAATGAGATGGTCTCTGACCAGGTGGGACAGAGAAGATTACAGGGGAGGCACACACAGCACCCCCAGGCAGTGCATGTGAGAACAGATTTCAAGCAGAACTTTTTCCCTTTCCCTAAACTGTTTTTATTTAGGCTCTGTTAACAGCATTTCCTGCTAAATCACAGAATGGTTTAGGTTGGAAGGGACCTCAAAGATCATCCAGTTCCAACCCCCCTGTGCCATAGGCAGGGACACCTCCCACTAGAACAGGTCACTCAAGGCCTCAGCCAACCTGGCCTTGAATACCTCCAGGGAGGGAGCAGCCACAACCTCCCTGGGCAACCTGTGCCAGTGTCTCACCACCCTCACTGGAAAGAACTTCCTCCTAACATCCAGTTTTAATCTTGCCTCTGCCAGTTTAAACCCATTAATCCTCATCTTGTCATTACAGGACCTTGTAAATAGTCCCTCCTCAGACTTTCTGTAGGTGCCTTTCATACAGTGGAAGGCTACTAAAGGTCTCCTCAAAACCCTCTCTACTCCAGGCTGCAGAGCCCCAACTCTGGTAGCCTGTCCTCACAGCAGAGCTGCTGCAGCCCTCTGAGCATCTTTGTAGCCCTCCTCTGGACTCACTCCAACAGTTCCATGTCCTTCTTGTGTTGGGGGCTCCAGAACTGCACACAGTACTGCAGGTGGGATGTGAGGGGCAGAATCCCCTCCCTTGCCCTGCTGCCCACACTGCTCTGGCTGCAGCCCAGCACACAGTTGCTGTCTGGGCTGCACTCACACTGCAGCCTCATCTTGAGCTTTTCATCACCCCAGACCCCCAGGTTCTTTTCTTCAGGGCTGCTCTCAGCCATTCCCCACCCTGCCTGCAGTAGTGCTCGGGATTGTGCTTGACTGCTTGATATTACCAACAGGGAATAGATGTGTAAACCGTGGCAGGTATGAACTCTTTTTTTTTGTCTTATTTGAAGAAATCCGATAGGATTCGGTCTTCTGATGCTGACTATGGCAGGTCTCTAAACCCAGAAGCAGCACTTGTTGTTAGTCTCTGGACCAGTTTTCACCATCCATGGGAAGCAGCAACAAGTTTGTGGTTAGAGACAGGAAATGCAACAAGTGCCTTCACTGATGAATGTATCATCTGAACAAGTTGAGAACTACACCACTGCCTAAGGCCACTTCTGAAAGCCTAATTCAGAATCTGAGGATGGACCCAGCCATCAAATCCAAGGTTCCTCCACACCACGAGGTGCTTTGAGCTTTCCACACCTGCTCACCTGCTGCGGATTTCCACGAGAGGTAAAATCCAAACTAAGAAGTTGAATTTCAACTCTGAATCAGAGACTCAAAGATTCATAGAATGGTTTGGGCTGGGAGGGACCTTAAAGATCATCGAGTTCCAACCCCCCTGCCATGGGCAGTGACACCCTCGACTAGACCAGACTGCTCAAGGGCTCTGAATATCTCAAGGGAGGGAGCATCCACAGCTGCTCTGGGCAACTCACTGCAGTATCTCACCCACTCTTACCTCCTATTATCAGCTAAGATAATGGATGCAGGACAGCATTTTAAAAGTTAATCTACTTGTATTGAAAAACCTTTACTTTAAACCCACAAATACCTGCATCATAGGTGCTACTATGAGTTCTGGTTTGTTTTTTTTTCTTCCCCAAAGCCATGTTTTCAGCTGGCCTCCCACCAAGCAGTAAATATCTACAGCTACACAAAAGGCTCAGAAGAGATCTTCCTGAAGCTTTCAGCATTGGAGTCAACTGCAAAAGAAATAACCTGAAGTTCTTGTGTTACAAACAGTCAGGAAACAATGGCTTGTGCCAGCAGAAAGATTAAGCTTACTTTGAAAAAAAAAAACAAAAAAAACCCCGTGGTTTAAATTAATCTGACCCTAATGACTAAGCTGCAGACTCAACTGCTGAGGTGATGTCATTCCTCTGCCCTGGCCAAATTGCCTTGCCATTTATACAAAAACTCACACTGAGGAGCTGAAGGTGTAACTAAAACCATCAGCTCTCTAGAAAACATGTAAACACATCTCCATTACCAAGAGCTCATTTCCTGTGCCATAATCCTCCCTCTGCACTTAGGCTAATGTGTGCCCTGCCCCTGCCCTCCTCTCCCCTTGTGCTCCCTGTCCCCCAGCAGGTATCTGCCTCCTCCCCTGGCTCTGTTTTACACAGTTTAACAGCTCACTCGCCAAAGGTTTGGGAAGAAGTGAATCAGAATTGCCTTTCAAATGGTCAGTTGGAAGAGATGGGAAAGCCTGTGAAGTCTGCCAGCTAAATTAACAGGCAGCTGAGTGACAAAAGATGGGGACTCACAACCCAAACCGAATTCAGCTTCTCCAAGTTTCAAGCAGGCTGAGCAAAGAGCTGTCTTCAGAGAAACTGCAAAGAGGGGTATTTAGCCAATTCCTGAGTCATCTCAAGCCAGATTGGACACTGCAGTCCAGAATGTACTTGAGAGAGAACATTCCCACATTGGCAGAGGGGTGGATGGAGTGACCTAATCATGTTACCTCTTTCATATCTGTGCTTAAGAGTTCATCCTGTACAGAAAAATAACCGTGGCTCCAGCCCCACCACCACCACATACACATAACCTCAGCCAGCTTAATTAACAAGTCTCAATTAGAAAGAATTGGACTCCTCAGGAGGGATCTCTGCAGAGCAGCTGTTTTCTTTCTGGATCTATGGTTTAGGGAGGTGGCAGATGTAACACTTGGTTGCAGGCACACCCTCAAAAAAGCCTTCCCATAAACTCTTTTTTATTGGATGTGAAAGTAGTTTCAACTTCTGGGTGCAATTCAGGAAGTGGGTGATGCCTCACAGAGTGTTCTTACAGCAGCAGAGCCAAAAAATTATCTCACTCAACTTATTGTAATAGTTGGTGGCTCCATCAGGATGAACTCTATATATCACTCATCAATAGTTGGGGAGTTTTGAGTGTTCTGTGTTCTGGACGTGGCTTCCAGATTCATTTATGCTCTCTTCACAGCAAAATGGTTTCCACTCTCTTTTATCTACTGTTCCTCCACCTTTGCCTCTAACTGACACATGGTGATCCCAACTTAACATGCAACCTGGAATTAATAAGTCAAAAATTCATCCCCTTAAATCAGGTTAATGTTTTGTAAAGAGAGCCTGGTGAGACCCCAACCTACAGTGCTGGGTCCACCTCTGGAGTCCTCAGCAGAAGAGCATAAACCTGTTGGAGTGGACGCAGTGTAGCTCACAAAAATGATGTGATGGCTGGAAGTCCTCTACTGTGAGGACAGGATGAGACAGTTGGGGTTATTCAGCCTGGAGAAGAGAATAAAAAGGCTTCAGGAGATCTTCTTGTGGCCTTTCAGGACTTACAGAGGCCAAGAAGAAAGCTGGGGATTGGGAAACTGCTAAAGCAGGGCTTGTTGTGGGCAACAGTTAAAACTAAAAGAGGGAGATTCAGACCAGAGAGAAGGCAGAAATGTGTTATGCTGAGACTGTTAAGACTCTGGCACTGGTTGCCCAGAGAGGTGGGAGATGTCCTATCCCTGGAACCACTCCAGGTCAGGTTGTGTTGGGCTGTAAGCAACCTCCTCTTGTTGCAGCTTTCCCCACTGACTGCAGGTGAGTTGGACTAAATGTGACCTTTCAAAGTCCTTTCTGGCCCAGGCCCTTCTGTGATTCTAATGACTGGCCCCAGCTGAGGCAACCAGCTCCAGCTGGGATCACTGAAGTACCTATTAAAGCAGGAAATTAGCCAAGCAGCAGTTTTTAAAGAGCACTGAGCTGCTTCTCACCACCTTAGTCAGCTACTTTTGTTCTTGAAGGAATTGAGAAATGCAACCTTTGTGGGGTAAAGATGTTGGCTGAAGAACTACTGGTGTTCATCCACACAAGGGGAAACAAACCATCTGATTCTCAGACTGAAGAGAGTTCTGAGGCCTGCAGAACCAGCAACCTCATACCATCTGAAAGAGGAATTGCCCCCTTGAGACTCCCAGGTAAAGCTTGCTTGTTTTTCTTTCAGTAGAGGCAGTCCTGCTTTATTTACTCACAAAGCACACGGTGTTAGTTGATGTAAAAATGATTGTGATCCAACTATGTTGCCTTGTTGTATGTACTGCTGTGAGAATGAACATATTTAATGGAGGAAAAACATTAAAAAATCAATTTTCTTAATAGATGGGGGGGGGAGGGCGAGAAACACCCCCAAACACTTCACAACTTAAGAAGTATTTGGGTTTAAGATAAAACACCTTAAACTAACATGGGTTTAATGCTTGTTCTTGGGAAAAGCCATTCCTGCTCTGTCTGTATACTTGAATCCTTACACAAGCAGCTGAAGGAAGGCAAGGCTGTAATGCTGGCTTTTTGGGTGACCACACTTGACAGTGCTCTAAGTGTTTCTTGCCACGCAAATCTCTGATGCTGCATGAAAAGCCTTCACGTGGAGTGTGACTGCATGGTTTCTAGAAGAGCAGTCACAGGGAATTCAGTGTAAACCTGAGGTCTGATTTATGTGGCAGCCAGTTTCCAGGATCAGGAGGAAGCTGAAAACAAAAGATATGTCACAGGTTGTAAAAAGGTTTATTTTAAGTGAAATGAGCTCAACCATTTCCCTTTGAAAGGCACAGTCAGGTGGTGACAACTTCCAAATATAGCTCACTTCCTGAGGGGTCCGTAGCAACTGTGCATCAGTGCTGTGTAGTTTCTGCATGGTGGAGATGGAAAGTCTGGATTTTCAAGGAGTCTGACCTTTTGCACAACACACAAATGATGCAGAGGAATTTCCCACACGAAGAGCTGAACATGTGACTTAAATTCTGCTCTTGTGTGATGTGGCAGCTGTCAAATGCAGGAAACAGGCTGCTAAAAATGTGCTGTAGCACCAGGGAGATAACTTTACACCATCTCAAATGGCCACCTCTTGTTCTGCACTGGTTAACATCAAATTGCAACCCACCTTCACCTCACTCTCATGTGGTATGAGAAATACACAAAAGGCTAAACTAAAGAAACAACTACATCAAAACAAACAAAAAACCCCCCACCCAAAACCAAAAAGCAGGAGGTTATTGATTTAGTTATTTCTCACCATAGTTCTACTGAGTCCCAGTAACCATCCTGCAGTTACAGGAACCAGCAGAAGCCTCTGAGCACTTGAAATCCTTAAACAGTTAAGGCACAGGAAGGGAGAAGCCACAAAGTGGGAAATTGTGTATCAGGGAGCAGGCACTGAAAGGCTGCTAGTGGGATGAGACCTTGAGATGTGCAATGTAAAGCTAAGCTCTTCACAAGGGCTTCATCTTCCCACATCTCCTGTAGCAGCCTGTGTTATTAGAAAGGTAATTAAAGGTTTTCAAGTAAATGAAAGTGTCTGCACTCACTGGCTGGCCAGAGGATTTCCTTCTCTAATAAGTCTAACCCTAAAGTGACTCTTCCAAAATTCTAACTCCACCAGGTAATCAAATATCTGCAAGAAATTATCTGGGGTTGCCTCTTTTGGCTCTGTCTGCAAAAAATGCTGGAGTCTCCATGGGCTCAGGTAGGGGTTTCTGTAGGGAAGACAGTCCTCACAGCAAGGCACTTAGTATCACAGAACTGGTTTTGTTGGAGAAGACCTTTCAGGTCATTGAGTTCAACCATTCTCTCATCCTCCTCTAAACCATGTCCACTAGCACTGCATCTCTGCATCTTCTAAACACCTCCAGCAGTGGAGATTCAACCACTGCCACGGGTAGTCTACCCCAGGGTTTGAGAACCCTTTCAGCGAAGGATTTTCTTCTAATATCCATCCAAAACTTCCCCCGGTGCATCTTGAGGCCGTTTTCTCTATTGCTTGTTAACTGGAAGACCAACCAGAAAGTGGTGTCTCACCAGTACGTCCTTCAACAGACATTTGTAATCACCTCTTTGCCAAATCTCCTCTCTGCACCTGCTATTTCCATCCCTGTTTCAACTGGTTTTTAACAAAAGACCTGTAACAAATGTGGTATTTAGTACTCAGTTCTGCACTAAACCATGGAGCAGTCTTTTAGACCTAGCTGCTTGCTGTTGGAATTTGGTGGAATGAGCTTTCATTTTTCAATGGAACTTGAAGAGTTCATTGAACTCAAGCAGGGGGCAAATGAAAGTACAGAGGTAACAGGAACGTGCTGGAACAGGAATACATCTCACCTGTTGCCTATAAGTTTCTCTGTGCCTCAAAGAACACCAGAAGCAATACCTGAAGCCCTACCATTGCGTGTAAAAGGTTGAGGAGTGACCCAGTGCTTTGTATACTGGTCCTACTGGTAGCAGCAGCACTGTAGCTACTCAGTTTAAACTCTGGCAAAAAAA
>VWZI01012331.1:27094-44062 GCA_013396835.1 Psilopogon haemacephalus | reverse complement strand
GAAAAAAAAAAAAAAAAAAAAAAAAAAAAAGAATCCCCTCTAGGCTTTGCATTTTCCAGAATTCATGTTACATACCACTCTTCATGACTACGTTGGACCACACGTTGGCATTCAAGGCTTGTATGATTCGCTTCACTCCAGTGGACTCTG
This sequence comes from Psilopogon haemacephalus, assembly GCA_013396835.1. NCBI lineage: Eukaryota > Metazoa > Chordata > Aves > Piciformes > Megalaimidae > Psilopogon > Psilopogon haemacephalus. The sequence goes on along the minus strand of VWZI01012331.1, from coordinate 43,912 downwards.
GAAAATCATCTAAACCAAAAGACAAAGATGTTTTTCACCTAACAGTCAGAGACAAAGCCATTATTACATGCCTGAAAGTAAGAAGGTGCATCTGAATGCCTGCCCCATCTTACTGCAATGGATAGAAATTGTTTCTTATCTTAGGAAGAGACAGATTTCTCACCTGTGCTTAATGAGAGGCTGAACTCTCAATGCCTCATCTGTGGTCTGGGTTTTCCAGGTGAACTCTGCAGCCTTTCATAGAGGTCTATATTCTCAGTGGGCCTTTGCTAAATATTTAGCCCACGTTGTTAAACAATATAGATTTAAATTTAACAAGAATAGACATTTGTTTGTTTGTTTTAAATCAAGACATCTTTAACCCAAAGATCTTTTAGAATGCTGCATGGCACAGAAGCAGATGCCAGAACTGCTTCTCCCTCCTTTAAAAAGCAAACAACTTCAGAAACAGATTTCTCACCTTTACTTCATAGGGCCTTGAGAGTTTGGCCTCTGGTCTGCGGTCTGGGATTTCTAGGTGAACTTTGCAGCCTTTTGTAGAGGTTTATATTCTGAGTGGGCCTTTGCTAAATATTTAGCCCACATTGTCTATTTTTGTTAAATCAGGACATCTTTTACCCCAAGATCTTTTAGAATGCTGTGTGGCACAGAAGTAGATGCCAGAACTGCTGCTCCCTCCTTTAAAAAGCAAACAACTTCAGAAACAGATTTCTCACCTTTGCTTCGTGAGAGGCCAAACTCTCAATGCCTCATCTGTGGTCTGGGTATTCTAGGTGAAATTTGCATCCTTTTGTAGAGGTCTCTATTCCAAGTAGAGCTTTGCTAGATATTTAGCCCACATTGTTAAACAATATGCTTTTAAACTTAACAAGAATAGACTTTTTTTTTTTTTTTTTTTTTTTTAAAGCAAGACATCTTTTAGCCCAAGACCTTTTAGAATGCTGTATGGCACAGAAGTAGATGCCAGAACTGCTTCTCCCTCCTTTAAAAAGCAAACAACTTCAGAAACAGATTTCTCACCTTTACTTCATAGGGCCTTGAGAGTTTGGCCTCTGGTCTGCGGTCTGGGATTTCTAGGTGAACTTTGCAGCCTTTTGTAGAGGTTTATATTCTGAGTGGGCCTTTGCTAAGTATTTAGCCCACGTTGTCTATTCTTGTTAAATCAAGACATCTTTTAGCCCAAGATCTTTTAGAATGCTGTATAGCACAGAAGTAGATGCCGAACTGCTTCTCCCTCCTATAAAAAGCAAACCAGAGACAGATTTCTACCTTTGCTTTGTGAGAGGCCAAACTTTCAATGCCTCATCTGTGGTCTGGGTTTTCCAGGTGAACTTTGCAGCCTTTTGTAGAAGTCTATATTCTGAGTGGGGCTTTGCTAAAATATTTAGCCCACGTTGTCTATTCTTGTTAAATCAAGACATCTTTTACCCCAAGATCTTTTTAGAATGCTTTATGGCACAGAAGTAGATGCCAGAACTGCTTCTCTCTCCTTTAAAAAGCAAACAACTTCAGAACTACTACTTCAGAACTACTTTCACATGGTGAGACACTTCTAAAATGAAAATGCTCATGTAAAGCTATCTCCATAGCATCTATCTCCAAGTATTCCTGTAATTCTACAAATGAGAGTAACTGGAGAGTCTATGGAATGCATTGTTTGGATGTCAACTTATTTACTGAATACACCACTTTGTGCTTCTCATTTCCTCAGTTTAGTCAGCTTCCCATGTTTGTGTGGGGCCTCACAAAACAATAGGAGAAGGAAAAAAAACACCCTTTGGATATAAAGATGCAATTGCTTAAAAATCAAACCTTTGGGATGAGTCAGGGACAGGTGCAGTGATTGAAACTGCCTTTAAAAACTAAAGCTGTCTGTAACCCCTTGGATCAAGTAATTTGCCGCCTTACAACACTGCTGTTTGGTTTCATATCAAAGTCATTATCAAGAGCCTCAGTTTAGAGTTCCTGTCCTCACTGCACAAGCAACTGACTGACAGTGCTGTCACAGTAAAAGCTCCAGTTCATCTGCCATGAGCTGCCAAAAATGTCACTTTTAAACAGATACTGGCCCAGTATATTTACTGTGTCTCTTTTATCTTTGGCAAGATAATTCCTACAGTGTGCTTACAGGGTAGGTGTGTTACTCACTGGAGTATATTTCCTCCTCTGCATGAATCACACTGAATCAACCATGCTAAAAATACAGGAAAGGACATGGATCTTAATGCTCCAGAGATGAACATCCTGACCTAAAACCATTCCCATTATTTAAATAGTAAATAGCTCCTTCTTTACAAAAATTGTGTTGTTTTCTCCTATTGAACAACGTTACTAGTTTTTAAATGCCCTTTTGTAACTAAATTTCCTCTTAAAGCACTTCATAACAAAACTTCAGTCTAAGAAAATTTTATTCTAAGCCAATCTTTTGACTTTTTTTTTTTTCTGTAACAAAAAAAACCAAACAAAAGTGTATTCCTCCTTCCTTGACTAACAGAGTGCCAAAATGAAATTCATCTTTGACGATCTGGAGGAAGGGGGTTCTTAGCTGCCCAAGACAGCTTTAGTCTAGGCCTTTAAAGGGGGTAAGGGGGAGGAATTTGAATTGAATTTGAAGGTTGTCTTTTTGGTTATCCTGAAATGGAGCAAATGTTAGTGACTAATTCCACTCAAGCCTGGAAACGGAGTCTGTTTTCTCATTTTGGCTCTGTAGAGGTGAGATGCAAGCACTTTTTGCATCACTGACAGGAGGCGATAAGGCTGATGCTGATAAGGCTGTCAGGAAGTGCACAGTCACTTTTCAAGAGTGGAACATCACACAGCATGCTTCTGACTTGGGTTTTTTCAAGTTATAAACATATGGTCAGCCAGTGATTTTGAAACTGGTTTATTTCCTGTGTTAACACTGAGTACTATTCTAAAATGTTTTCAACAACCTCCCCTTCTCAGCCTCTCATGTTACTGTTTGCACAATGTCTTCTCCTGGGAGGTACAATACCTTTTAAAGTCATCTTGAAGACAAAGAATTTTCCTGCCTTGTGCATCCCCCTCTAGTCTCTTTAGACTTATTTCCAAAGTGGACTATAAATGTTTCCAACTACCACCACAGTTATAGCATTAGTGCCAGAAAAGGAGCAGATATTATTTTAATGTAGGTGCTACATAAACAGCAGCTGTATTTGGGAGGAGACAAATGGAATTTTTTTGAGGAAATAACCTCCTCCTCCTGCTGACCTTTTTAAAGCTGAGACTTAAGCCTCACCAACTGGGAGCATTCCATGCTGTAATCGTGTAGCACACAAATGAAGTTATGCCCCTTGCAATTGTTCAGAAGGTATTTCAGTGTGCTTTTTCAGTCTGAAAATTCAAACAGAAGTAGCACTCCTACCATCTTCATCAGGCAGCTCCTCGGGGTTAAGCTCCACCAGTTCAAAGCCATGCTTGATGCACCATTCTTGAGCTTTCTGTCTGTTAACACCTGAAGGTGGGAAACAAAAACACACACTAAACATCTAAAAGTAGAATCAGTAGCTGAGTCTTTAGTTACTTTTAATTCCCTCAGAGTTGTTTGCTTATTCTGGACTGTATACAGCAGCTGCTGTGGGGCCTCCATTCACTTGGAATTTCATTGTAAACACTCCAAAATTAAACTACTTCTGACTTTTTTTTTTTAATATCATAAAACCAAATGACTTTGCAGTGGGTACTCGAAGGGGAAATATTAGTTATGTGCCACAGTGAATGAAGACTTAACTCTAGATTTGCATCACAATGAAGTTAGAGAACTCACAGCTTGCTGTTGTGTTGCATGTTGTAATCTAGAACCAAAGCAAGCATCTGTATTTAATGCCCAAATGGTCCAGAAAGTTGAATGTTATTTTCCACTGTAGTTAAGCAACCAACAGTCATCCTCATCCTTCTCCAGAAGGCATCATGCACACTTAGTAACATGAACACCTTGTTAGTGACCTTGCAGTGCCTGATAGTGTATTGCCAATTACAGAATGCCAGACTGGTCTGGGTTGAAGTGACCTTTAAAGGTCATCTAGTCCAACTCCCCAGCAGTCAGGAGAGACATCTGCAAGTAGAGCAGGTTGCTCAGAGCCCTAAACAACCTGACCTGGAACGGTTCCAGGGATGGGGCATCTATCACCTTTTGAGGCAACCTGGGCCAGGGTCTCACTACCCTCAAGGTCAAAAATAATTTCTTGTATTTAATCTAAACCTTCTCCTGTTGCATTAAGTGTTGCTAAAACATCTGTCAGTATCTTTCTTCTTGGTCCCTTTTAAGCACTGAAAGGCCATCAGAAGGTCCCTTTGGAGTCTCCTCTTCTCCAGGCTGAACAACTCCGATTCTCTCAGCCTGTCCTTGAGGGCTTCCAGCCCTCTCATCATTGCTGTAGCCTACTCTGGCCCCATTGCAACAAGCTTATGTCCTCTTTGTGCCGAGAATGCAATACGTGAAGCTCATTTTAAGCAAGCTTGTCAGATTCGGATTCAGTTCTATTCACAACTAGCTTAAGACTTCTGCTCCTGATTGTGAGAGTAACTTGGCTCTTTTCAAGCAAGTCTCAAACCCAGTCTCACAGACATTTTGAGAAATAGTTGTGTCAACTGGAAAAGTAAACTACTATGCAAGGTTAGTATCTCTTGAGTCCATTTGGAAGTTCTTTGGGTTTCATACCATCTTCAGAAACTCTGTTACAAACCAGGATCATGACTTCTGGTAACCACTCTTCTGTCAGCGGAAGCCATTCACAGACACTATCAAGTCCAGATCTCTAAAGGAGGGGAAAGAAAAAGTTCTTTGGAACACGCTCTCAGATAAATCAGTTTGAAATCTAGTTTTAAGTCAATACTGCTTTTGAAGTAAGGAAATATGCTAGGCTGCATATTGAGTATGTCTAAGACCCTTGTGTTCTAATCAGAAGCTGGTTTACGCACAGCTTTCTTCTGCTCCTTGGCTCACCTTACAGGTGTGTTGAACCTATTGCCTTGGATCTCTCCTTCTCATATTTAATTATGTGATTCTTGTGTAGATTAGGAAAGATTTTTACTCAGTACTACATGCTTAAAATTAAATATTCCTGCAGCTTGTGTGTTTTAACATGCAGCTACTCAATCTTCTACACCGAAGTGGATGTTATGGGGGCTGGGAACTACTCCCATTGCTCTGCTTTATTCTGAGACAGCCCTGATGTGTCTGGTTAAAAGTAGCTTTGCAGAAGATGGGGTAGGAACCTTTTCCCATCTGTGGTGAAAAACAGTTCCTTATTTAGTAGATATTTTGGGGATCTCAGAATCATTCTGGCTCTTGCTACAGCACAGTTTTCACTGCTGCTTAAGTAGTAGAAACAATTTAGAGTAAAAGGATAGCACTAAATCTGATGTTTACTCCCTCATTCTTGGCTATCCTAAAGCAGCCTTTCTGAACTAGCATCAGCTAGGAGTGAAGTTGGAGGTGGTGGGCTGGAAGAAGATTTGCCTAATTTAGTGGTGTATTTGCATCCTCAAAAACTCTTCTCTGGCTGGAGTAGAATAGCGAAAGGGAAGGAAACTCATTAGCGGGCAGAACTTAGCAGTGGTTTACTGATAATCAGTAGAACAAGCTAAAACGGAATGGATGGCACAAGATGAAGAGGAATATTTGTGGTTATCATGTGATAAGACAACTACATGCTGCAGATAAAGCAATACAACCAAGCAGAAGTCTTACTGTTGTGCTGTCGAAGTACACAACGAATGCTTGCACAGATTCAGCAATCTCTGCAGTAACGTGAAAGGTGTTGGGTACCACACAGAAGTGAATGTCTGCTGAGTAGTATTTATTGTCTATTGTCCAGGGGTAAAAATTCACTCTTCCACTTGCAACTGCACCCACGCTAAGATCGTCCCTTCCCGTGATACCTGCATGGAAGGAAATTGAGATTAAAGGGTGAAGAAAATAATCATCGAGAAAATAATTTGTCTAGAGAAGCTTGGTGCAATGCCAGGGACACAGCCACCTTGCTATATTAAACCAGGATATATTTAAGATCTTTAACAATTCAACTCGATTAGTTTCTCTGTCATGGGGTTTATTATTCAGCTTTCAAAAGAGTTTAGTTTCTGGCTGTCCAACTAAAACATGGTAGAGAAAACACAACCTTTTTTGCATGGGAAATGCCTTTTAAAGTGTTGGCCTCAAATCATTAGCAGGCTGTATGGAGAGAATACCCAGACTTTGTGATGGTTTTGCAGTTACCTGCCCCCCCACACCTTTTGAAATAAACCCTGGCTAGGACTCAAAACACTGGAAGTTGATAAATGAAGCTTTATATTTACAGCTTTGCACAATATACAAGCAGAAATCTACAAGATATAACAGATTTACAGATATATACAATATATATACAATGAAAAGGTAATACAGAAACACCACAGCCCTCCCAGAGACCAAAATCCCCAAGAGGGGTAACCAACCACCCCTACCACCTTTCCCCTCTTCCCCAATCTTATCTCACCACCTGTTGATACTGAAGATAGGCAGAGGTAGATCGGCCAAGGGGGTTAGCAGTAGAAAGAAGTTAGTAGTATTATTGAGAATTAGCTACCAAGGCAGAGACAAAGGAGACCATGCAAGAGAAGCAGCTGCAGCCCAGAGCAGTCTGAAACCATCTGTCCTATCTATATTTTGGTTAAAAAACAAATTTTAAAAACAATTTTTTTTTTCTTTTTCAGTAAAGATCTGGTGAAGTGATATACTGTGTTTTCCTCTCTCAGCCAACAGCCTAATTTCTCACTCAAATTCTCCAATTAGTTCAAACCAGCACACTTTCTTACAGCAAAAACAAACCTTGTGTGTTCATTCAGCTGCAAAGAACTACTTCACTGTGACCAAAACCTGAAGGTAACTAACGAGAAAATAAACCACGTTACTCCAATTTGGTTGCAATTCCCATTAAATTCCACATAGGAGCTCAACAATTTAAAATCAAAAGCTGTGCTTTGATAATTAACGTTAAACATTGCCCTTCATGTGCTGGTAGCAACCATCACCAGGCACTCTCATGGTGTGACAGCCACCTGGTGGACTTGAATTATAGTTGGCAGCAGAGCATTCCATCTATACCTCACTAGAAAGGGCAGTGTCTTCTTCAAGTTGGACATACTCATGGACAAATTAAACCTCCTAGTTTTATACAGAGCTAATTGATTTGTGGCCTTAGGTTGTGCCAAGAGAAGTTCAGGTTGGATATTACAAATATTTCTACCCAGAAAGGGTTCTCAAGCGCTGGAACAGGCTGCCCAAGGAGGTGTTTAAAAGATGTGTGGATCCCCGAAGGGGTTTAAAAGGTGTGTGGATGTGATGCTTAGGGACATGATTTAGTGGTAGCAGCAGTAGTGATGGGATTGTGAGCTCTAGGCAAGCAGTTGGGCTTGCTGATCTCAAAGGTCTCTTCCAACCTTATCAGGCCTATAATTCCTTGGGCATCAGAAGAGTTAAAAACAAAGAAATGAAGTCTATAGGTTTTCAAAGATCTTAAAGGTCATAGTTTGAAGGTACTGAGAGACAAGGCCAGGATGTCCAAAGATGTTGTGGAGTCTCTTTCTCTGAAGAGATTTCACACCTGCCTAGACATTGTGATCCTGGGTAACCCCTGGTGTTGGATTGGATGATCTCCAAGGGTTCCTTCCAACCTCCACCATGCTAAGATTCTGTGACTATATTAGTGTGCCAATTCCTACTAGACTAGGAACTTCTTTTAAATAGATATTTGGCCAATGAAGAGGTGGCTTTCACTTTGGATATAGTGGGATGAAATCCCAGCAATGGAAAGCTGAAGGGAGGGGGAAAGGGGAAGAGGAAAAGAAGTCAGTTCAAAAGTCAGAGCTGTGAAGTCAGCCACTCTAGCAAGAAAATAAAAGGAAAAATTCTATTAAGAATTTCAAAAGCTGATATAAAAAAACTTTCACACTTGCTTTGATTTTTTTTTTTCCTTCTTTACAAAAGAATTCACGGACAAGCTTAGGCCTCAGTACTACTAGAAGAATGAGGACATGTCCCATTTCCTATTACATGTTCCTCTATTTTAAGCAGATGTCTTTCATCTCATTGTGATCTGATGACCTATTATTCATCATAGAATGGTAGGGGGTTGGAAGTGATCTCTGGAGATCAAGTCCAAAGAGGATTTTACCAATCCCCTGTGAAATTTCTCTCCCAGTAAAAACAAGCATTGCACATTAAAAGCTGCAGGAGCTTCCTGCAGGGGTTCAGACTTGCTGTGTCTCAGCCTGCATGCTGGGGTTGTAACAAATTACTGCAGACCAGCCTGATTACTCAGAGCAAGAAATTCAATGCAGTTTGGGTGCCTTGTGAATAGTTCTCTTCCACAAGTCACTCAAACCCATTAGGTTTTGGCTTTTGGAGTACAAGAGCAGAGACTACAAAAGAAATACAGGCTGCAACTCCAAACTGGGCTGTCCACGTTGGAACTAGTTTTAAAGGACTACATTTGCCACTTCTGAATTCCAGAAAGTTCTTTCCAAGACAGCCTGTGCTTGAATAGGAAAAAAAAAAAAAAAAAGCAACCCCAGCCAGAACAGTTTCATATCTAATTTAGAGAATATTCAGCAGAATAAACCTCACTGGTTTTATTTGGATGGAGAATAAACTCCTCGAAAATGAACGTGGCCAAGGGCGGTGGTTTGTCGAAGTTATCTCTAGCGAGTTGCTCATTTTTCATTTCGAACTCCCCGGCCATTGAAAGTGTCAGTGGTTTTGCCATCCAAAGAGCCTGGAAAACCAACTGAGTCACTCCGACCACAACAGTAGGCAGACCTACTGGGCTGACTTAATTAGCTGGCCTTTTCATGGAGCACCCGTGGCTCGCTTGGAGGACAGGAATGCAAACAACCTCCAAGTGCATCACCGCTTCAGAACTTAAAACACGCATGGAAAGTTCATGCCACAAAAGAACGTTGCCTAGCGGCGTTCAAAAACATGATGCTGGAGTTCTAGCTCCTCTAAGAAGTGCTGCAGCTACTAAAGCTGGGTGCCTGTTTTACCACCAAAATAACTTCTACAGTCTTACCAATCACTGATGGATGCTAATTAAGACACCAGGTACTTCCACGTCTCACGCTTCTGTGTAAAATCACAGAGTGGCTTAGGTTGGAAGGGACCTCAAAGATTATCTGCTCCAACCTTGCAGGGAGATCTCTCAACTAGACATGGCTGTTCAAGGTCTCATCCAGATTGGCCTTGAACACCTCCAGGGAGGGAGGCATGCACAACCTCCCTGGGCAGGCTATTCCAGATTCTCATCACCCTCATCCTGAAGAACTTCTTCCCAAGATCCAGTCTGAACCTATTCTCCCTCAGCTTCAAACCATTCCCTCTTGTACTATCGCTAGGCACCCTTATGAGAAGTCCCTCTGCAGCCTTCCTGTAGGATCCCTTTGGGTATTGGAAGGTAGCTATGAGGTCACACAGGAATTTTCTCCAGCTTCCTCAGCACATTCTCATAGCAGAGGTGGTTGAGCCCTTGGATCATCTTTGTGACCCTCCTCTGGCCTGGCTCCAACAGCTCTGTGCCCTCCTTATGACGGGGACTCCAGACCTGGATGCAGTATGTGAGATGGGATCTCACAACAGCAGAGTATAGAGGAAGAATTACCCTCTGGACCTGCTGGCCACACTCCTCTTGATGTAGCCTAGGGACATAATTTGCCTTCTGGGCTGCATGAGTGCACCGCCACTTTGGAGCAGTAGGAGCTTCCTCATCTGCAGTGAATTATTTAGACTAAGGGCCAAACAGACTCTTCCTATGCCAGCTCCAGCACCATCCTCAGGTCCTCTGTGTAACAAAGAGGCATTTTAAGTGTTCTGCAAGTGGAAGGCAGCAAATACTTTTGTAAAGAAACAGAGACCAGAAATAACTTTTCAGAGAACAGCTGAAAAACAATCAGAGAACCAGATGTAGCTCTCCTGCTGCTTGCAGCAGTGTTCCCTCTCTCATATCCAACTAATATTTAAACATTTCTAATATTAATAGTAATTTATTTCCCAGAACCATTACAGCTCCTCTTTGCAGATTTTTCCAAAAGGATTAAGGTACTGATCACAGAATCACAAAATGGTTTGGGTTGGAAGAGACTGACCTCCAGGGGTCATCTAGCCCAACCCCCTCTGCAGGGGCATCTTCAACTAGATCAGGTTGCCCAGCGCCCTGTTCAGAGTGAATAAATGCTCTAAGAACATAATTAGTTCTCCTACAATGCTCTAAATGATCCCAACCTTCTCTTAGTGGGTAGGTACACCCAGTAGTTCTCGCATTCTGAGCCTTGAGAGCCACCTGGTGGAATACACCATAAAAATACTCCTGCCAATTACATGAAGAGTAAAAAACACAGAAATCTGCTGTGAGGGGAGGAGGGGAGTGGTAAACAGTCAAAGAGAAAAATAAATCACATTAAAAAGTACTTCCCTGTTGGTCAGCTACTGTTAAACTAAACCAGTTTTATTTTTCTCAATCTTATCCTGTGCTTTTAAATTAGCTTTGTTTTGCCACAGTATCCAATGAAATACATTTTTGGTGTAGCACGAAGTTGAAAGAGCAAAAATACATTGCAAATGCACCACATACCTTTTATTCCTCAAGCCATTTCCTACTTAACAGGATGAAAATACTGGGGAAAGCCTGGGAAAATTTGGGCAAGAGAAATGCCTTTTTTTTTTTTTTTTTCTATACCTAAGAGTAAACACTGAAGCTTCTTTCTTATAAAGCAAGTTGGTTTTTTCCCCCCCCCACGAGCTTTGTTTCATGTTTCTGTTACAGGATTCACAAGCATTTGGGTTTTGAATCTACCAACCAACACAGTACTTAACACATTTAACCACACACTGTATCTCAAATGCTCTGCTGCCTCGGAGGTGCTAATATAATATTCTCAGTATTGAGCTAAACCATTATCAAATAACACCTTTTAATCTGCTGTGATACTTCATACTGTAAAAATTCAAGTTGTGAGAGACCAGCATTTTGTTTCTACCCACCAGAACCCCCCTGACCAGCCCACTCCACACAGCCACAGCCCCCTTATCTTTATCACAGAACATATAAGGAGACCTTATAGTAGCCTTCCAATATCTGAAGGGGGCCTACAGGAGGGCTGGGGAAGGACAATTCACAAGGTCTTGTAATGACAGGATGAGGGGGAATGGGTTCAAACTGGAAGAGGGGAGATTTAAACTGAATGTTAGGAGGAAGTTGTTCACAGTGAGGGTGGTGAGACACTGGCACAGGTTGCTCAGGGAGGTTGTGGCTGCTCCCTCCCTGGATCTGTTCAAGGCCAGGTTGGATGAGGCCTTGAGTGACCTGTTCTAGTGGGAGTGGGATTTGATGCCAATATCACATCATCTGGATGATCCTTGAGGTCACTTCCAACCTAAACCATTCTATGATTAGGGAGTTGGAAAGCATCTCAAAAGACCATCTAGTCCAGATCCCCCTGCCAGGGCAGGATCACCTAGAGTAGGCTACAAAGGAGCACATCCAGGAAGGGTTTGAATGTCTCCAGAGGAGGTTCCACAACTTCCCTGGGCAATCTGTGTTGGTTTGAACTAATGGGAGGATTTGAATGAGAAATTAGACTATAGGCTGAGAAAAGGAAACAAAATTTGATTCTATTTCACTCATTCGTTTACTGAAATGGAATAAAATTAGAATCAAAACAAAGATAAAATAGGCCACTTTGTGCTGTGCAAGCTGCCGCATCTCTCTTTCTGCCTTCTTAGCTATATCTGAGTAACTTCACTAACTACTTTCTTGCTGCTACTCCCCCTGGCTGATCTACTTTTGCTTATCTGGCAAGCAAGACAGATAGTCAGATAAGACTGGGAAATGGGAGAAGGTGGTAGGGTGGTTGAAAAACCTCTCTTAGGGACTCTGATCTCTGGAAGGGCTGTGGTGTTTCTGTACTACCTTTTCACTGTATATACCTGTTATATATAGTAAATATCTGCTTGCATATTGTGCGAGGCTGTAAATATAAGGCTTCATTTCCTTCTAGCTGACTGAGTTCTAGCCTGAATTATTTCCAAGTGTGGGGGGATGGGTAACTGCCAAACCACCTCACTGTTCCAGGGCTCTGTCACTCTCACAGTGAAGCTTTTCCTTATGTTCATGTGGAATCTCCTGTGCTCCAGCTTGCACCCACTGCCCCTTGTCCTATCATTGGACATCTCTGAGCAGAGCCTGGCTCCATCCTTCTGTCATTCACCCTTCACATACTCATAAACATTAATGAGGTCACCTCTCAGTCTCATCTCCTCCAATCTGAGGACTCCAGCTCCCTCAGCCTTTCCTCATAAGGAAGATGTTCCACTGCCTTTGTGTTTGTGATTCTATGCTGGACTCTTTCAAGCAGATGCCTGAGGTTCTTCTTGAGCTGAGAGGCCCAGAACTGGGCATAATATTCCAGATGTGGCCTCAGCAGAGTAGAGAGGCAGGAGAACCTCTCTCAACCTAATAACCACTTTCTTTCTAAGGCACTCCAGGACGCCATTTGCCTTGGCCACAGGGGCTGGCTCATGAGCATCCTTTTGCCCACCAGAACCCCCAGGTCCTTTTCCAACAGATAACCCTCAAGCTACACTGCTCCATGGGGTTATTCTGTCTCAGATGCAAGACTCTACAATCCAGTCCTTGTTGGATTTCCTTCAATTTCACCCCACCCAACTCTTAGCCTGTCCAGGTCTCTCCAAGTGACAGCACAGCCTTCAGCTGTGTCAGCTACTACCCCTGGTTTGTGTCACCAGCAGACTTGCTGACAGTGCCCTCTGTTCACTCATCCAGGTTGTCGATGAAGATACTGAACTGTACTGGTACCAGTACCAATCTATGAGAGATTCCACCAGATACAGGCCTCCAACTAGACTATGTCCCATTGACCACAACTCTCTGACTGGTTTCCTTCAACCAGTTCTCAATCTACATCGCTACTCCAGCATCCAGACCATGCTTCCTCAGGTTAGCTGTGAGGACACTATGGGAGACAGTGGCAAATACTTACCAGTAGGTCCTTGAATGTTTTACAACCTTCTGCTTGTGCTCCCAGATCTGATGTAATTTTATTTGTTACACAAAATAGGAACTTTAAATTCTTATGGGTTTTATCTCAGTAAATGACCATGTTTCTTTCAGGATGGTTATGACATCTTCTGTGAAGCAACTCAATCAGAGGACCCAGGCTATTTTGTACAAGACTCTGGTTTTGGTACTGGAAGACGTTTCAAAGTGAGTACTATTTTAAACTCCCCTGAATTCAAAGTTTTAAGACTGTCTTAGATTAAATAGCATTTCCTGAAAGCTGCTTTGCTCACCTTTACTTGTTTCATTTCACTGTGAAAAATAAGCATAGGAAACCTAAAAGAACCTTAAAGAATTCCTTCTAATTAGCTTATACCTTCCTCAAATAGCAGTCAAAAATATTATTGCTTAGTACAGAATCCTTAAATAACTCAGTATCAGCCCAGTTGCTTTGATAGAGTAGCGAACAGAATAGAATAAGCCAGGTTGGAAAAGACCTCCAAGATCATCCAGTCCAACCTATCATCCGGCCCTATCCAATGACTGCACACTTTGAACTGATTTTTGCTTCAAAATGTGGGTTTAAGATGGAGAGAGTCAGTTCCTGGAGGCAGCTCTCTATTTTATAAGGTCCTAAGTATAGAATCATAGAATGGTTTAGGTTGGAAGTGACCTCAAAGATCATCTAGTCCCACCCCCTTGCCATAGGCAGGGACACTTCCCACTAGAACAGGTTGCTCAAGGTCTCATTTAACCTAGCTTTGAACACCTTCAGGAAGGGAGCAGCCACAACCTCCCTGGGCATCCCATGCCAGTGTCTCACCACCCTTATAGTAAAAAAACTTCCTCCTAACATCTAGTTTAAATCTCCCCTCTACCAGTTTAAACATATTACTTCTTGTCCTGTCACTACAGGACCCTGTAAATAGTCCCTCCCCAGCCTTCCTGTAGGCCCCTTTCAGATACTGGAAGGCCACTACATGGTCTTCTCAAAGCCTTCTCTTCTCCAGGCTGCAGAGCCCAAACTCTCGTAGCCTGTCCTCATAGCAGAACTGCTGCAGCCCTCTGAGCATCTTTGTAGGCGCCTCTGGACTCCCTCCAACAGTTCCATACCCTTCTTATAAAATTTTACTTGAAAACAGCTGAAAAACAAACCTGGGGGGTGTTGCAAAGTTGTACATCTTGGCACACACATCAAACTGTTCATGACAGTTTCCTAAAAAGCAAGGTTGTGCTAACAAGTCATAACAGCAAAACCACCAACAGCTAAACAGCTCCTGCCTGGAATCTCCCTGATATTAGGATTACTAAAAATTCCACCCACATTTTTCTCTACTGTGAGGTCTTGTTCTCAGGTTCCTTTTTTTCAAGCCATAAAGAGAGAAATTAGGTTCCAAGAAAACCACTTCCTAACAGAATGAATTCTATCTAATTGATATAGAACCACAGAAGCATTTTGTTTGGAAAAGACCTTTCAGATTGAGTCCAACCATCCTCTAACTCTACCAAGGCTGGTGCTGAACCGTGTCCCTTAGCACTGCATCTGTGTCTTTGAAACATCTCCAGAGATGGGAATTCCACCACCCCCATTTGCCCTTGACATGGTGTAAACATAACCTACAATCCTGACAACGGCAGAAAGGAAGAGTTTCATTTTTTTTCTTTTTTTTTACCTTTCTCTTCTGTGCTCATCTAACTCAGTGATCTTAAAGGGCTTTTCCAAATTAAACAATTCCATGAAAGCATGCTTCAGTAAAGCAAGAGCTCAGATCACAGAATCACACAGGATCACAGTATGTTAGGGGTTGGAAGGGACGCAAGGAGATCAAGTCCAACCCCCCCTTCCAGAGCAGGACCATACAATCTAGCACAGATCACAGAGGAACATATCCAGACAGGCCTTCAAAGTCTGCAGAGAAGCAGACTCCACAGCCTCTCTGTGAAGCCTGTGCCAGTTCTCTGTGACCCTTATAGTCAAGAAGTTCCCCTTCCATTCATTGCTCCTTGTACTATCCCAGGGAGCAAGTGAGCAGAGCCTGTCCACCACCTCCTGACCAGCCCTCAGGTATTTATAAACATTGATTAAATTCCCTCTCAGTCTTCTCTTCTCCAGACTAAGCAGTCCCAGGTCCCTCAGCCTCTCCTCATCTCCTCCAGTCCCCTCAGAGTCCTTGTAGCCCTCTGCTGGACTGTCTCCAGCAGATCCCTGTCCCTCTTAAACTGGGGAGCCCAAAAACTGAATGCCATATTCAAGATGAGGTCTCACCAGGGCAGAGTAGGGAGGGAGGAGAACCTCCCTTGATCTGCTGAATACACTCTTCTTAATCCACCCCAGGATCTACCAAAACTTTCAGGAATTCTATCATCCTTAACATCCACAAAAATCTGTTCATTTCATAAGCGGAAAGATGAAAGCACAGGGCCAGAATTTAGTCTGCTTTTATTTTCCTCTTGCTTAGAGTCCCGTGACACTCTGGATGCTCTGCTGTCTCGCTCTTATTGTAGGGCCCACCTGTGTCCACGGACATGTTGCAGTCAAATGATCATTTCTGCACTCTGAATGACCAGAAGCCAACCGTATGGGCTCATGAATCTGTTTATTATTATTTCTTCTTGTAGGGATTATTTTTATTTGGTCTCAGGGCAATTCTCTTTTTCTGCTATCCACATGTAACTTAGGGCAATCCTGGGCTGCATCAGGAGAAGTGTGGCCAGCAGGTCGAGGGAGGTGATTCTCCCCCTCTACTCTGCCCTGGTGAGACCCCACCTGGAGTACTGCATCCAGTTCTGGAGCCTCTATTACAAGAGGGATGTGGACATGCTGAAGTGTGTCCAGAGAAGGACCACAAGGATGCTCAGAGGGCTGCAGCACCTCTGCTATGAGGACAGACTGAAAGAATTGGGGCTGTGCAGTCTGGAGGAGGCTCCTAGGTGACCTTCTTGTGGCCTTCCAGTATCTGAAGGGGGCCTACAGGAAAGCTGGGGAGGGACTGTTTAGGCTATCAGGGAGTGACAGGACTAGGGGGAATGGAGGTGGGGAGATTCAGATTGGATGTGAGGAGGAAGTTGTTGAGCATGAGAGTGGTGAGAGCCTGGAACAGGTTGCCCAGGGAGGTGTTTGGGGCCACATCCCTGGAGGTGTTTGCAGCCAGGCTGGCAGAGGCTGTGGGCAGCCTGCTCTAGGGTAGGGTGTCCATGGGCATGGCAGGGGGGTTGGAACTTAGATGATCCTTGTGGTCCCTTCCAACCCTGACCGATTCTAATCACAGTGAAGCCATGGCAAAGTGGCCAGGATAACAAAACATTTTGACGTGAGGTCTTTTCCACCCAAAACGATTCTATGTGAGGCTTCCTTTTATTCCGGGGGGGGCTGCGGCGGTGAACTCGCTGCTGCTTGGCGTCAGAGGGTCCAACACACAACCCGCGGCTCCACACCTTCTTTCTTGAATAGTTGATCTCCTTAAAGCACTGAGGAGGCCCCTGACACCCTCCTCAAGCGCGGGGAGTTAAAGCCCGCAGGCCCCGGGGCTGGCAGGGGGCTGGGTGGCCGCTGCGGGATGGGTATGCGACGGGGGACAGCGGCCCCTGAGGGCCCAGGCCGGGGCCGAGGCGCCGCCAGGCCCCCCACAGCAAGGACTCACGTTTGACGAGCTCCTCCGCCGCGAAGCCGGCGGCGCAGCTGCTCACCAGCGCCAAGGGCCCCGCCGCCGCCATGCCGCCTGCCGCCGCCGCGCCCCTTCCGGCC
>VWZI01012331.1:13760-26941 GCA_013396835.1 Psilopogon haemacephalus | reverse complement strand
GCCACCACCCGCCCGGCTGCGGCGAAGGGGAGGCGCCGAGCGGGAGAGGCCTGCCCGGGAGAGGAGGAGCGGGGCGGGCAGCGGGCTGGGCTCCCCTCCACATGCCTTCCCCCTCACGGCGAGGCGGTGATGCGCTCCGGCCGCTGCGTCCCCGTTGCTACGGGTGAGGGCCGGCAGCTGCCATGGCCGGCGTGGTGAAGCCGGGACGGGAGGCGGGAGCCGGCCCGGGGCAGGTGGGTCCGGATGGTGCCCTGTACTGGCCCCCTTCTTCTCTGGCAGCTGTAGGGATAAGCCCCCGCGGGATTCCTCCTTCTCCGGGAGCTGGCTGAGGGCACGGGTGGGCTCGGCCCCGGCCTGGGGGCAGCGGCCAGTGAGTTTGGGCCAAGGACTTGGCTTTAAGTGTCATGGCTCTTGGCATAGTGAGACTTTGAACTTTTTTTTTTTTGTTAATGAGGTGTAAATAAACGCTTTTAATTTATTTGAGACCTCGTGGTGGCCTTTCGTTAGTTAAAAAGCCCGAGAAGAAGGCTGGGGACAGACTTCTGAGCAGGGTCTGTCGTGACAGGATGAGGGCATGGACGAGGTTTAAACTAAAAGAGGGAAGATTCAGTCTAGAGAGAAAGGGGAAATTTTGATGCTGAGGGTGGTGGAACAGTGGCCCAGATTGCCCAGAGAGGTGGGAGAAGCCTCATCCCTGGACTCATTCCAGGTCAGATTGTCTGAGTCTCTGAGCAACCTGCTCTAGCTGCACATGTCCCTGCCCAGATAACTTCTACAGGTCCCTTCCTACCTAAACTCTCTGACATGGCCTGGCATTGTCCTCTCTCAGCTTGCCTCTACTTTTCCATTCCTCATTACCACTTTTGAGGTTCCTGCATAGTTCAGCCATCTGAGCCAAAGGATGTTTGAAATATATATGGGAAGGTTCATTTCTTGGCCCAAGGATCTTTGTCCTGAAATTTATTGCCATTGCTTTGTGAGATTTAAGATTGACTTCCCCCTCCCCTATTCTTATCTGTAATAATTTTAAGGTCATTTGCTTTGTATTCTTTTATTTGTTAAAAAAAAAAAAAAGAAATGCAGGCAGTGTCATGTAATTTTCCATGTATTTAGGAAGCATTGAATTTAGATTCAATCCTACTATGTAATCCCATGGATTTTGGTTATGATTTTTATCAGAACTTGCTTTTTTTTTTAGGTTCAAGAAGACCTTCGTAAGCTGAAAGGAAAAAACAGCAGCACAAAAGGAAATGCACAAGTTACGGATATTAGTGACCTCAAAACAGCATTTGAAGGCACTGAGCTTGGGCTGAGAGTAAGTAAAATATAGCAGATTGTGAAGACTATTCCATTTTTGAGATAGCTGTCAGCAGTTCACTCAGGAACCTTTTATTTGTCATCCAACAAGATGCCTTCCTGATTAGAAAATGATGGCACTAATCAGATATTACCATTTAGGACAATGGCTTCCTTATTTTGGGTCTTTGGNATGGGTTTAAACTGGAAGAGGGGAGATTTAAACTGGATGTTAGGAGGAAGTTCTTTACAGTGAGGGTGGTGAGACACTGAAATGGGTTGCCCAGAAAGGTGGTGGCTGCTTTTTCCCTGGAGGTGTTCAAGGCCAGGTTGGGTGAGGCCTTGAGTGACCTGTTCTAGTGGGAGGTGTCCCTGCCTATGGTGGGGGTTTGGAGCTGGATGATCTTTGAGGTCCCTTCCGACCTAAACCATTCTATGATAAAATTAACTAAGTTACATTTACTGTCTCTCATAACTTTGTGACAGTCTAAATATTCTTTTCTCTTCTAACAGAAACATGCTGAAAATTATTTAAATGCTGTAAATAGACAAATGTTGACTGTTTCTTCTGCTGATAATAAAGAAGTACATTCAAAAGAGCCTCCTAAATGGTAGGTAAAGCAGCTGTTTTATTGCAGGGACAAATGCAGCAAGACAGAAGAACTGTGGCACCAGAATTTTATTAAGCAAATGGGACTGTTGGCCCAAATTGGGTTACTTTGATCATTTGCTATTTTGCTTTTGTTTTAAGACAAAAAATACCCAATCAAATGCAGTTCTAACAGCAACTCCAGTGAGTTTTTTTATGAACTAGAAATTTAAATTAAAAATACAGTCTTTCAAATTCAGCCAGCCAGGCAGTATGAGTTTAACAGATAAAATCAAAGCACTATTTTAAAACCTCACTGTTTTTCTTTCTAAATCAGGGGGCTGCATTTTGGTGCTTCTCAGAAACAGCTTGTTTTACCACGAGTGCATGTTGAGCCCTGGACTGTCCAAGCATACAGCAAATCATCACTACATGTTTCTCAAGGTCCACAGGTCTGGAATAACATACTACTTATCCTGCTAGAGACCTCATTAAATGAGTAGACTGGGATCTTGTGGGCTACCTCTTGGTCTCGGACCACTGTGTTCTGATTCCACATGGATTCAGTTTTTGATGAGATAGGATTTATGACTGAAAGTGTGAAAATTTTCTCAGGATGAGTGAGCTGAGGGATGGGAGCCTTCCCACAGTCAGGATAAAAATCTAAGTTAGGAAGGACTCGGTATCATCATGGGTGCATCCACAAGTATATTGTTAAACCAGGTTTGTTCAGCTATTAAAGTCCCACCCCTGCAAATACTATATGGTTGACTGTGATTCTGTAAGTGAATGGAACTCTTTATTGGAACAGGATAAGCACAGATATAAATGTTTGAGGCTGAAATGTTCTTTTGTGGTGGTGGTGGTTTTCTATAAAAGATACAGCAAATTGTGTGATAGACTTCTGTCTATGTCCAGGGTGGTCTCCTCTGATAGACAGAGGTTTCTTCTTGAAGTATTTTTTTTTTGTCCCACTTTAATAAATGAAATAATAGAATCCCATAGCCCAAACTCTCCAAGCCTGTCCTCATAGGTGAGGTGCTTCAGCCTTTCTCTGGACTCGCTCTAACAGTTCCATGTCCTTCTTGTGTTGGGGGCTCCAGGACTGTACACAGTACTCCAGGTGGGGTCTGAGGAGAGCAGAGTATTATTCTTTTATTTCAACCCATGAGTTGCCAGAGAATCATAAAATGGTTTAGGTTGGAAGGGACCTCAAGGATCATCCAGTTTCAACCCCCTGCCATAGGCAGGGACACCTCCCACTAGAACAGGTCGCTCAAGGCCTCATCCAGCCTGGCCTTGAACACCTCCAGGGAGAGAGCAGCCACAACCTCCCTGGGCGACCTGTGCTGGTATCTCACCACCCTCACTGTAAAGAACTTCCTCCTAACATCCAGTTTCAATCTCCCCTCTGCCAGTTTAAACCCATTCCTCCTCATCCTGCCATTACAAGACCTTGTGAAGAGTCCTTCCTCAGCCTTCCTGTAGGCCCCTTTCAGATATTGGAAGGCTACTATAAGGTCTCCTCGAAGCCTTCTCTTCTCCAGGCTGCAGAGCCCCAACTGTCTCAGGCTGTCCTCATAGCAGAGCTGCTTGCAGCCCTCTGAGCATCTTTGTGGCCCTCCTCCAGAGTTGCTTCTACAGTTCTGTGTCCTTCCTGTGTTGCAAGGCTCCAGAACTGTACACAGTGAAGCCACCTTAAAATGTTTATATTAAAACCAATTGAAAGTAATTAGTTGAATTGAAAAAAAATCCCCTGTCATAATTTTGAGTTATTACTGTTTAAATCAAGGCAGCTTTGAGTGAGAGAGAATCTTAAGAATCATCATAGAATGGTTTGGGCTGTGTTCTAAGACCACTTGAATCTGGTCAAATCAGAATGAGCAGTCAAACACTTATGTTGCTGATTAGATTTGTAAAAGTAGTCTAAATATAAAGCAATATTAAAGTATTGCTCAGTCTTGTAATGATGGATAAGGTGCGAAGAGAGGTCTGACTTATTTTACAGACCATATTCTAACCCAGTTCTATATGAGTACACTCAAGTATTGAGGGGATAGAAATGATCAGTTCAGCTCCTCTGTAAATTCTATATTATCTGTGGTCGTTCAACCCTTCACATGCAGTAGAGAGCTTAATCTCCAGTGGAACGCTTGCTCTGTCCTGTCTTGACTTTCTCTTTGCCTTCTTATTTCTGTTATCTGTGGCATCTGCATAGAAATCCATATCCAGTGACAAGCAAACTAGCCCTAATTTCCCATTATAAACAAAATGGCAAACAGTGCTGTTCTGCCAGCTGTTCTACATGCCTAGCGTGCCAACAGAAAAAAACCTTTTTTGTTATTAAATAGTTGTGAAGTCCAGCTGGGAAATTATCACCTACAATTCCTTGCTTCCTGTCTTTTCCTTACTTGTAGCTATAAACAATTTTGGGTTGTATTAGATGTACTTTGGTGTTCAAAATAGCTTTCTTCTCAAAGGAAGTATTAGTGGACTGAACAGTTTTCTGCTGGTAGACAGTAATTCCAGATTTGAGGACATCAGTGCTTCCAACACAGAGGGGTTCTGAGAGAAATTAATAATTCACACAGTAATATTTCTGTGCTTTGCAGCCCGTAGTACACTGTGCAAGACTGGAAATGGAGCAGAAGGTGTTTGTAGTAGTTAGGATGAAGCAAGGTTGGAGTCAAATAAGCACAGATGCTATTTTCAATGTGTTACTAGAGTATTTGTCATATGGGAAATAGCTTCCCACAGGTGTAAGAATAGCCTTAAATTTGTTCACTCAGAGTACTTCTGAGTCATATTAGCAGCCACAATAGACTGCAAATCTTGCTCACAGGGAATAACAAAGCACTGTCCTCTTCCTGTGTTTTAGTGTTTTGATTTGGTTGGGGTTTTTTGTTTGGTTGGTTTTTTTTCTATTGTAAGGGAACTGGAGTTGTTTAGTCTGGAGAAGAGGAGGCTGAAGAGAGCCTCACTGCTGTTTACAACTACCTTAAAGGAGGTTACAGTGAGGTAAGGATTGGTCTTTCTGCCCTAGTATCACGGCCAGCCTGATCTAGGGTAGGATGTCCATACCCGTGGCAGGGGGGCTGGAGGTAGATGATCCTTGTGGTCCCTTCCAACCCTGACTAATTCTATGAGACAGAACAAGAGGAGATGGAAGAGTGGCAGGGGAGGTTTAGATTGGACATGAGGAACAATTTCTTTCCTGCAAGAGTGGTTAGGCATCAGAGCAAGCTGCCTAGGGAAGCAGTGGCATCACCATCCCTGGAGGTATTCAAGAACATGTGGACATGGCACTCTGAGGCATGGTTTAGCAGCCATGGTGGTGGTGTGTTGCTGGTTGGACTGGATGATCTTTTCCAACTGAAACAATTCTATGATTCTATAGTGTGGTGTCTTCTAATAAAGCTTGTGAATCACACAAAAGTGTCTTGTGCAGCCATCATAAAGCCTTTGTATAACAATGACTGAAAAGACATCATGATCCATAACTGGGAGATGCTTAAGTTGCTTTCTCCTGGAATCTGCTGCTGCAGCACTGATAATTTCACTGTCAGCCTGCACTGTGAATCATCTCCTGCTTTAATTGAGAACTTACTCAATTTTCCCTCAACTCTTGTTTAATAGCACAAGCAGTTTCTTTTCCTGTACAGCGGTGTGTTATAGTAATAAAATAAATACCACAAAATCACTGATGAGGTGAAAATTGAACTTTCTGTCTCTGTGCAGCCATGTGGCTAAAAGAGTAATTGGCTTGGATAATAACTTTTGTTCTTACAAACCCAAATCTAAATGAGCATTTCATTGATACATCTGCTTGTAATTACTATCAAAAGAAGGTAATTTATTGTGCAGATAAAGAAATTAAGCCTTTTTTTTTTTTTTAGTGCTTTCACAAACTAATAGAAGTTTAATAGTTCAAACACACATCTAATGGTTCTTAAACTTTTTTATCGTGTATGTTGTAAAAAAAAAATTAAATTTAATTCTTGTGTGTTTATTCTCAGGCAAAAGATTTATCAGCAGACTGTACTCGTGCCTCAAGGTGTTTTGTTGAATCTTGCTCTGTGAGGGAGCTTTTTGTCTCCATATATCCATATAATGGGAATTATGCACATATGCCACCAGGTCCCCAGTTCCTCTGAATTACCTTTGCTCTGGTGATACTTCAGTTTCTGCCATTTGAAGATTCATCCTGATTTGGCATTAGTTTCTAAGTAAACTCTGTCAGGTGCAGAATGTCATAGCAATAAAGTATTGGGAGATACTGCTACACTTGGTACAGATCCAGGTGTAAGCAAAAACATGTGCATTAAGATGAAGCAAAATATCTTCAACTTAAACTTCTAGTAAAAATAGATGGCATCACTTCTGGCTTTTATATCTCAAGCACGTGCTTTTGTTATTTCTTATAACAAAAATAAAAGCCTTTTTCTGTCTGCTGGGATTTAAATCACTGTAATTTTTATCAGCAAAATAGGCTAATCCGTTCCATGCAGAGATAGTACATTAAGAAACTACTATGTTTTAATTATTAGTGTTTCCTTTCCTCATTTAATTCTAAACAAGTGCTCTATCTACATTGAGTCTATGGGCTGTAACTGGTCCAAAAAAGCTCTTCTGGTCCATCAAGGCAATGGTTATTGACCTAAAGTCCCTGGCAAATGTGTCCAGTGTGAACTGGATTTTAACCTGTGGAAAGAATGCACTACTCCCAATAGTAGGGTGTGCATAAACCATTGGTTATAACACAAGTAAATGTCATGTTAATTGAGTGAGTCAACCCTGACTGCCCATTCCACTCCAAATTTAACTCAAAGGTGTGAAAATTTGAACATTTCGGAGTTTGTTTGTTTGAACAAATTTGGGCACAAACCATGTATGTGGATGGTAGTTGTGTGCACAGCTATGTTTTTCTACCTAATCAAAAGGCACTTAATTGTTTGCCTAGTTCAACTAACGTGAATTATGATAAAAAATTTATAAATCTAGAAGCATGTTAGCCAATTCCTGCTTGTAAACATCTCTGTCCTTGTGCAGTTGTTTTAAGACTGTACCTGTTGTGTATTTCAGCAGCAGGTGGAAATGGATATGAAGGTAATGCTTCACCCAGAGATCACCAATTATAAAGGTGTTTTAAAACACAACAACTATGAGACCAGGCTGCCACTTATAACTAAGAAAAAATCTGCTCCTGTAAGTAACTTCTTATCTTTTAGATTTGTTACATTTTACTATTTAGGTTAATTCACATCAGACCAAATTAAAAAAATATATTTTCAGTGACAATACCTGGAAATTTCTCACTTTTGGACATTTTGAGTGACAATATTTAAGAAAATTAATTAGTAGCATGCCAGATCTAAGCAGCAAGACCCCAGTCCAGCAAAGTCTTTGGGAATGTGCATGGTGAGTAATCTCAGTAAAATCCAGGAGTGCAGGTGAGCTAACTGGAGCTTGTGTAGCTTAGGATGTGACCCAGAGATCAAGGAAGAGGTAATTGAGGGTTTGCTGACAAGAGTAGGCTTACAGTTGTGTATTCTTGGCCACTTCTTAAAAAAGACAGGCATATGCTCTGCTTTTGTGTGGTTACAGGATTGTTGGGAATAAGTGGAAGAACATTGTTTGATGTTCTTATGGTTGGACTCTTTTTGAGTCAATGATTCTGCAGTGTTACTGCATCAAAAAACCCAGAAGTTTTACTGAAAGAGAACCAGAATCCTACAGTCATGACACAAATTCAGGTGTTATTTAGATAAGATTTTGCTGACGTGGTTTGGGAAGGAATGTTGTTCTACTTCTTGGCCCCATGTTGGAAGCACTCACTTCAAAATGTGAGGGACGGGTTTGGATTCTTCCTTTCTGTATGAAGGTATTCCCATGTCTTCTAGACCCAGTGTCCTCAATGTCAAACTACAAGTTATTCTGAAGCACAGCCTTTCTGTTCCATTTAGTCAAGCTGTTTCCTTCGGTACAAAATAATTAACTACCAAAGTGAAGCCTGAGCACTTCCGCAGTGCTCTTTTAAGAGTATTGGACTAGTGGCAACCCAGCCTCTCTTCTCTGTTTTGATCTGGTCTGAAAATCATCAATGATGGGCCAAGGTCAGCTGTATGAGATTCAACAAGGCCAAGTACCACCAGGTCCTGCACTTCAATCACCACAACTTCATGAAATGGTAAAGGCTTGGGGAAGAGTGGTTGGAACTGCCTGTGTTTGGAAAGGGTGCTGGTCAACAGCAGCTGAAGATGAGTGGTGAGGCCCTGGAACAGGTTGCCCAGGGAGGTGGTTGGGCCCACTTCCCTGGAGGTGTTTAAGGCAAGACTGGATGAGGCTCTCTCCAGCCTAGGGTAGGGTGTCCCTGCCCATGGCAGTGGGGTTGGAACTAGATGATCCTTGTGGTCCCTTCCAACCCTGACTGATTCTATGATTCTGATTCTACGAGGCAAGAAGGCCAAAGGCATCCTGACCTGGATCAGCAACAGTGGAGACTGCAGGGCCAGGACAGTGATTATCCCCCTGTACTCAGCATTGGTGAGGCCACATGTCAAAGACTGGGTTCCATTTGGAGCCCTTGCCACAAGAAGGGCATTGAGACACTGCAGCAGTTCTAGAGAGGGGCAACAAAACTGCTGAAGGATTTGGATGATGTCTTGTGAGAAGTGCCCAAAGGACCTGGGGTTGTTCATCCTGGGAAAAAGGAGGCTGAAGGGAGACCTAGCTTTCTGCAGCTCTCTGAAAGGAGGTTGGAGCTAGATGGGGGTCAGTCTCTTCTCCCTAATATTAAGTGATAGAACAAGAGGAATTGGCCTCAAGTTGCACCAGGGGGAGTTTTAAGCATGGCATTATAAGAAACTTCTTTGCTGAAAGGTTTCTTAGCCACTGGAACAGGCTCACCAAAGAGGTGGTTGAATCCCCATCCTTAGAGGTATTTCAAAGATGCAGAGATGTGATGAGAGGGACATGGCTTAGTATGAGACTTGGTGAGCTACAGAATGGCTGGATTTAGTGATCCTAGAGGACTATTCCAACCAAAGGATTCTGTGGTTTGAAGGAGGGCAAGATTAAGTTTTGACTCTTCCATATTTCTGGTTTGCAACTGCTGCTCCTTATAAATAACTGAATGAAGAGGTTTTCTGCAAATAGGCTGTTTAAAAGATTGACTAGGCAGAGGCATCCCTCCAAAGATCACAAATGTAACACAACACTGTGGTCCACATGCCCAATATTCTCACACAAGGATGCTCTTCTGCCACTTAATTTATGACAGAAGCATTTTGCAGTGAGCCCATAGTGCTGCAAGAGACAGTCTGGGGTATTTGGTTTTAAACAACAGAAAGAGAATCTGTGAATGGCACAGTTGTAAGCTGCCACTTCTAGAAAAATGATTTTTTTTTTTTTTCCTTTTGGAAAGCTGTTGCCCACATGAAGTGGTGATTTGTCTAACCCTGTGATATAGAGTTAATTAGAAGAAAAGCATCATGGCTAATAGCTTTTTAGAACCATTCTAAAACACTCACAGAGAGGAATATTATACTACTGCGGAGAGCCATGTGTTTTCTCTGCTCTTGCTGAAGCACATACACTGATCAGAGAAAGCTTATTCCTGTTGCCTTCAATGACAAGCATTTAGTGTGAATTAGTCAAGCTCTCTGATACATACTTACAGCTGCTGAGGAACCATTTGTGGCAGGGAAATGGGTGGAAAAAAATAAATTAGGGGTGGGAAATACCTGTTTGTTCCTCAGCATTCACCCTGAAGTAAATGCTTTTTAGAAGTTGTTTTTTGTTTTGTTTTGTTTTTTTTTTTTCAATCCTTTGACACTGTGTTTTGAAATGTTTTGGCATCTCTGAGGAGGGGAACTTTTGCAACTGCAGATGTGCAAAATCCACTACTGAGACAGTCAAGGGAAGGATAACCTCAGGTTGTGAATGCCCCCTGCTTAGAAGTGTTCAAGGCCAGATTGGATGGGGCCTTGAGTAACCTGGTCTGGTGGAAGGTGCCCCTACCTATGGTAGTGGGATTTGAACTGGATGATCTTGGAGGTCCCTTCCAACTCAAACCATTTTATGATTCTCTGATTAGAGGAACTCCAGTTATAGATCACCATCAGTCACAAACATGAATCACTGTGTCGGTGCAGCTCTAAAGCTACATGGTCAATCGTTTCAAAAAACCGTTTCAATCAAAGCAGCTACAAGAAGGCAATCTGGTGTTTCCCACCCTCTTTTTACCGATCAGCCATTAGAGGGCAATAGCTGTACACACACACACGGGCAGACAGACGTCTGTACCCATGTACGTGCCCTAGATATGTGCCTAAGTTCAAAGATTATCCTACTTAAAATAAGAAATCAGAGGCAGAAGGGCTCTCATTGAAGTAAATTAAAAACTAATTGCTTTGTTAACTGCATTCACTTTTTTTTTTTTCCAAGAGCTGTCTGTAGCTGAGCTTTCAAGGAGACCTGAGCATTTTTTTTTTAATGTGATGAGATCAAAACCAGACTGATTTGGAGGTGACTGGAGAGGTCAAGTACAAATCTACATGGACTTTATTATCCCATCATTTGAGTGGTTTGAGAAATTACTAGTAAGATTTCATTGTTTTGTAAGAAAATGTCTTCTTTTCTTGCTCTTTTTTTCAGCTTTTTTTTGGTATTCCAAAGTTGCTGACGTTGGATTTTTAGGACAGAAACTATGAACAATTAACTGTTGCCCTTTTGTACCTTTCTGGCTCTCATAAGTACTAATGCTTCATCCCCTGTAAAGTTCTGTAGTTATCTTAAAATGAGGGCTGTAATTCCATATGAAACACTGTGGGCAGACTGGACACAGCTGTATTTTGTAGCTTACATCTGGATAAGAGGAAAAAAAAAATGAATAGATTATTATTAAATATGTATACTTCCCACAGAGCATCTAGCAGAACAAACAGCAGTCTGAATTGCTGCAAAAATAACTCTGTACTGCTGCAGCCTAGAAAAGTTTCACAACTACACCTTCCATTTTCTTAGGACTGGGCTTTTATAGCATTACCCTGGCACTTTTTGGCCCTTGGTATCTTATAACTGTATATTATACTGTAAACTTAAGAATCTTTTAATTTATTCATGAGGAAGAATTTAATGTGGTGCTGATTTCTAGTCTTTATGAGTTGTGTCTTACATAGTGTGTGGCTGTAATGGTGGTAGCAGGGATTGTGTTGTGGTGAGGGAGTTTTTTAAGCTAGCTAACTTGAGCATAAGCATTTGAATGGTATCCTTGATTATTAATTCTTTCTTCAGTACAGGGTGTGTTAAAAACACTGTGGCCTGCAGGTCAAGGCAGGTTTTCCTCCTTCTGTGTTCTGCCTTGGTGAGAGCACATCTGGAGCATGGTGTCTAGCTCTGGACTCCCCAGTTAGAGGGACAGGGAAGTAGTCTGGAGAAGAGGAGGCTCCCAGGTGACCTTATTGTGTCCTTCCAATACCTGAAGGGGGCCTACAAAAAAGCTTGGGAGGGATTTTTCAGGGTATCAGGTAGTGACAGGAATAGGGGGAATGGAGCAAAGCTGGAGGTGGGGAGATTCAGATTGGCCATGAGGAGGAACTTCTTCAGCATGAGAGTGGTGAGAGCCTGGAATGGTTTGCCCAGAAAGGTGGTTGGGGCCCCACCCCTGGAGGTGTTTAAGGCCAGACTGGATGAGGCTGTGAGCAGCCTGATCTAGGGTAGGGTGTCCCTGCCCGAGGCAGGGGGGTTGGAACTAGGTGATCCTTGTGTGCCATTCCAGCCCTGACTGATTCTATGATTCAATAAATATTGGAGAGAGTATATTGCAGGCTCTGAGGATGATGAAGAGACTGGACCATCTGTCCAATGAGGAAAGACCTGAGGCTGTTTATCCTGGAGAAGCCTGAGAGGGAATCTTATTAATGTTTATCAATGCCTGACGGGTGGGTATGAAGAAGGGGCCAGGCTCTTTGCGGTGGTGTCTTGTGATCATATGAGGGCCAGTGGATATACACTGGAACGCAAAAAGTTCTACCTCAACATGAGGAGAAACTTCTTTACTACAAGGGTGGTGGCACACTGGACCAGGCTGCCCGGAGAGATTGTGGAATCTCCTCCTGGAGCTTTTAAAGTCGCATCTGGATGCATTCCAGTGATCTGCCCTAGGTGAGCTTGCTTTAGCAAGTGGGTTGTACTTGATCTCAAGAAGTTTCTTCCAGTCTCTACCATTCTGTGATTCTATGATTTATGTTATGTTAACCACTAATACTTATCACTCAAAACCTTTTCATTGTGGTGGGGTTGGAAATGGATGATCTTTGAGGTCCCTCCAACCTAAACCATTTTATGATTCTATGATTCCCCACATCATAAACTAAGGCAAAGCAAAGTTTTTGATTTTTCAAGCAACTAGAAGGTGACATAGAAGAAAAACTTACCTGCTGGTTCTCCGACCCTGATTGTGTGTTAAGCATCTGCACGGGGCTATAATTATAGTCAGAGCACAATTTTGGCAGAACAAGGCTTAAACAAATCAATGTTACACCACAGTATTTCCGACTAAGCCTGTTGCAATCATATTATGGTGTGTAATCGTCACAAACAGCCCAGCAAATCCAGAAAATCTCCTTGTCGCTAAAAATAAGCAGGAAATAATTGGTGAGACAGGGTTTTAACTTAACAGATGACTATAGTCAGCATCTTTTCAACCCAGAAATGGGAATGTGAAGGTCACCTCCGTTGCAGATGACAAACGTAGAACATTCTGTTGGTAAACAAATTAATCTTTTGAAAGGTCGCCATTTGTTTTAAGTTTTTTCTCCAGTTCTTGTCATCTGGAATTGGAGATTGACTGTCATTTTGCTAGGTAGAGGTGCAGCTGAGGCTGCTGAAGCTGTTTCTCTACATATCAACATTCCTTGACGAAACTCAGTGCCTGATTGGGATGCTATGGGCTGCTGGTTTACATCTGTCTCCGGACAAGAATGGAGGCCCACCCCTGAATTCCAATAAGTTGGTCCTGCATGTTCTGCCTTGTGTAAGCTGGCCCTTTGCCCACAAGTAAAATGTAGTGTAGAGCAAGCCAGCAATTATCTCTCTTACTTCCTTCTGTGCTGCTTCTGTTGCCTTTTACCAAAAGCAGATGTGGGATTCACCAAAGTTCTCTGTCTATTCTCTTTTGCACCTGTTAGGGCAGAATTTTGATAGTTAAATTTCTGGGACAGCTAATGGAAGCCATTAAAAAAAAAAAAAAAAAAAAAAAAAAAAAGGTTTTATTTTCCCAATTTTTTGGAGAAGA
>VWZI01012331.1:2233-13753 GCA_013396835.1 Psilopogon haemacephalus | reverse complement strand
AAAAAAGGCTTGATTTCTCCAAGTTTATGGAGAAGTGACAATTCAGACCCATCTCTAGTTACTTTAAGAGCTTAAAATAGGTAAGAGTAACATAGAAGACCTGTTGCTAAAGATGCTCAGTTGCTCCCTAACAAAGGTTTAATGGTGGGTTTTCTAGTCTAACTAGACTTGACTTTCTGCAAACAAGTCTGAGAGAAATAGTATCTGTGGATAGTTTAGTATTTTACTTGTAAGGGAAGTTGTCATTAGGTAGATAAAATGCTGGATTATTATATTTCCTGTACCATTTTCCTGCTCAGACATCTTCTTGAATACCAAGTATAAAAATTGCTCATATGTTAAATCTCTTACAAAGACTGCTTAGACCATAAGGTTGTGAAATTATGAAATTTAATTCTCAGAATCCCAGCATGGTAGGGGCTGGAAGTGACCTCTGGAGATCATCCAGTCCAACCCCCCTGCTCAAGCAGGGGCACCCACAGCAGCTTGCCCAGCATCACAATGTCCAGGGGGATTTGTAAGCTCTGTAAAGAAGATGACTCCACAACCTCTCTGGGTAGCCTGCTCCAGTGAAATCCTGCAGTAAGAGCAAGACCAAGGACTTGACCTATTGTGTCTAGTAGACTCAAGATTGGACTGGACATCCTACAGAGATCCCTTCTAACCACTGTTTCTGTTATTTGTATGATTCTGTGGTTGAGAGGAAAAAGAGGAAGCGACTTATCACCTCTGCCCAAACTCCATTTGAGTTTTTTTTACAGTCTGAACTCTATGCTTAAAACTTAGATACCTCTTTCTGTGTGAACAGCAGGATCTGTGGATTTGAAACACTCAGGAAGCAGACTCATTGAGCCCTCTCAGTATCCTTCCATGCTGACATTCTTTTTGATTTGTCAAAGCAGCTTTGCATCTTTCTTGCAGTAAGTTTATCTAAACCATACTTTACTTTGCTCATATAATGTATATTTATATAATGTCATGACTAAATAGCTTCAAGTGTCTTGCTAAAGTGATGTAGTACTTACTCTTTCTCCCCTGTTCACATGCTCCGGCACCTCAATGTCCTTCTTGAAGTGAGGAGCCTGAAACTGAACCCAGGATTTCAGGTGTAACCTCACCATAGCTGAGCACAAGGGGACAATCAGTTCTATGGTCTTGCTGGCCACATTATTACTGATCCAAGCCAGGATGCTGTTGGCTGCCTTGGCCACCTGGGCACGCTCTGGGTCATCTTCAGCTGACTGTTAACCAATACCCCCAGGTCATTTTCCACTGGGCTTTTTCCAGCCACTCTTCCCCAAACCTGAAGTGTTTATGGGGCTGTTGTGATCCTAGCCCAGGACCCAGCACTTATCCTTTTTGAACCTCAATGATAGATGTCTCTGCTACACACCTTTTCTACCACAAATATCAAGCCCTGTGGTTTTCTAATACTTACCAAAGCTGGTCATGTCTTCCTAGGTGATAAACCGTGGCTCTGGTACATGATAGTATTAATTTTTCCCTGTATTTAATACTAGCCTTTATTCTTTTATTGGAAGGAAAACATATTTATAGCGTGTTTAAGCCAAGAAGTTGTTCTGGTTAAATATTGCTGTCTGGGTAAAAAAGAAAACAAATAGAGAACTAATCGCAAAATCCCTGTGGTGTTACAACAAGTGCCGTATTTAAAATGAAGCAAAAAGGAAAAAAGCAAGTGGGGAGAGGTTTATCCACAGGAGAAAAACACTTTAGAAAGGGTAATAGAATTGTTTTTTTCTCATGTCCCAGGTTAATTGCACTCAGAAGTGCTTGAAATGAAAAAAATAGTTTTTCAGTACACTCCAAGCATATTTTAAGGCAAGTAAGCCTTAGTCTGCACTGCAAATGAAGTGCTCCCTCCCAGCCCTGTAAAACTGTAGTTTAAAAGTACCTGTGATGAAGTAGGCTGTGTGCTGACTTCTGTGGAGCACATTTGCTGAATGACAATCCTCATAAATTCACCAGAACACATTATTCATGCAGGAAAATGTTTGAGGTTCCCATCTCCTTGTAGCAGCGACAGGTTCTCTGGAGAGGAAGCAGGCGAGGTGCTTACAGGTTAGTGTGGCACAGGGTGTGATCCATTGCTTCTGTAGTGTTTGAGTCTCTCTGCACCATAAACATGAAAATGCTTGTTAGCTCAAACTAGTCCTGGAGTATGTGCTGTTCAGAATCCCAGGATGGTGGGGGGTTGGAAGGAACCTCTGGAGATCATCCAGTCCAACCCCCTTGATAAAGCAGAGGCACTAACAGCAGCTTAGAATCATAGAATCAGTCAGGGTTGGAAGGGACCTCAAGGATCATCTAGTTCCAAACCCCCTGCCATGCCCAGGGACACGCTACTCTAGATCAGGCTGGCCAGAGTCTCATCCAGCCTGTCTTGAAATACCTCCAGGGGTGGGGCCACAACCACCTCCTTGGGCAACCCATTCCAGGGTCTTACCACTCTCATGCTGAAGAACTTCCTCCTCACATCCAGTCTGAATCTGCCCACCTCCAGTTTTGCTCCATTCCCCCTAGTCCTGTTGCTACCTGATACCCTGAAAAATCCCTCCCCAGCTTTTTCTGTAGGCCCCCTTCAGATACTGGAAGGCTACAAGAAGGTCACCTGGAAGCCTCCTCTTCTCCAGACTGAACAGCCCCAACACTTTCAGTCTGCCCTCATAGGAGAGGTGCTTCAGCCCTCTGAGCATCCTTGTGGCCCTTCTCTGGACATGCTCCAGCTTGCCCAGCATCACAATGCCCAGGTGAATTTGGAATCTCTGCAGTGAAGGAGACTCCACAACCTCTCTGAGCATCCTGCTCCGGAGCTCCAGCACCCTCACACCAAAGAAGTTTCTCCCTGCATTTTGTTTGTGCTATAAAAGCTGTAGGTGTGAGTAAAGGTTTTAAATTGCACTGACAGATGGCAGGCAACTGAAAACCTTTTAAAACGATGCAATCTTTTAAATATCTTTCTCACTTAAACCACTGAGTAAAGGTAATAAAATTATATAATGATGCTATAAAGAGTATTGGAAGAAAATTATTCTGATTATTTTGAAGGTTTTATTGTAATTGGTTAGCTCAGTTTTAGTGAAAATAACTGAAGGATGAAAATGTTTCGTCAAATTTTGTTTGATACCTCACTGAAGTCTCCAAGAGAGCAGCTTATACAGTGAATAAGGTGCTGAAAGACCATGAAAGAAGTAGAGTTTGGGTGGAATTTTTGTAGGTAGCTGCTTAGGGTCAGCTCTCTGGTCACACTGTGGTACCTGTGCTATTATAAAGTAAATCATAGTGACACTGCAGTGTAAATAAGCTTAAATCAGATGCATCTGTCCTTAATTTAACATGGCACCTGCTGTGAACTTCATAGAAATTAAAGGATATAGCAAAGAAGAATTTTAAAAAATCCAGTTAAAAATATATGAACAACAAACCCCTTCTAGGCTGCTTTTGAACTCGCACCTGACCTGAAATGTTTTCCTTTGCAGCTCATTACATCTCTATGAACCCTGCTGAAATACTTAAGCTTCATAGTGCTGTTTACAATAACAAAACTCCTGGGATTTACACTGGGATACAACTGACGAAGAGCAAAATCAGCTCTCCAGCGATAGCCTGGAAAAGGAATCACTGCTTAATTAAATTTCTTTCTTTTTATATATTTTTGTTGTATCCTCAAACTGCTGGGGCCGAGAATGAGTAGGAAACTGTGGCTTATTATTACCCTCTCTCAGTATCAAGCCACTCTCCATGCCAGCTGCTATAAAGTTAATCTTTATTACAGGCTTACTGCTATTTTCTTGGAACACGAGGACATAAGAGTTTCATACATCTCAAGCCCTTAAAGCATAATGCTTCATAATGTCCCTAACTCAAATGAGTGCCTGTGGTTTCTCGGAGAGATCCTCCATTATGATAAAGTGGACATCGTTTCTCTCTCCCTAATGCCTCTTGTGGACAGTGTTGTTACACAAATTGGGAGGAGAAATTATAATAGTTGGGGTTGATAGTTCTCATTTCCCTGTTAGGATTAGAAGCAGTTCTTTAGAATTGCTGTTCTCTTTTTTCTATGGAGTTGATTCTTGTTATTATTCACCTATTATGGTCTCTACCAACCCAAACCACTCTACGATTCTATGCATACACCTCTTGGCGCTGCACCAAGCTCTGTATGTGCAATAAGCAGTAACAGTAAGACACATGACAGCACTGTCCCAAAGTGATATGTGCCACTCCTTAGATTCCTGGCCCTTAGAACAGGCAGGGTCCATTTTTCTCAAGCAAATACATGTCAAATGGGGAAGTAAGGAAGCTTTAACCCACATATTAGCCCAGGCAGCGTAGTTTGTGTCTTCACATCCCATTATATAGAATCAGTCAGGGTTGGAAGGGACCACAAGGATCACTTAGTTCCAGCTCCCCTGCCATAGGCAGGGACACCCTACCCTAGAGCAGGCTGGGGTGGCCAGAGCCTCATTCAGCCTGGCCTTCAGCTATGGGGCTTATACCACCTGCCTGGGCAGCCCATTCCAGGGCCTCACGGCTGTGTCATCAAGGAACCCTGAAACTCCCAAAGTCTGTGATACCCTTCCCTGATTTGTGAGCAGTTTCACGTTTGTTTTTTTTTTTTTTAGTTCTATTGGTATTATTTTCAGTGAGGTTTCATTTACATCTTTGAAAGTATTTCCCCTTCTTCTTGCTACATTGCCTGTGTATGCATTTTATTTAAAGACTGCTCGGTCCAAAACGACTCTATTTATGCTGTAATTGAGTAAACTTCTTGTGATTCCTTTATTAACTAGCACATTAATTTTTGCAAAGCAGAAGTCAAAAGACATCGATTTAATTAACTTTATTTTAAACTACAAAAGTAATGACAGTAGACAATGCCATAGCATGTTCAGAAGTTGTAAATGCAGTACTTGCACTGGTACGTTATTAAATCTTAATGAAACTCTTCCCAGCAGAAATTACATTTATTATTTATTCTTGCAGGAGTTGAAAAGTGTCCTTCCAAATCCCAGATTTCTTGTTGTTAAAAGAAGATTTTGTCTCTCCCTAGATTAACCTGTCCGATTTGCCTGCCTCTCAGTATGCAAATTCTGCCTTACCACTCTTAGAAGAAGATACAACAAAACGTGAGTCACATAAAGCTCCTGTGAGTGCTGTTGCCACCAGATGTATGCTACTTAAGTAATGTCATTTGCTATTTGCAGCAGATATCTGCTAGTCAAAATTGCTGGCACCTCAAGACTTGCAAGGACTGAATACAGCAAAGGGTAGATAGCAACTCCAGAGTAGTTATTCTGTGCGGTAGCTAACTTAGGACATAGAATCAGTCAGGGTTGGAAGGGACCACAAGAATCATCTAGTTCTACTCCCCTGCCATGCCCAGGGACACCCTACTCTAGATCAGGCTGCCCACAGCCTCATCCAGCCTGGCCTTAAACACCTCCAGGGGTGGGGCCTCAACCACCTCCTTGGACAACCCATTCCAGGGTCTTACCACTCTCATGCTAAAGAACTTCATCCTCACATCCAGTCTGAATCTGCCCACCTCCAGCTTTGCTCCATTCCCCCTAGTCCTGTAACTTCCTGATAGCCTACAAAGTCCCTCCCCAGCTTTTTTGTAGGCCCCCTTCAGATACTGGAAGGCCACAATAAGGTCACTTGGGAGCCTCCTCTTCTCCAGCCTGAACAGCCCCAACTATGGTGACATAGTGAATGTTAAGTTGGCTTTGCTACAAGAAAGTACATTGTGAATTTGTTACATGTGGGAGAGTAGAAAATAAATGCTGCTCTTTGATTACCTATGTTCATTTTTTGGGCCCTCACTTCCAAAAAGAAGTACTGGAGCAGGTCCAGAGAAGGGCAATAAAGCTGGTGAAGGGTCTGAAGAACAGGTTGTGAAGGGTTTGTGAGGAGTGGCTGAAGGAACTGGGGGTTTTCAGCCTGGAGAAAAGAAGGCTGAGGAGAGACCTCTGAGCTCTCTACCACTCCCTGAAAGGAGGCTGGAGCCAGGTGGGTGTCTCTTCTGCCTGATGATACAAGTGATAGTCCAAGAAGAAATGGCCTCAGGTTGCCCCAGTGGAGGTCTAGGTTGGATATTAGAAGAAACTGGAGATGTTTAAAAGCCACAGATATGTGGTGCTGAGAAACATGGTTTAGCACCAGCTTTGGTAGAGTTAGAGAATGGTTGGACTTGATGATCTTAAAGGTCTTTTCCAACCATTTGATTCTATGATTTGGTGTAAAGCATCATTCTCCCCAAGTCAGTTACCTTATAATTGTGTTGAGTTGCTACTGGAAAGGAGAATTGCACATGGTGGAGGGGTTTTGTGTGACTAAAATAACACAGTAAAAATAAACAGCTATGATTAATGTCTGTTTATTAATCATGCAATCACTCAATCCTAACTAGACCTGCACTGAGACTATCTTAGCAATCAGTCCATATTCATGGTTATGCTCTGGTTTACAAGAGTTGTTTCTCATCCATTCTGCATATTAAACTGCCACTGTACAACCATAATTCCTTCTGAGAATCAGCACCAGTAAAATATCTTTCATGGATTTATCAATTTTTATAGGCAAAACTCACCTTCCTAGAAGGTAAAATACTGAAAGACACAAATCTTTCATTAAAAGTAAAGCTGCTGCTTTTTCAGATTTAAATTGAAATTGGAAGAACGTGAGTTTGCCTTTGTTTAACTCTTTGATTGCTACTAATTATTTTCTTTCATAGCTGATGTGTGTGTGTGTGTATATATATATGAATTGTTCAGTGATGTCATTTTTCTGCAGGTATTCTGAGCCTGACTGAACAAAGGCTTATCACTCCAGTAGCAAAGAAAACTCTCCAGATACCTCCTGTTGTATCCAGAGCAGCACCTTTCCATGAATTTCACAGACAGCACAAGAAGTCAGTTGTAGGTGAGTACAGAGGATTGATAACAACCATCAGTTGTATCTGCAACTTCCCTTTTTTATCTCACAAGGAAAGTACTGCCTAAAGACCATTCACCCATATTCTTAGAAATACTAAATGCATAAAAGTTACAGAATTACAGAATGGTAAGAATTGGAGGGTACCTCTGGAGCACATTTATTCCGACACCCATGTTAAAGTAAGGTCACTCAGGGCAGACCACACAAGAACACATCCAGGAGGACTTTGAAAGTCTCTGGAGACTCTACAGCCTGTCTGGGCAGCCTGTTCCAGAGCTTTGCCACCCTCACAGCAAAGAAGTTTCACCTTCTGTCAAGGCAGAACTTCATGTGTTTGAGTTCTAGAACCTCATCCTGTCACTGGGCACCAATGAAAAAGGACCAGTGCCATTATCTCGGCACCTACTCTTACGCTATTTGTTACCATTGATCAGATCTTCTCTCAGCCTTCCCTTCTCCAGGCTACACAGCCTCAGGTCTCTCAACCTTTCCTCATAAGAGATGTTCTATTTGCTTAATTATCCTTATAGCTCTCTGTTGGACTCTCTCCAGTAGCTCTCTTTCTGTTGAACTGAGGAGCTCAGAACTGGAGCCAGTACTCCAGATGAGGCCTCCCTAGGGTGGAGTAGAGGGGTAAGAAAACCTCTCTCTACCTGCTGGTCACACTTCTTAATGCATCTCAGGCTATCATTGACTTTCTTGGCCACAGGAGTATGTTGTTCTTTCACAGTCAGCTTATGAACCACCAGGACTCCATAGTTCTCCACAGAGCTGCTTTCCAGCAGGTCAAGCCGTAACCGGTACTGGTGTTGCAGAACTGTGTATCCTGTGTCTTGCAATTGAATGGGCATCCAGTTTCCTAAGGATTTGGTCCTTGTTAGTTTCTGAAATTTTGCTTTGTTCCTACCTGCATGTTTCCAATTCAAAGTGCCTAAAACATGGAACCACAGGCCCTGAATCTGAGGACCTGAGCGTTGGTGTTGGTGCAAAGCTTGTGTTACTGTCAGTCGTGATTTACAACATGGGATTTGGTCCCTGTTAATTTCTGAAATTTTGGTTGGTTCCTCCCTGCATGTTTCCAATTCAAAGCCCCTAAAACATGGAATCATAGGCCCTGAATCTGAGGTCCTGAGCATTGGTGTTGGTGCAAAGCTTGTGTTACTGTCGTCGTGATTTACAACGTGGGATTTGGTTCCTGTTAATTTCTGAAATCTTGGTTGGTTCCTCCCTGCATGTTTCCAATTCAAAGTGCCTAAAACATGGAACCACAGGCCCTGAATCTGAGGACCTGAGCGTTGGTGTTGGTGCAAAGCTTGTGTTACTGTCAGTTGTGATTTACAACATGGGATTTGGTCCCTGTTAATTTCTGAAATTTTGGTTGGTTCCTCCCTGCATGTTTCCAATTCAAAGCCCCTAAAACATGGAATCATAGGCCCTGAATCTGAGGACCTGAGCGTTGGTGTAAAGCTTGTGTTAGTATCAGTCACGATTTACAACAGCTCATCAAGCATCTCTTCTGCAGTGTGATTCATCAGTTTCATCTTCTTGTTGTGCTTCTAACAGTGAAACCTATGATCAATCTTTTTTTCTGGTACAGGAGAAATTAATAGTAGGGTGGACCCTGAAGATACATCCACCATCATCTTCCCAAACTCAAAGGAAGCAATCTATGGCACTTACTCCTTCAGTAAAGGTAGCGTTGCACCACTTCCACCCAGCAATTCCATGGCTTCAGCAAAGGAATCAAAGCTGGTGCGGACATACCCAGCTCAGCACTTGGAATCTGAGCTGCAGGTTCCTGCTCAGCCACAGGTATTTTAGTGAAGAAAATTAAGGGTTTGTTCATGGGTTTAATAATCTCTTCACCAGAGATGGTTCAGGAAGGGACTGTAAATCACTGAATTGCTACAGAAGGGGATGAACCAAATCCAGAAATAGTGAGCCTCATCCCTGGAAGTTTTGAAGGCCAGGCTAGATGGGGCTCTGAGCAACATGGTCTAGTGGGAGGTGTCCCTGGCCACAGCAGGGGGGTTGGAACCAGATGATCTTTGAGGTCTCTTCCAACCTTGACAATTCTGTGAACATTATAGAATAAAAAAAAGAAATAAGCCATAAATTGCTGGTTTCCTTCTCAAGTCTTCTACCTAAATTCTGTGGGAATTGTGTTGTTCCCCCCTAGAATCTTAGAAAATAAGTCTAGAAAGGATGCTAAGAGGTTATCCAGACCTCCAGGCAGAATTACCTCTACCTGTAATATTGCAGACAGATGTTTTTCTAACCTGTTCTGAAAACTTTTGGAGATAACAACTCCACAGTCTCCCTAGGCCATCTGTTCCAGTGCTTAACTAACTGTCTTTACTGTTAGAAAAGAGTTTTTTAGTGTCTCATCTAAATCTGCCTCACTGCAGTTAAGCAAATGTAGTGTTTCCCTTTATATTTACAGAAGACTGTTGGGGAGTTTGACCTTGACTGCTTGATACTTGCTGATCTCAATCCCCATGCAAGAGGGAAGGTTTTTTTTTTCTTTTCTTTTTATGGGTAATTATTTTGCTTCATAGCAAACCGTCTGGAGTTTTGTTTCATCTTGCCAGACTTTTTGACTTTTGTGAGAGGAGACGATATGAAAATCAAAGATAAAGCAGCCTTGAGAAATGGAGAATAATGAGTTTTATAGAATCATAGTGTGGTTTGAGTTGGAAAGGAGTGTTAAGATCATGTAGGCCAACCCTGCTGCAGTCAGCAGGGACATTGGGCTGTTTCCTCTTGTTCTGTCACCTAACCATAGAATGGTTTAGGTTGGAAGAAACCTCAAAGATCATGTAGTTCCAACCCCCTGCCATAGGCAGGGACACCTCCCACCAGAACAAGTCACTCAAGACCTCATCCAACTTGGCCTTGAACACCTCCAGGGAGGGAGCAGCCACAACATCCCTGGGCAACTGATACTAGGAATAAGAAACTGACCTCCTCCTGGCTCCAGCCTCCTTTCAGGGAGTTGTAGAGAGCCAGAAGGTCTCCCCCCAGCTTCCTGTTCTGTAGACTAGACAACCCCAGTTCTGTCAGCTGCTTCTCACCAGACCCAGCTTTATTGCCCTTCTCTGGCCACACTCCAGCAACTCAATGTCCTTCTTGGAGTGAAAGCCCCAAAACTGAACCCAGGATTTGCAATGCAGCCTCACCAGTGCCAAGCTCAGGGGTACAATCAGTTCCCTACTCCTTCTGGCCACACTGTTCCTAATACAGGCTAGGATGCCGTTGGCCACCTTGGCCACCTGAGCACACTGCTGGCTCGTGTTCAGATGGCTGTCAACCAACACCTCCAGGTCCTTTTTTGCTAGGCAGCTATCCAACCATGCTGCCCCAAGCCTGTAGTGTTGCATCCCCACAATCAAGCTGTAAATAGGAATTCAGTAGTTTCTCTTCACCACTTATTTGTGATCAATGGCAATTACCTTTCATCTGTGGCTAATTCTCTTCCCACAGCTTCCTCAAACATCTCTGTGCCAGTCCTTACAGGATCCATGCTTTGATGGCCACATCGCTGTTTACCATGGCACGATAGACCAGAAAGCTCCTGGGTTTCTGGCCTTCAAGCAACAACATTGTTCATCGTGGGGGAGCATTGTCTCCTTTTTGGAACACACAGAAAAGCTTCTCAAGGACTATGCTGTACCCTTCGCTACCATAAACTGCAAAAAGTTGGCGGAAGTTGCGTCAGGCTTTGAGCTTAGCAAGAATCCCACCAAAAGTGACATTCTGTCAGTGATAAAGAATCAGCCAAGTGTGGAAAAGACCTTAAATCGACCTGGCCAGAGATACAAAGGCCAAGGAGGTATGAAAATGGCCGCGACAAAGATCCAAGCAACATGGCGATGCTACCAGGCCAGAAGAGCCTCCATCCGTTGCAGGCAGCAGCAGTGGGCATCAGGTGTGATCGCTGCTTCTTGGCTCTTGCATCATCACATGGCACATGTGAAGAAGAGCCTGAAGGAGTCACGTCAGAGACACCTGGAGAATTTTTACATCAGGGCCAAGGTGTGCAGTGCTACCAGCTGTTACAGCAGCACTTCTTCTCTAAACATCTCTTGCTTCAGTGATTGCAATAAGCTGTTTCCTTTTTTTTTTTTTTCCTCCTTCTCCTTCCCCCTTTAACCATACACTTGTCCGAGCATCATATTTCATCCTTCATCAGCCATTCAGCCTTTGTGGCTGCAAAATCTGTTGCAGTGTTTCCACTGAAAAATGTCCCTCCTGCTTTGACTTCAGTGGTTCTGTCAGAAAATCAATGTTTTAACTGCATTACCTCAACTCCTTAGATATACCTTGTGGCACTTAATTTGCTGGGGGAAAAAAAATAATTAAGAAAAGATCCCCTCTCTTGTCTACATTCTTGTTAAAAAAAAAAATTAAAAATCCCCTCTCTTTTCTACATTCCAGTTAAAAAAAAAATCCCCTCTCTTGTCTACATTCCTGTTAAAAAAAGAAATTTAAATACCCTCTTGTCTACATTCCTGTAAAAAAAAAAAATTAAATCCCCTCTTATCCACATTCCTGTAAAAAAAA
>VWZI01012330.1:217344-307112 GCA_013396835.1 Psilopogon haemacephalus | reverse complement strand
CTGGGCAACCTGTTCCAGTGCCTCACCACCCTCACTGTGAAGAATTTCTTCCTAACATCCCGTTCAAATCTCCCCTCTGCCAATTTGAACCCATTCCCCCTCGTCCTGTCATTACAAGACCTTGTGAATAGTCACTCCCCAGCCTTCCTGTAGGCCCCCCTCAGATACTGGTAGGCTGCTATAAGGTCTCCTCAAAGCCTTCTCTTCTTCAGGCTGAAAAGCCCCAACTCTCTCAGGCTGTCCCTCCCCAGCTTTCTTGGAGGCCCCCTTCAGATAATGGAAGGCCACAATAAGGTCACCTGGGAGCCTCCTCTTCTCCAGACAGAAAAGCCTCAACTCTTTCAGTCTGTCCTCATAGCAGAGGTGCTGCAGCCCTCTGATCATCCTTGTGGCCCTTCTCTGTAAACACCCCAGCATGTCCACATCCCTCTTGTAATAGCAGCTCCAGAACCGGACGCAGTATTCCAAGTGGGGTCTCACCACATCTGTACATACATGCCCTGCAAAAAGGGGGAAATCTAGTAGTTGCTTGGAAAATGTATAGCAGATATGGATGGAGAATAACTCTTGCACTCAGAGCCAACTCCGAAAAAATGCAAACGCCATGCAGCTTAGATGATTGAGTTGAAAGCTCAATCATCTTTTTTTGTTTGTTTGTTTATTTTTTGAAGTGCAAATGTAAGTAGAAGCTATAAAGTCAAAGACTGTATTGCATGTCTGAAAGGGAATTTGGTTGAGTGTGATCTGGAAATCCCAGTGGAAGGAAAAAAATCTCTTCTTCCCTCCCCCATTTTCTTATTGTAAAATTAGGCATCATTATTTCAATGTAGTGGCATATGTCTGAAACAAAAACAACATTAACATTATTTCTACATTCTTAAAAGTGTTTCCAATGGATCTAATCAAGACCTATTTGCACTATTTGAAACTGCTACAGTTCCATGTAGACTGTTCCATATAGATAATTTCAATCCTTCTTATTTTGCTATTCTGTTTTTAAAACATACTCATCATAGTTGAAGCTGGTTTTAACAAATCAAAACAAGTAAAGCTGAAACTAATAAAATTAGTTACTGATATTTAAATATAGTGGATAAGGACTTTTCACAGGTCCATAATCACTTCTTTTTGCATAATATACCTATTATGTCGTAGCAAAATAATTTATTCATACTGAATGAGTTGTATAAGCTTTTGTTTGAGCGCATATCCCTTCTATCCAACAAGAAAAAAAGATCACACAATACAACTCAGGGTTTTGTTTTATTTTTCCAAACGGATGAAAGAAGAGAGTAAGGGGTCATTTTAACATTACTGATAGTTCAGGTGTGAAAGGAAAAAAAATCTGTGTAGAAGAGATATAATTTCAGAACATACAAAAAGTAAACATCTAAATTGCATATGTGTACACATACATTCATATTTATGCACATGCATATATATGTACATAAGATTATTCTTTCCTTCAATGTTTTCCAAGAAAATCTAAAAGAAAAAATGATTTCACTTAAAATATTTCTGACAATGTGGAAAACTCCATAACCACAAACATCCAAAATTGTTGTGAGCAGCTATGTTCTTCAAAATAAATTTTAGCTACAACTGGACTTGTTTTGGGTACCTCAGTTTGTAAGACTAACGCTGATGTAAAACCTGACATAATCTCTGTGCTTCTCTAAAGTTCATTATGTAGCTTGAGATGTGCTTTCTTCTAGACTACAAAACCAAGATGAATGTGGCAGATAATTAACATATTTCTAATAACCACTTTTTTTACAGACTAAAGATGAAGGTTGTATTATTTGAAAATGTGTTATCTGATATAGTTAAACAATACATTTTCAAGATTTATTAATCCCTGACAATGCTAAATGGATGATGATGAAAAAGAAGGGAGCAGCAACACATCTAGCAGTTTTCTGAATAGATGTGATTTTTCCAGTCTGGGCTGAATCATTTATAAACCATTCTGTATCTCAGCAAAACAAAAAAGAAGGGAATTGTATTTTTTTTTTAAGATGCAAATTAGTTGTGAATGAGAATCATTGTGATTTGAGATTATGAGAATCAGATCTGACTTTCCAAGAAGGAAATGTGAAATCAAGAACTAGTCATGCACCATGTGGGTGGTGGAAGAGCTGAACATCTCCTTCATAAACCTTGGGTGACATGACAAAACTTGAGGCAAGGCCTCAGAACAGGCAATTGCCTCTGCAAAGAGACAGCAAAGGTGGGGGTGGAAAGAGGTACAAGTTCCTTGCCTTTTGCACAGGACAGAAGGCTCTCACATGCTGCAGAACATGCAGCTTGGGACCAGCTATTTTCTTGGATGATTAGCTGTGCATGGACCTCTTGGCGGAGGACTTAAAGGAAATCTACATTCTTGCACTGCCAGAGCTTCAGCAGCAGTAAGGCCACCTTCAGTTTCTCCATATTTCATCCTTCAGTGATATAATCGTCCACAGGAGATTGTGATGCTCTAGTAGAGCTCCTCCAGTTTTATGCTCTCCTCTAACACAGTATTTACTCAGCAATTTCTGTGCTAATTTTTCAGGTTTTCCTGTGTGCCTTTTGTTTTCCAAATGGATGCGCTGTAGCTCAGTCTTCAGTTTAGCTAATGAAATTTAGC
Organism: Psilopogon haemacephalus; assembly: GCA_013396835.1. Classification (NCBI taxonomy): domain Eukaryota; kingdom Metazoa; phylum Chordata; class Aves; order Piciformes; family Megalaimidae; genus Psilopogon; species Psilopogon haemacephalus. Next base: position 304,483 of record VWZI01012330.1, on the reverse strand, counting down.
ATGAAGTTGGGTTATGCTCTCTGAAGAGCTAAGCATGCTAATGGTTTAGCTTGGATTTATCTAGTCTCATCTTCCAAACACTGGCTGGTGTGCTTTGTTTGTTTTTACTTCTAAATTAAAGATCACTTTCCAGTCAGAAAGCTCTTCCTTCTTGAAGTGCATATAACCCATGACCAGGTCAACTCTTGGTCATATACAAGTATACTAAATAGACTGGGTAATTACTATTTCCCCTTAAGGGCATGTTTCCCTACCCTAGATTACCCTTTTAAGATAATTTCCAAAATCTTTCTCTATTAATATCTTCTTTAGAAGTGTAATTGCTGGAAAAAGTCCAGGAAAGAAAATCCCACAAGTCCTATCACTGGCATTTCTATACATTATTTTGATGTTTATGCACCTAAAGATTTTACTTGCTTTATTTATTACAGCATGACATGTTTTTTACTCCCTTTTAAAAAATTTATTTTCAGTTGGTTATGCATGGAAAAGCCTTAGATCTTGTTTCAGCATAGCATATACCTGCCTTTTAAGTTCTTAGATGGAAGGTCTTGTATTTATCTGAACTGAAACACACTCCTTATTAGATGAGTCATTCTTAGCAAAATACTCACAAGGGTCATGGTTTCTAAGACTCTCCCTCGTTCCTAGTTTGCTGATTTTTATCCTTAATGAAACTAAATGAGTGGGAGATGAGTTTTAATTTTTTTTTTTTAGTAACTTCTTTAATTCACTTCACTATGTTTAAACAAATGCTAAGTTTCATTTCCTTTCCCTAAAATGATGTAATCAGTCCATCGAGTCTGTGACTTGTTTTGATGGTAGATAGACCTTGATTATTATTAATGCAAATGGTTTAATATTCCCCCAAACCACAGCCAACCTGCATGAAAAAGAAATGTTCCCTGGCTATAATTTCAGGAAAGCAAACTCAGCTGGCCTTCTGATTGTTAATTTGGAAAAGAAAACAAAAAGACTTTTAGCTGGCCACAAATTTCTCATTTGTACCCCAAGCAATGTTTGAACACTGCATTTCTTTTCTCTTTATAAATGTTTGTTAAAACTCCACTTAAACTTCTTTTGAAACCTATTTATCTTCTGAGGAAGGCTTTTTTTTTTTTTTTCCCATAATAAAAATATTATCCAGGGGAAGCAGAGTTACATGCACTCAACAAATTTACAAGGTGACATTGTTAACATAGATTTTACTACCAGAGGTCTTGCCAAGGGCTATACCTTTTCTCCTTGATTATATGGTTTCCTCTTTGTTTATTCAGCACACTCCAGTCCCTTCTTCCCTCTGGTCTCTCTGCAGCCCATTTCTCATGCTGTTGTTCTGCTGCATGAGCTCTCATTTTAGGCAATATAAAGCCTGTTATGGTCCACATGCTCAGTACTTTCCTGCTCTGTGAAGTGGCTGCCCATGCTGGCACCTGAATCTAAAGGGATGTACGACTTTCTTTTTCATCCAGTTTCTGCACAGCTAGTATTTTCATAGTAAAATCCCATCTTTGCTCATTTTGCACTCTGTCCATGCCCTAAAACATGGAGAAAAGTCCTTAGGCTGTTGCATCAGTGGTTTTAGAAGACCAGGATAGACGCCGTGGCTGGTCATCACAATTTTCCCATACCTAGTGTGTGACAAAAGGTTTCACCAGCATATTCAGGACTTTCTTCCGAGGGGTCTTTGAAGAGAGTGTAAAGGCTGTGATGAATCCAGTAGGACATACAGGAAATATACAGTAGGATTAAGGGCTTGCTAGTTTTAAGGAATCACAGAGAAGACTACCACAGGTTTGGGGTAAGAGAGGCTTGTGTGTCACTGATGTAGATGTGCCAACGAGTTTGTATGGTTCAGCTGACATGAAAGAGAAGTCTACAGCAGCTCTTCTAATCTGTCATGGAGTCTCTTACCTTACCAAACTCTAATTTCTTAATCATTATTCCTTGCTTAGGGGCTGCTTTCATGAAACACAAACAGATGGACTGCTTGATATGTGGAGATGACAACCTGTTTTCAGAAGACTCTTGCAATTTATTTTCCAGTTCTCACTTACTACATTTCCATGCCTTAATATTTTTTCTCTTACCTTCCTCATGCATACTGCTTCATGTGTTTCCTTGGAAAGATCTACTTTAATACATTGACTGCATTATCCAGCACCTCCACAAAGAACAAAAGAAAGTCTAAGTGCTAAAAGAGGGAGGATGCATACAAATGGAACTTAGCAACTGAAATATTTCCACACTGACATTTTACATCATTTGCAGCAGCTGTAGAGTTGGAAGAAAACTTGAAGCTTTGATTGCAGGCTTCTGAGGAAGACCAGTTTCTCAAGATCATAAAGGCCTTGTTCTGTGTACATTGTTTCTCCTCGTCTTAGGGGTTTTGTGAATTGTATAAGTAAGGATCAATTCTGAACAGGGCTGTGTATCTTTCGAAGTCATTGACTCTTTGAACCAAGAGCCCTTGGGTCCTTGTAAAATCCAGTTACTCACTAGTCATTAAGCTGATAACAACAGCCTCTTCCTAGTGTTGGTCATTTTTCTTGTAGTGCTGTCCCTCCAGGCAAAAAGAAACAAAGGAGCAACAACAGATAAACAAACCAAAAGAAAACCCCAAAAACCAAAACCCCAACCCCCAAAAAAACCAAAGAAACAAAAAAACCTGAAAACCCCACACAACTCCAAAACCCACTAAAACCAACAGGAACAAAGCCAACAACAGAGAAAAGTACAGATAATTAATCTCCATAGAAAGAAACACTGGATTTCCTACCTGTGGCTCCTCATTATTCATGATTTAAATATTTGGAGTAGATAGGCGTATATAAACAACAGAGGTAAAAAATGTGATCTGTCATGGTACTTTTTCACTGAACAGGTCAAAAGTTCAGATAGTGTGCAGCTCATTGTTTGTCAGANTATATATGTATGTATTTTTTCTATTCAAAGATCTTAATAAAAAGTCATTCTCCTTTTCTGCTGAGTCCAGTGACAGAGTGTACTCCATGGTATGACCTAGTTGTGTGTTTTTAAGGTGAAGGTATTTTTGCTTGTCAGTATTTGCTCTGAAGCTTTGCTAGGGAAACAGCTGAGAAGGAGAACTTTGTAGTTTTGAAGACTTCTAGTTTTGAACATGCTCCGGTCAGAGAGCTTTGACTTGCAATTGAAATAATAAACTGGAATCTGGACTCGGACTCCCACAATCAACTGAAAAAATTTCAGAGCCTTATTCAGGCTCATGTCCCAGGATTTAGAAATCTCAAATTCCTGTCTGTATCATGCCAACTCTGAGAACTTTTTCCATGAGTGACATTAGCTTAAAATAATCGAAAGAATATTCTGTTCCATGGGATTGTTCTACCCATTTTCTTTTCATCATTTACCTGTTATAAATTTTTATGTTTTAGGAAAGTTTGCTTCTATTTTTTTCCCCTTATAATTCCACCCCATCTCTCCTCTGAGCAGTGGCTAAATACTCCTTTTCCTCCTCTTTTTCACATCTTTTGAACATTTGTCATTGATTAGCATATCTTTATCCCTCATCAAGATCTCATTGAAATCTCTGCAAAACCTCCCATAAAAGTCACAAAGAGCCAACACAGTGCCTTAGTCATCACTTTCCCAAGTTATTCACAGCCTGTTTCCTCCCAGAACAGTCCTCCTACCTCTTTAATTGTTTGAGTGGATGCCTCTGAAGTGCCTCCAGCTCTTTTTGATAATGAGGTGTTTTAACTGAACACCTTTCCAGATGTTATGTCACTGGCAGTAGGCAGAAAGGAGAGGTTATCACCACCTTACGCAGAAACATGGTGGTAATCCTCTTTATGCACTCTGGAATAAAGTTTTAATAGAGCTTTCTGGGGTTACGTTTTATTTTAGATAATTTTTTTTTTCTTGTTCTCTATCAATTGCAAATTCATCTCTAATTCACAGTTTAGAAATAAGCAAATGATTTGAGCATATTTTCGGCAGCTGTAACCTGTCACCTTAAAGGTCTTTTAGAACCAAAAAGATTCTATGGTTCTATGATTTGAGGTGGTGACAATTCATGCCAGCACTAATTGCTTCTCTTTAAATAGTTACTCGAGCTGCTGTTTTAGAACTGCAGGTTGGTCTCAGCTTTCTGGTCATCATTTAGAGAATCTGGCCAAACAGGGTGAAGATTGCCATTTTCTGCCCCATGAGGATGCTTGAATATGCTTGTTTGGGTTTTGGTTTGGTTTGGTTTTTTTTTCTTTGGGGGGGTGGGTATTTTTGGTTTTGTTTTTCAGAAGTGCTTGACCTGTTATTTGATCTAGGTGACTAGTACAGATGAACTCTGAAATAAATACTTCATAAATTTTCAGGCCAGAAGGAAAGATTGTGCTCATCTAATCTGACATTCTACAAGGAAGAGGCCATGGAGTTTGACAGGTAGCTCCCATCTTTTGGCTTAGATGAAATATGCATTTCAGGGAGTCTTGCCTCAGAGATTTGCAGTGATAAGCAGTATGCATCATCTCCCTAACCACCTAACTGTCCAAACCCACCCTCCCCCCTCAAAAAAAACCAAAAAACCAACAACAAAAAATTATGCAGCATATCCAGAGTCAATTAATCCAGTTTAGGGTCCAGCCATTAGATCTTGTTGTTTCTTGATCTTTTAGATTGCTATAATAAATCTTTTGCCCATGTAAGCAACTGCACTTACAAAGAAAATTACAAACTCAGGGACTTAGATATATTGTCTACAGATGTGTGCTAAGCAATAAAAAGAAGATTTAAGATGAAGAGGAAATAAATATTAAATTGTTGATCTGTTTGTGGAAAACGCATTTTCCCCATAAGAGTATTAAAAAGAGTGGATAAATTACTCATCATAAATAATTGGAGAATGTTGATTAATGGCCCAAATTTCCTTTGGCATTTTTGTTTCCCCCCTCCTCTTTGAAGACATTACTTTGAAAGTGGGGAGTGGATGTGTGACTTGTAATGGTTTTGGGTTTTGGGGTTTCGTTTTTATTTAGTTTTGAGGAGTTTTATTTTTGGTTGCTTTTGTTTTTTTTTTTAATTTAATTTTCCCCTGGATATAATTTGATTCAATGACGACTTTCTAATGAAAGTGGTTTTATTCTAACAATTGTGAAAAAGGACACCAATTGCAATTTCTGTTCACATAAACTAATGAAATAAACAAGAAGTAATTTTGAACAGAAAGTAAATCATAAGTGTGTAGCAGGGGTCTGCTTTTTTGACACTGTGGAATGTAATTAAAATGGAGCTTCCATAGATATAAATGTAGAGTAATCAGAATTTTCCATCTGTTACTGCATCCATTTCTGAGTGGTTCCTGAGCTGAGTGATCTAGCTTCTTCCAAAACATCGTTTTCCCGAATAAAGTAAGCAGTGGTCATTTCAATTCAGTTGCAAGCTACACAAGTATTAGCATTTACCTTAAGATGGAGTGTCAAGGTAGGTCTTTGCTTCAATAAATGAGGTGAGTGTGTGCTGAGTGCATTTACTCATCACACAGTTTCATAGTTTGTTCTGGCTCTACAGAACCCCTTGTGTTTTGGCCAGTAGGAGATCTGTCAGGCTCCAGACACCATGCCAGCATCCTGTATACAGCATGCCAAAAGGAAAATGATGCCTTGAAGACCAGCAAAGTGATGCAGAGATAATCCAGCTTCACATTACTTTGGAGCAGGAGGGATGATTGCTTTGAGTTCTCATTTGGAATAACTGAAACACATGACCTAAAGCTCTGGGTGGAAACACATATATGTGATTCACTAAAAAAGAGTGGCTAATTAGTTACAAGCCTCCTTCCATTTTTGCTCTGCACAAATAAAGTGATGGTGAGTGCCCTGTCCTTAAATGGGGACATTAAAATATGAACAATGAGCAGAAGACAAACTCATGAAAAACTCAGAGAGAAAATGAGGTTTGCTGGAGAAGATGGCAGTACAAAAGGCATCGAGATCATTCACAGGGTATAAAAGACACAGCTCTTGTGCTATAATTAGATTAGGTGTCTGTGGTTTAGATATACCTGCAAAGAGTCATTGACAACCCTTAGATAAAGTAACATTAATTTGATCCCATCACGTCTGCCACCTTTCACCAGACCATGAGATTAGCCCAGGACAAAACACCTAGAAATAGACTTTGATGAAAGCCTGTTATGAAAATTCTTAATGGCTGGGATTTAAACCAAATGGATTATAAGCTTTTATTAACAGCTCACCTGTAAATCCTCATAATTTTCCTTTCTGTGAGTTTCTAGTGTAATATTTGCACATTCTGATTATAAATTTTTTGAGAAATAGCTTATAACTTTAGTTAAAATGCAGCATTACAGCAGTTAAACAGCCTCCTTATTAGCATTAGAACTATAGTCAAAACACATTATACTTGGCTAATAAATTTATTTTTTATGTAATGGAAATGCCATCAAAGCATAGTTAATCTGAATTGAATTAGATTATAATTGGAGTTCTTGTGCACCAAGAATGAAAATTATTCTTTATTGTTGCAGACTGACAATGCAGCATTTGTTACTCCCTTCTCAGTACCCTTCGAAGTGGCAGCTGTAATATTAGCGTGCGCATCTCATAAGCTGTGCACCTCATATGGCCGTGTCTCTGAGCACAGAGCTCAGCACTAAGAGGGAAATGCATTGCTCTGCATGTCATTCATCACATTTCCACCCCATCCATTTAGAGGTGCACGGACTTGAGGAACAGCCTTGTGCATAAGCATTATCACTCTTTGCCCGCACTGTCTGTGTTGTGGTGTGAAGGTGAGTTCCCAGGACTCAGAGGGAAATCTCAAATCCTTTTTCACAGAGATAAAAAAAATGTCGTGATAGCCAGGCAAAGTCACTGGTGAGAGGGAAAATCCAAACACTAAACACAGTTTTCAAAATGGTAGAAAGGATTATGGAAATTACCAATTCATCAGCCTCACTTTCTATACCAAGGGAAGATCACGGAGTGGGTTCTCCTAGAAGCAATTCAAAGGCGCAGAGGACAGGAAGGTTATTTGAAACAGTCATAATGGCTTCTCCAAGGACAAGTCCTGCCTGCCTGACCTAGTGGCCTTCTGTGTTGGAGTAACTACCTCAATAGGTAAGATAGATAAGGGATGAGATATGGACATTGTTTATCTAGACTTCTGTAAAGACTTTGACATGATTCCCCCCAATATTTTTCTCTCTGAGAGATATGGATTTGATAGATGGTATGTTCGATGGATGAGTTGGTTGGATAGTTGCATCCAGAGGGTAGCAGTGATCAATGGATCAATATCCAGATGGAGATTGGTGACAAGTGTTGTCTCTCAAGTTTCTGTGCAGGGACAAGTGCTGCTTAATGTCTTCATCGGTGACATACATAGGGGGATTGTGTGCATCCTCATCAAGTTTGTAGACAACACCTGAGTTGTGCATTTGGCACGCCTGAGGGATAGGATATCCCCAAAAAGGACCTGTACAACTTGACAAGCAGACCCATGTGAAGCTCACAAGGCTCAACAAGCTGCATGAAAAGAAGCACAGTCAGCAAATTGATGGAGTGGGTTCTGCCCCTCTGTTCCGCTATGGTGAGACCCCACCCAGAGAGCTGGGTCCAGCTCTGGAGTCCTCACTACCTAAATAAATGAACCTGTTGGAGCAGGTCCAGTGGAGCGCCACAAAATTAATCAGAATAGGTACCTTGTGCTGTGAGGAAAGGCTGAAAGAGTTGGAGCAGCTCACCCTTGAGGAAAGCAGGCTCTAGGAACACCTTATTGCAGTCTTTCAGTACTAAAAGGGGGCCTCTAACAGAGATAGGGGTAGACTTTTACCAGAGATTGTTTATGATAGAACAATGGGTAATGGTTTTAAATGAAAAGAGGGGAGATTTAGACTAGAAGGAAGTTTTTGGTTTTGTTTTTTTTTTTTCTTAATGATGAGGGTGGTGAAATACTAACCCAGGTTGCCCAGAGAGGTGGCAGAAATCCTATCCCTAGAAGCATTCAAGAGCAGGTTGGATGGGGCTTTGAGTCACCTGATCTAGTTGAAGATGTCCCTGCTGATTGCAGGGGTTTTGGGACAAGATGACATTTAATGGTTTGCTCCCACTCAAAGTATTCTATTTTTCTAATGTCTGAATGGCAAATATTCTCCTCAGGGCATAACCATACTCATCAGACCTACTGATTGCTCAAAAGGGATGCTCATATCATGGAGCTTTTTGTGTCTTTTCATCATCTGCAGAGCACTAGGAAAGAGTCCGCACACTATTGTAGCTGCACTGCCTATGCTGTAGACTCCTAGCAAAGAGGTGACAGAGCAAGGGTGGGATATGCACTCTGCTAATGTTTTGTTTTGGTTTGTTTTTTGCCTGAGCATGTGTATATGATGAGAACAGACAAGTGTGTACCTCATCAGCAGACACATGGGCTGCAGCCCTGTGTGCATTGTTGTCCCTGATAGAGGAGAACTGGAAACAGCAGCATGAGGAAATGCAAAGCAGAAAGGAAAGGGTAGATGTCCCCACTCAGGACACTACCAAACTCATCACCATGGTACCTAGGTATGTCGTCAAGGAAACAATGTTAGGACCTTCCTAGCAAAAGCTATGTTTAGTGACACAGTGTCACTTACATAACTGTTCCTCTGGTTCAGGTAGAAAATCTAGGGAGGAAGAAGAGGAAAGCAGAAAGGAGAGATTCTCTTCCTTTTCTTTCGCTATTTTATTTCCCTTTTTTTCTTATTTCTTTATGCTAAACCAAAACAAATGTACAAAATGCACTTTACTCACTCATAAAATCAATCTGTAAACAAAGAGAAAGCAGGATATTAATAAAGTATAATTCAGCTGGAAGCAAAGAGAACATCCCCAGCAAGTCTCTCTGATTTCTGTCATCTATCTCGGATTTACAACATGGCAATTTCTAGTTGCTTATAAACCATTAAAATTTGCAGCACAGTAAGCAGCTAATGTGATTTTGCCTGCAAGTGGTATCATATCTTGCATCTGCAGGGAGATGAGCATGCTCATGTCTTATCATTGCCGTCTGTGGTAGGTAAAAGTGCCCAGTGCTACTGGGCTTAGGCCCAGTGTGAGTTAGTTGAAGTTCATTACTGACAACCTGGGGCTTAGTTCCACTTATCTGCAAGTTCTCATTTAGCTTGAATCATCATAGTATCAGAGCATCTTCCAAAAACACGTTAAGCAATCAGATTAGTATCCAGCACATCTGGTTTTATCTCTTTTTCTCCCCAAGAGAAGCACAGGGCAAAGAGGCACTTTACTCCGAAAGATGACATTGCCACCAAAACCCAGAATACATCCCAAGCCAGCCTGGCAGAAGGATCAATGCTTCACAGTCAAAGAAAAAAAAAAGGAAAACATAGAAAATTCCAAACAAAGATTGCTTGTGTGGTGTTTATTGTCTTTTATTTAGCATTCATTACACAGATTTTCTTGTTAGGGGATTATTTTGGTCTCCTTATTTCATGCAGTACCATAGTGGAGAGTGCTTAAATATTTTTGTCTTTATGATTTTTTTTTTGAAATTATAAATAAATCTAATAAATATATTACACATGCATAAATAATTTTCACCTTTTTGTGGCTTATTGACTTGAAGCAAAGAAATTCATTTGCCTATGTTCTTTTCTGAGGTGTTCAGCAGGTTTGTCCCCTTGTCCTTGAGGAATTTTAATTAACTGATATTTATATCTTTCTGTGAAGTAAAGGAGAGGTGTTAGCTCTTATTTTCTCTTCTGGTTCCTTCTGTCTCACAGAATCTTAGGGGTTGGAAGGACCCTCACATTCCATATAACATGGCTCAGATTTGCCCTACCTACCTTTTCCATCCCTATTTGCTCTTCCAACCACCAACACCAGTCCCATCAGATCCCTATTACAGTTTTGCACTTCTTTCTGGTTTGGCTTTTTCCCCATTCTTCATCTGAACCTGGACAGTGAATAAGGAAAAGACCCACATACTGTCTCAATGTCATGTTGAAAATGTAGTCAGTGCTAGGAGCTCTGAAAAAAAGGAACCTACATGTCAGCAGTGGATGGTGTAGAGCATGACATGATTTGTTATAAAGTAGAGCCATATATAGAGACCAGCAGCAACTGCAGCTGACAGAAGATGCTTTTGACTTCAGTCAATTCAGAATTAAACTCTGGTCATCTTCAGCTCCCACAGACATGCATGAGAAGTGAATTTGCTCAGCATCTTGCAGATTGTCACCATAGAGAATCCATTTCCAACTGCTGTATGTTCTCTTCTAGAAATGATTTTACAGTGTGTTTAAACACCTCTATTAAATTATTGTCTTCCCAAGGAAGTACTTATTACTCAATCAATTCCAGTGGCTGGAATTGATTGCCAAACTCATTTTGTTTTCTTTTGTGTAATTTTATTTTCTTAGTAGCTTAACCTTCAAAGGAATGAAAATGGGGCAGTGAAAGAAAAAGATGAAAACAAGCACCAAGCAATGAAAAAGAATGGATTTTAACCAAAGCAGAACGTATCCATGGAAAACTGTACCATGCATCTCCAACCTACAGCTTTTTCATGTATCCACTGACTACACAGCTGCCCAAAGGACAAAGATGGTTTGAAGACTTGTGAAAGCAGGTGTTCCACACTCTGCCTTCCCATTCCCAGCAGTTGCCTTGAGCCTACCCCTCCTGTTGTGGGGCTGAAAACTATTCATGTAGAAAGTCAGTGCTGACAGAGACAAATATACTACCAAAATCTTTAAAGTTCAATTAGATCTCTAAAATACATTTCAAAATCGTTCTTTCTGTTGCAAAGATTTACAGTGAAAGGATCTTACAAAAATTCTGGAGAAAGTGAGAAGAAAGATGCACCAGTTGTAATACTGTCACAGAGATGTTCAGAACTTCACATTGTCCATTTGCTGTGTAGCTCAGATAAATTTCCCTTTGCCTGGCTTGTGGTGTTGTTGAATGCTGATAGTAAAGAAACATGCCACTGGAGATCTAGACATTGTTATTAGGAATTCCTGAATTATGTGGTCTTGACCACAACCATGAACTATGTCTTTACCTGGAAGAAGCTTTGGCAGGAACCTTCATCTTGGCCAAGCTTCTGCCCCTGTAAACTCCTGCAGGACAGAGACCATCCAGCTCAGGCATCTGCTGAAATACATTTAACTTCCTGATTGACAGGAGTCAGCCAGAGCTGGCCAAGTGATTGCAGCCCTGCACCTTCATCCTTGTGGGGTTGTTTAGATGGAGTCATACAGTAGGTATCAGTAAATCAAGTCTCATGGATTATTTGATAAGCTAGTAGAATCATAGAATCAGTCATGGTTACAAGGGACCCCTGCCATGGGCAGGGACACCCTACCCTAGATTAGGCTGGACAGAGCCTCATCCAGCCTGGCCTTAAACACCTCCAGGGATATGGCCACAATCACCTCCCTGGGCAACCCATTCCAGGCTCTCACCACTCTCATGCTGAAGAATTTCCCCTTACATCCAGTCTGAATCTTCCCACCTCCAGCTTTGCTCCATTCCCCCTAGTCCTGTCACTACCTGATAGCCTAAAAAGTCCTTCCCCAGCTTTTCTGTAGGCCCCCTTCAGATACTGGAAGGCCACAATAAGGTCACCTGGGAGTCTCCTCCTCTCCAGACTGAACAGCCCCAACTCTTTCAGTCTCTCCTTATAGGAGAGGTGCTGCAGCCCTCTGATCATCCTTGTGGCCCTCCTCTGGACATGTCCACATCCCTCTTGTAATAGGGGCTCCAGAACTGGACACAGTACTCCAGGTGGGGTCTCACCAGAGTGGAGTAGAGGTGGAGAATCACCTCCCTTGACCTGCTGGCCACACTTCTCCTGATGCGGCCCAGGATCCGGTTGGCTTTCTGGGCTGCAAGTTCACACTGCTGGCTCATGTTGAGCTTCTCATCCACCAGCACCCCCAAGTCCCTCTCCTCAGGGCTGCTCTCCAGCCAGTCACTGTCCAACCTGTATTTGTGCTTGGGATTGCTTTGAGCCAGATGTAGGACCTTGCACTCGGTCTTCTTGAACTTCATGAGGTTGGCTTGTACCCACCATTCCAGCCTGTCCAGGTCCCTCTGGAGGGCATCCCTGCCCTCCAGTGTGTCTGCTGCACCACACAGCTTGGCATCATCAGCAAACTTGCTGAGGGTGCACTCAATGCCTTTGCCCATGTCACCCACAAAGATGTTGAACAAGACTGGTCCCAGAACTGATCCCTGAGGGATTCCACTTGTCACTGCCTTTCACTTGGACACCCATTGACAGCCACTCTTTGGTTGCAGCCATCAAGCCAGCTCTTTATCCATTTGGTGGTCTGCTCATCAAACCCGTGTTCACCAGCTTGGAGACCAGGATGTGGTGTGGGACAGTGTCAAAAGATTTGCTCAGGTCCAGATAAATGTCACCAGTTGCTCGTCCCTCATCTATTAATGTTGTGACCTGTTCATAGAAGGCCACCAGGTTTGTCAGGTAGGATCTGCCCTTGGTGAAGCCATGCTGATTTTAGTAGGGGTGGGAAAGACTAGGAAACCTCAAATCTCTTTGTGGCCTTCACTTTTCAGTATTTCCATTTAATCGCCCCCACATGCTACTACTGTCTGTCTTGTCTAATTTATAGTGCAAATTCTTCAGGGCAGGGACTGTCTCTCACTGTGTATTTGTGTGGTGAGGCCCTGATCCTGATTGGCAGCTCTGAGTACACTACAAATCTATTTTAATATAACCCCAAATTGAAAATTCTGTATCTCTGAGCCTAAGGGGATGTGGGACTGTATTCAGGAAAGCAGAAGCTCTGAAAAAAATAATGAAAGGTCATTGCAGACAATGTACCAAATATGAACTGTGAATGTGGTGCTAATGGCTAAGAGACAAGGCTATTTTTGCTCTTGGTCAAATGTAGGCAAGTTGGACAGGACAATGGCACCATTACTAACCATGTAGTAGGATACTGAGGGAAGCTGTGGCTGATATGTGTCTCCATTTTTTTAAGTCTGACCTTCCAAAGAGCTGTTGAGAAAACAGGAAGGGTTTTTAAAAGATGGGGAAAAAATTTTTTTAAAGTAATTTAAAAGCTGGAAATCTCACAACTTTAGTCACTTCAATGAGACATCCAAGTGAAGGTCATGGTCACCCTAGAACAGTGCAATAGCTACCAGAGAGAGACACCTTCAGAGAATATTCACATTTCAAGCTAGTTAAACTGCCTGCTGGAGGAACCTCCACTGATTACAGAGGGATGCTCAGGCAAGCAGGCACAGGTAGTTGCCTGAATTTGGTACCATCAATCTTCCCACTCCAAGAAAGAATAATTTTGACACTGAGTGCATTTAGCTTGTTGGAAAGACAGTTAAGAGGGTAAAGTTGCTGACACTGTGTAAGTGCCTACACAGGAAGACAATTTTCAATAGCATAGGGCTCTTTCATCTCTCAGACAAAGGTATAACAAGATCCAGTGACTGGAAGTCAAAGCCAGACAGATCCAAAATAAAGATAAGGTGCAAATTTTAGCAGCAAGACTAATGAACTTTGGGAACAATTTACAATGGCAGGGTTAGATTTTCCATGACTTGAAGGCTCTAAATCAAGATATGATATCCCTCTAAAAGACATGCTGTAGCTTAGTCATTAGTTATGAAGCTACAGAAATTGCAAGGTGATGTTACATTACAGGGTCATAAAAGCACGGTCTAGTGATAAAATGCACTAATCTAAATAATGATACTAAATATTCCATCATAACTATTTGATTTTGCATATACTGAACCAGCTCAGCTTTACTTGGCTAAAATTGCCTGTACCTTTAGGGCCTGATGCAACTGAACAAAGTACGTGGCCTCCTTGGTACCCCAACAATGGGCATATATTCATCCCTTCCTGTGGACCATTTACAACCTAATCCATCACCCTCTGAACTCACCCCTTTGCAATATAAATATTGGTCATTCATATATATACACACACACACACACACACACACACAGAGACACATATGCACATCAAGGGTGCCTTACGGAGCTTGTTGAGAACTACATTTAGGCTTCTCAGAATGGTTTTCAGTACTGAGGTCCCTGTGGTCTGGAGGAACTGCCTCTTTCCTTGAGATGCTGTCGCTCTCTTGGACTTGCATTGTCTACTCTTGATGTAGTGAATGAGGGAAAACAACTCAGAGAGCTTCAGTAAGTGAAACATCAAAGGTGAAAAACATGGTTTCCTGAGTTGTTGCATTTTTCTGTTGTTGTTGATTTAGCTAAAGGAGAAGCACATCACAGGAATTACCTGCAATATTTCACACTCCACTGCTGAAAAAAACAATAGTTACAAATGGTGTTCACTATACAGGCAGCTAGAGACCAACTTGAAATATCCACTGGAGGTGAGAGAAGCTGGTGTTTGCTCTAGGAGGTACACATTTGAATTGATTGTGGGCAATTAACAAGGCAGGAATTATTAAATATGTAGTTATTTTATTTCCAAAAAGCCCCACCCACAAGCTATGGACAAACTAGTTAAATTTAGGTTCTAATTCAGTTGGGAAAAATCTTCACAATGATGCTTACAGGCAATTTAGTAATTTAGGAAAATCAGAACATTGGAAAAGTTTAGCCACAAAATGGCTTTGCCCCACTTATAAATAGGCAGCCTGGAGCCCTAGGGAAAGTCTGTTTTACTCACAGCAATGGAGTAGAATTCAGAGATAGTCCCTGGCTCCTTTGTGGCAGTGTTAGAGCTGCTCGGCCTCTTGATAGCTGTTGAGAGGCTTCCAGATCTTGCTTGACTTTAGCAGGGTGCTGGAAAAGAGGCAGATGATCTCTGACTTGATCCTGGTTCCTCTTGGCACAGAGGTTTGCAGAGGTGCAGGCAGGAGCTCTTCTCCACTTCTCACCACGGTGTGAGGTACTTAATCCTGGTAAACTTTAGGCATTTAAGTTTCCAGGTTGTTCAAGCCCAAACATCAGGGCTAAGCTGTTCTGAAGCAGGAGGAAGAGCAGAACAGGTTGTCTAAGCCAAACAGCCCATAGAGCACAATATAGAGCAGAGCAGCACACACGGAAGCAGAGCAGTGAGGCAGAGGTGGCAGAGGTGGCAGAGGCAGCACAGAGCAGCACTACTGCTTGCAACTTGGCTCAATTTATATTCTTTGCCCAAGTGCAATGGCTCCTCTGGCTACAGAGATTCACCAATCAGAATGACATTTGCAAAGCTGACCGTATTAGGTGAACCATGGCTTGCTTACCTTTATTTGGGAAAGACACTAACAAGTGCCTATAAATACCTACGGGTACCTTTTAATCACTTTGGGAGGGACATAATGGCTCAAGCCTTTGCTGTCCTCCCGCGCTTGCTTCCCCCATCAGCAGAAGGTTGGGGCAAGCCGGGATATCTAATAGGTCTATTAGCCTTCCAGGACAACATTCTGTGTGGATGGCATGGTGCTTGCTGCTCAGCACTGAAGCTGTCAAAGTACTTTTTGTCTGTGATGTGGGGGATCAAACTTCATTCTGCTATGCATGCAGGAGGGCTGTCAATCATACGTGCCTGAAAGGTGCGCGAGGTATTCAGATAGAAGGAAGCCAAAACCAGCTACAGAATAAGCAGGATTTCAAGTGCCAAGATACTCTGAATATTCATTACTGTGGTTTTGGGTTTGGTTTTGTTTTATAAGAAAATGATGAATTTGAGGAAAATTGAGCAAATAATTGCTGTCTGTAACAGCCGCAATTAATGTGCTAATAAGGCAAGGATTCTAAAGCCCTTCTTTTCCAGTAGCTAAGAAATTTCACAGAACCACAGAATGTTAGGGGCTAGAAGTGACTTCAAAAGATCATCTAGTCCAACCCCCCTGCCAGAGCAGGATCACCTAGAGAAGATCACACAGGAACACATCCAGAATTTCAGATACTTAGCCCAATGCTGTATGTTGTCAGAGATCATTCTGTAAGAGAACCACTTATTTAAGGAACATGAATACATGAATACTCTGAAAGTTAAAATTAAATCACAGAATCACAGAACTTTAGAGGTTGGAAGGGACCTCCAGAGATTGACTCCAACCTTCTTGCCAAAGTAGGGTCCCCTAGGATGTTTGCACAGGAATGCATCCAGGCATGTTTTGAAAGCCTCCAGAGAAAGAGACTCCACAACCTTTCTAGGCAGCCTGTTCACCCTTTACTGTAAAAAAGTTTCTGCTCAAGTTGTAGCCATTGCTCTTTGTCTTATTGCTGTGGATCAGAGAAAAGAAATTGGCTCCATCCACTTGACACCCACCCCTCAGATATTTGTACACATTAATAAGATCTCCTCTCAATCTTCTCTTCTCCAGACTAAACAGCCCTAGATCTCTCAGTTTCTTTTTGCAGGGGAGATGCTCAAGTCCCCCAGTCATTCTCATGGACTCTTGCCAGCAGTTCCCTCTCTCTTGAACTGGGGAGCCCAAAATTGGACACTGTGTCAAAAGTCTCCTTGCAATGTCTACTGTTAATCCAGAAGGGAAGACAGACAGCATGTTTTTGTGGTTAATTCACTAACCTGGAAACAGTGATATCAGCTTCATCAGAGCTTTTTAAACATATCCTTCTTGGTCCTCATGAGGTAACTCAACCTCTTACTGTCCTCAGTTCTTGTGAATAGCACTTGTTTTTCACTACTCTGATAGGACATCTCTGTGTTGCAAGATTTGCTGTGCTATTGATGCTGCATAGTATCCAGCCCCAAAAGTCTCAACCTCAAATGTTGCATGCCATATTTAAGAAATCTTCTAGGAAAGGGTGCTACCTTCAGTGTAACCATCAGGAAAATGTGCCTAAGCTTACCCTTCTTGAAGAAAAGGAGCTTCTCTGCATGGAGAAAGTGAAAACAATTAGCAGTCACTACAATTTGCATCACAAAAGTACTTTACAAAGGCTGATAAGTACCATTAACCCCATTTTACAGATGGATGGGAAGCGGCATCATGGAGCAGCAAAGTGAGTTGCTCAAGGCCATATAGTAATTCAGCAGAAGTTATGCAAATAGAAACCGGGTCTCCTGATGCCAAGCCTTATTCCTCGGCCCAAACAGCTTCTACACAGGAGACCTGACCTAATTCCAACATCCGTGAAAATGGCATCCTTCTCTGAAACAAGCCTAAGCAGGTATATGGAATGAATGAATGAGCCTGCTTCTCAAGTGCTCACCACTCTTGTGCAATAATCGCTCTGCAGACGTTTTTGTGAGCTTGATAAATGTTTTATTTACATGGAAATGTCTCAGTTAACACCCACAGTAAACACGAGGCGGTAGTCAAAACGTTACTACATCTATTATCACAGAGAGTGGGCTGAAAGATCTGCCTGCGTCTGCTGCAGGCAGGCCTTATTTTATTAGCAGTGTGGTGCTTCACTGTTCAGATGGGAGATGAGACATCCACCTTTCCCTGATGGTGACCATGATTTAAGGGCTCCCACTCCCTAAGGCTGCTTATTTCTCCACTCTATGTTTGAAACTATTCTTAAATGACATTTGCAATTAAAAGACTCTAAGGAGGATGCTTCTCAGTAGGAAAGGTGTACCATAAATTTGGCATCCAATGGGGCTGTCAGTGTTTTGGGAGGTGCTACAAGTATCTGGCTCACCAGTTCCTTTGCTTTGCAGGAAACACATTACAGTGATGAGCAGGGACTTGAGAGGCTGTTCCTAGTGCTGCCTTTTTTACCATGAGTCATGCAAGGCTGGATCCACCCTGTTTAACTTTAGATGTTCCACCAAGTAGCTTCATTTTGGAGTCTCAGGGCTCTACTGCAGTTGGTCAATCTATAGCACCATTGGAGCTGCCTGTCTATATTGACTGACAACAAAACAAACACACCAACAAAACTCCCTTTACTTTTATAGAGATCTCTTCCTTACACGTAACTGATTTTTGGTGCAATCCTAAGAATAAATAAAGGCTCGGTGGTGAATGGCTGAGAGCAGCCCTGAGGAAAAGGTCCTGGGGGGTCTGGGTTGACGAAAAGCTCAACATGAGCCAACAGTGTGCACGTGTGGCCCAGACAGCAACTGTGTGCTGGGCTGCATTAAGAGCAGCTGTGGCCAGCAGGGCAAGGGAGGGGATTCTGCCCCTTTGCTCTGCTCTCCTCAGACCCCACCTGGAGTACTGTGTGCAGTTCTGGAGGCCCCAGCACAAGAAGGACGTGGAACTGTTGGAGAGACTCCAAAGTAGGGCCATGAAGATGATCAGAGGGCTGGAGCACCTCTGCTATGAGGACAGGCTGAGAGACTTGGGGCTTTTCAGCCTGGAGAAGAGAAGGCTTTGGAGGAGACCTTATAGTAGCCTTCCAATATCTGAAGGGGGCCTACAGGAGGGCTGGGGAGGGACTATTAACAAGGTCTTATAATGACAGGATGAGGGGTAATAGGTTTAAACTGGCAGAGGGGAGATTTAAACAGGATATTAGGAGGACGTTCTTTCCAGTGAGGGTGGTGAGATGCTGGAACAGATTGGCCAGGGAGGTTGTGGCTGCTCCCTCCCTGGAGGTGTTCAAGGCCAGGTTGGATGAGGCCTTGAGTGACCTGTTCTAGTGGGAGGTGTCCCTGCCTATGGTGCGGGATTGGAACTGGATGATCTTTGAGGTCCCTTCCAACCTAAACCATTCTACGATTCTATGATTCTATGATTTTGTGTAATTCCATTTGTTAACATTTTATAAGTCAGCAATGTGCTCAGGTAGCCAAGAAGGCCAACAGCACACTGGCCTGGACAGGAGGAGACATGTAGAACCAGGGGAGTGAGTGTGCTCTTCTCAGCACTGGTGCAGCCACAGTTTTGAGAAACGTGTTTAGTTTTGGGGTCTTCAGTACAAGAAAGACATTGATGTCCTAGAGCAGGTCCAGAGAAGAGCAACAAAGCTGATATAGAGTCTGGAGAACAAGTCTTATGAGGAGGGGCTGAGGGAACCAGGGTTGTTTAGCCTGGAGAAAAGGAGTCTGGGAGGAGACTCTCTTGCTCTCTACAACTACCTGAAAGGAAGTTGTAGCAAGGTGGGTGTAGGTCTCTTATTGCAAGTAACATGTGGTAACATGAGAGGAAACGGCCTCAAGTTGCACCAGGGGAGGTTTAGATAGGGTATTAGAAGAACTAGCTCCACTGAAAGGGTTCTTAAATACTGGAACAGGCTCCCCAGGGAGGTGGTTGAATCTCCATCCCTGAAGGTGTTTAAAAGACACAGGAGATGCCTTGGTTTTGCATCAGACATTATAGAATTAGGTAATGGCTGGACACTCTGATCTTAAAGTCTTTTCCAAACCAAAATGATTCTATAATTCTATTCTACAATTTTATTCGTTGAGTGGATAGTATAAGATTATTAAGTCTCTTTCATTAAATTCTTATTAGCAGTCTCAAAGTTACACAAACTGAATACTCACAAACTGAGGTCACTGGGACTTTATTTCTTTGGGATTTCCACTGTGTTTTACATACATAAAATTGATGTAATGACATTCTATCTAATTCAACAGAGACCTGCAGCATATAGGAACTGAAGACTGCATAACTGATATATTTGTTCTAGTCCAGATTTTGTAGCCTGATCCATATTAACATTATTTCTGCAGGATAACAGTATGCCCAGTAGTAGCTTATTTAATAACAACCAATGAAATACACTTCAGAAGACCAAAGGACACTTAAAGCCTTTGGGATTAAAGGGATAATTGTTTCCTGCATTGGAGAATACCAGTAAGAAGAAAAAAACAAAAAAACAACCAAAAAATCCCAAAAAAACACCAAACCACACCCACACTTCTGCATAGAAAGTTGCTGCAAAAGTACAAATCTATGATAGATGAAAAGTGCTGTGGAAGTGCTAAATAAAATATTATCATTTGTTATTACAGCTGCAGTGTGATGTGGCCATTTTTTCACAGCTGAACATGTCATCCTTTTTTGTCTCATTGCAGCTCTTGGGAAGCTATGTGTGATCTGCTGGCTCTGTATCTATGTGCCTGCGTATGTACATGCATAAGAACAGGCACTGATTTGCATGAAAGCAAGCAATGGAAGTCTTTTATATTTAATGTATGAAATACAGGGAGAGGCTGCTTTGTCAGCAGCCTGAAGTTCTTTGGAATTTGGCTATTCAAAGCAATTCATAAATACATTCTCCAAGACACACAAAAAAACCCCTGTTACTGAACAATGTCATACCCAGTGTTGTGATAGCCTGAGGTGGGGAAGGTCTGACATGATTTGAAAAAATTCTCTGTTAATGAATTTTTTTCTATATGACTCATTCCTAGTCTGTCTGATTTTTATTTGTGGATTTATTTCTTTTTCCACTGACTAACACCTCTCTATCTCACTCATTCTCATTTTAGAATTATTAACACACCCAGTAGATGTGCTGCTCTTCCACAGAAAATATCTTTGCAAAATTTGAGTGCTTAAGAATGTTTTAATATTTTAATAGTGCAGTATTTGAGTACTTTTTTGTAGCCCAACACTAATATGTATGACCCCAGCACTTTGCTTACCAGTTATAAATGTGGGTAATACAGGTGACCATGAAATTTGCCAGAAACAGGAGAGCATAATCACAAAGCCACAAAGGGGAGACGAAAAGAAAACCACTGGGTCAACCTTCTGAACATTTTAAATGATTGTACACTAATGTAAGATACATGGGGAGTGAGACAGAGGAACTGGGAACCCTAATACATAATTAGAATTATGTTTTAATTGGCTTAGCAGAGGTTTGCTAGGCTAATTCACATGACCGGAATATTGATGTGAAAAGGTACAACTTGTTCAGAGAGGACAGCAAAAAAGGCAGAAGATGTAGCTTATAAACCAAGGACATGTAATTGGCTCTGAAAGCCAGAATTCAGTGTGAGATGGACTTGCTGAAACTATCTTGCTGAAATAGAAAGGAAGCCAGAAGAATGGTGAAGTGTGCTGGTGGTGACCATAAAAGCAGACAAAAAAAGCCCTATTGGAATATTTCAAACTCCATGGCTTTTTGTCATTGGGGGACATTGATACCAAACATTAACCAAGACAGCAAGAATAGAACATTCCTGGTTTGCCCGAGAGCTGACTTTTATCAAACCAAAAGTTTGATAGATGAACTGAGAAAAAAAAAAACAAAACTCTTTTAGGTTCTTTTCTGACCAATAGATATGAATTTGTTGAGAAAATAAAATAGGAAGACACCGAGAATAAGGTGATTATCCTGATTCATTACTCATCAGTAGTACCTATAAGTAACCTCGTAAAGTTTAAGATGTTCTTGTTCACTGGGGGCTGGGTGGGGGGAGGTGGAGTAGGTGACTTTTAAAGATCCCTTCCAACTCAAAACATACTACGATTATAGGATTCTTTGGAAGATAAGAAACAGAGGGCCAGAAAGTAAAAATGCAAAGAAGATTTAAGAAAGCAGATATCAATAAATCAAGCTAGTAGGTAGAGATCTCATAGGAAGAAATCCAAGGAGATACAATTCCATAAAGCTGAGACAACTCTGGAGCTCAAAATGTCGTGGAAAGTGCAGAAAGGTTATTAAGAATTTGTCTGATGATCATCCTCATTCTATGGAATTTAGAAAAAATTACAAAGGAATATTAAGGTAATTTTAAATCAGTGGGAAATATAAGCACAAGCACATAGGGACAGAATCAGAAAGGACAAAGTATTACACAAAGGATTTACTGCAATATAAAAGCATTTTGGGTAGGTGCATTAGTAATAATAAGAAGAGGAAAGAAAGAGCATGAAGGAATAACCCAGCAAAACATGTTTATTTTTAACTTGCATCAGTTAATTTGTTCACCATGTGGTCCTGCAAACTGTTGTACTGGCACAAATGAGTGGTAAAGCAAGGGAAGAGGGATGGCAAAGGGAAAGGAGGAGGAGGTGGGACTGGGAGCTGCCTGCAGCAGTTCTGTCACTAAAAGAAATGTAAGTGCAGGACCATTACTCAATGGACAAAGAAAGAAAATAACTGATGATGGAACTGAAACATGTAATGCCTTTTTGCTTTAGTCTTCCCTGGAAAGATTAACTGTGATTGGATGACTAACGAAATGTCAGGATTGAAAGAGTGAGAACCAACAGAGGAGTAAGGAAGGTATTGTATGAAATTATTTGCACCAAGTAGACGTTTTCAAATCAGCAGTCTGATGTAGATCCTTATAGAATATTAAATCAGAAGTAATCTGTTAATAATTTAATAGCTATTTTTATTGTTACTGGTATCAAAAGTTGTCCCTCAAGGGTCCATACTGGGAGCAATATTGTTTAATATTAATGGCACAGTGGGTTTCAGTGCACCCTCAGCAGTCTTGCAGATGACACCAGGCTGAGTGGTGAGGTTGACATGCCTAAAGGTAGCAATGCCATCCAGAGGGACCTAGAAGAGGTTGAGAACTGGGCCTCTGTGAACCTCATGAGGTTCAACAAGGTCAAGTCAAAAGTCTTCCACATGGATCACAGCAACTGCCTGTATCAGTACAGATGTCATTGAATGTAGCTCTGCAGAAGGAGGGGACTGCTAGATGAAAAGATGGACAACAGCAGCCAATGTGTGCTCAAAATCAAGAAAAACAACTGAAGCCTAGGCTCTATCAAAGAAATGTAGCCAGTGGGTTGAGGGAGATGAAGGTGATTAGTGATTACTTTCCCCCTTCTCCAGTTTGTTAAGACCCCACCTGGAGTACTGTTTCCTCAGCACACAAACACATAAACCTGTTGAAACAGGTTCAGAGAAAGCCACAAAAAATGATCCAGGGGCTGAAACATCTCTGCTATGAGGAAAGGGTGACAGAATTTGGGTTCTTTAGCATAAAGAAGTGTCTTGGGAGACCTTATTGAAGCCTTTCAATAAACAGGACCTAAAAGAAAGATGGAGACAGTGTTTTTACCAGGGTCTGTAATGACAGGAGAAAGGGTGATGGCTTTAAACTAAAGGAGGGGGATTCAGAAAAGACATAGGGAAGACATTTTTTAAAATAAGGGTGGTGAAATATTGGCCCAGGTTGCCCAGAGAAGTGGTAGATGCCCTGTCCCTGGAAACAGACATTCTATATTACATTACATTTTTCACTTTTTCCTCTCCAAGCCCTTTACAAAAAATACAAGTATTTGAGTAGTACTGGGTGGGGACAGAACAGAGAAGCAGTATCCTCATAAACAAGTAAAACTTGGTTAAAGTCTGGACCAAAATTCAAGCCCTTAAATCCTCAGATACTTGAAGCCACCACTGCTTCTGCCAGGATAAAATATATCTCAGAATAATTGCTTGTTGGATTTATCTCAGAGAGGAAAGGCTCATCTAATACAGCCTGAGTCTGCAAAACTGACTAGGATGTGGAATGTGTTTTTTGGTAGATGCTGCTTTCAGGAGGATCTCTGAATAACGTCCAAACCATCTTTCATGTGAATCCTGAGAAGAAGCCAAAACCTCTTGTACATGAAGAATTCTTTCCCTTTTTTTCACTCTGCTGATTTGCGTCAATTCACTTGATCTGTTTTTTGATGATAAAGTTTGCCTATCTCTCTAAGTAGAAGGAGAGGATGGGGAGGGAGGGATTGTAAAAGTGAATATCTCTGCAGTGCACAGCCACAAAGCCGAGTTGACATCCAGAATCATTTGAGCTAGTCAATAAGGGACTCTCCTGGCAAATACATTATGGCATGGAGTGCTTTTTGTCAGAAAACACATGCAACCCTTCACAGTGCATTAACAGACAACCATACACTATGCTACCTATCACCAGAGCAATGGTATGAATCTACCTTCCTCCAGCAAACCTAGCTTGCCACTGCTTATGCAAATGGCATTGTTGAAAGGGTTTTGCCTCTCTGTGTCTCTTCCCAATCCATCTGTTCAGTCTGAAAAAAGCCAAGCTGTCATGGTGGGCCTAAATAGGCCAAAATAGGCCTGAACATGTCCTGGCTTGGCCAAACATATTTTCCTGCTCCCCCTTCTTCTGTGCTGGGGCAAGCTACTGCAGGAAAGGAAAACAAAAGCCCTGGTTTTGCCTAATATGGTGAAGCTTGGCAAAGTGCCATTCTGATTGGCTAATCTGTTTCCAAAGGCCCATTATACTCAGGATGCATTGATAAAAGGGATGAGCAGGTAACAGAAAGGGCTGCTGCTGCTGCCATTGCTGCTTTTGCCTCAAAGTCCTCTCTTTGCCACTGTCTCGTTCCATCCTGCTTAACCCTCTTCAAGTTTTCTGCTGAATCAGGAGTCAAGAGGAATCAGGTCAGATACTGTGCTAGAACCCCAGCTTCCTGAAAAAAGAGCCTGGGAAAACTCCAAAGCCTCTAACGGTTTCAAAACCAACCCCTCCATGTGCTTTGGGTACCATCTGATACTATAATGCAGCCCTGGAAATCCAGAGAGACAACTTTGTGAGTAAACACTCAAAAGCCTCTTAGCAAATCTTTAGCAAAATTCTGTAAATTCTTAAGTGGATCTGAATACCTTCTGTCTTAGCAGCAGAAAGGAGCCTCTCAAATCCCCTGGTGGGCAAGAGGTACAACTGAAACAAAGAACCCCTTCCGATTTTAAGTTTAATGTTTGTTATATTGTTGCTAGTTAAGTTTCTTAAGTGTTTTAGATTCCCTGTTTATCTCCCTCCATATAATGTTTTCATGACCTCACGAAGAACTGATTATCATTAAAAATACTTGTGGGTAGTGAGTTTCTGAATAACAAAATTAATAAATAACATTAATTTTCAAAATACCATCTCAAACTCATACCTAACCATTAAATAAGCCTTTTGGAAAGAGAGTAGTGACACTTGCAAGCATAGCTACTGAAGCTCTCACTATGGTCAGTGGAAAAGGATAAACTGGTGAAAGTCAAGGGAGATTCATTTAAAGGCAGTTGCATTTTGGAAGGTCTGAATATATCCCTCTCACATTCATACCTGCCACACTTTTGCATGTTTTTGTGTGCATTTGTGATAGCTTTCATCATGAAGAATGAACAAGTAGCCAGCAGATGTTGATGAAGACAGCTCTCTTCAATAGAAAATCAGAGACAGAAAGACCTAGAAACTTTAAGATAATCCATCCTCAGGAAATTTCTAGCTCTGCTTTACCAAAAAGGCAGAAATATCTTGACTCTGAGTTAGTTTGTAGTTATCTGAGACGAGTATTACTCTCTGAATTACAACCTTATTAGCCTGGTTTGAAGGTCTCAAGTAATGCTTGTCCTGTGAGGCTACTGCAGATCCCAGAAGCTGGCAGCTTTCACAGCACACTGTAAAACTTCTGTTTTGTTTTGTTTTTCTGAAGCTTTGGCCTATGATTAATTGGTTTAATTTTGCTTAGCAAAGTTCAATTTATGCTTTACAAGCACCATTAGTATTCGAGTGTCTGCTTCTGCGGTGATAGATGCCATATAGAGTTGGGTGGGTTTGGAAAAGATTTCCCTCTCCCTACAAAACGCTTAAGGATTTTAAAAAATATTTTTATTGAAGTCAAACCAAGCTCTTTTAAGAAGAGGGGGAAAAGAACATGTACATGTTGTGTCATTAGTAATGATTTGATTATCATAAAAAAAACACTTTGGAGATCAAAATCTTCCTGGGTCTCCCTAAGGCAAGTCTCTCACTTAACCTGTAGTGCTCAAGCTCTTTATGTCACTAAATAGATGTTTGTTAGAGCAAGGACTTCAGTGTGTGAATTTCTCACGTCCCAGATTAGTTTTGAACCATGGTACTAAAGAGCTTGTCTCTTTTCTGGCCAAATGAATATTTCATTATTTATACAGCTGCAGGAGGACCTTGCTGGTCATCAAGCAGTCAAGTCTTTTGGGGTGAGTGATTTTCTGCTTCACAGTCACAGAGCTGCAGCTAGAAAGCCTCTTTGTGACAAAAGTTTAGACTGAAGTTGGTGTGCCTTTCGTGAATTGGTACCAGTTTCAATAAATTTGTATTCTCATATGAAACACAGAAAAGTTCATCAAAAATTGCAGGCCACCAGGTCCTATGCAAATCCATGATGAGCGTGGTTTTCAATGTCAAAGTGTTGCAACGTGGATTATCTGGAAGATCAATGAACATACACAAAGCTCCCAATAGCCAAATCTAGCTGCCCTGAGGCACTTCAGAACTGCTGGTCTAGAAAAGCCTGAAATGGATTCGATGTGGCAGGTTCCTGATTCAGCCTCAACCAGCTCTATGAGCTAAATCCTGTTTACAGAGGAGTAGACTGCTTGCTCTTTAATTGAGAAAAGTAGCTAGGAGATTAGCACTTCTCATAAATGGCTAGAATCCTCCAGTGGCAAGATGGTCATGTGAAAAGATGTTTTATTTTTTAGCATATTGTTGTGTGCTCCAGTAATAAAATGCAAAGTGCAGGAGGGCATCCAATTTAAAGGGAGCTTTGAGAACCCTTCTTTTTCCTGTCCAAAACAACACGATCTGAAATGATGTGAAGTTTCCTATTGTTTATCTGTTTATTTACTTACCATGGGATTCTCAAAGATTCATTTTGCACAATTGATTGACTTAGCACAGTTAACTGCAAAGTTTTGATTGCAGAGCCTTTGCATTGCATTAGCACCTAGAGACGTCAGTTGAGATCAGGACCGTATGTGCATACATGGCTATAGTGACAGGCAAAGCTTATCTGATAAGTTAATGATTCATTTCAGCCAAAATGCAAAAAATATGTTTTGATGCTACTTTTTAAGATGAGGAAACAGCTAGCCCAAGGTCACAGTGAAAGTCATCATGATAGAAACAGAAACCATATTTCTGTAGCTAAATCATGAGATTATTTTTTTTCATCTTTGATTCATCAATGAGTGGAAAAGCAGTTAAGCAGAAAAGCAGAGATTAAATAATTTCTTCCCTTCCCTTCCCTTCCCTTCCCT
This sequence comes from Psilopogon haemacephalus, assembly GCA_013396835.1. Lineage (NCBI taxonomy): Eukaryota > Metazoa > Chordata > Aves > Piciformes > Megalaimidae > Psilopogon > Psilopogon haemacephalus. The sequence goes on along the minus strand of VWZI01012330.1, from coordinate 277,595 downwards.
TCCCTTCCCTTCCNAAAGCCCTTTTGCAATTCGTATTATTTATTACCAGCATTCCAGGTGGCATCTCACCGTTCCCCCTTCCCTTCCCTTCCCTTCCCTTCCCTTCCCTTCCCTTCCCTTCCCTTCCCAAGCACTGCCATATATTTTGCTGCTGCTTTCAGAATATTTGTGCCTTATTAAAAAGATCTGAGGTGGTCCCAAGGCTATCTTTTCTCTGGACATGCTAATAGGGAAAACCTAGCAGCCACTTAATTTGATTAAAAATAATTAGACTCAGAAGTGTAAACATGTTTTGTACCGTGAGGTGTAAGAAGATCTAAGCACTGTGGTCTAAAATACCAATAGCTGTGCAAATCACAGAGTCTTTCATAGAGTTCATTGAGTTCTTAATCATACAAACTCCCAGGGGTTTAAGAGCCATTCAGTCTGGGAAAACAAAGCTGAGTCTGAAGGACAGAGATTTCCCTGGCAAACTTCTCTAACCTCTCTTTATGAGGTGTGTGAGGAGGTCACCAAACCAAATCAGGAAATAGAGACTGGGGGATAGGGTCATACCAAAAGAGTTTAAGGAATTTTAAGATGGCTGTTGTGAAGAAAATATGCAATAAATCCAGGGAAACTCAGCTGAGACCTAGGCTTATCAGAACAAGTGGTGCAACTCCAGGCAGAGAGAATCATGAGACTATGGAAAGTGTCAAGCAATAAAATTTTTGCTTAGGATTTCACTGAGAGGCACAACTTCACATTGGATCTCCTGAGGTTTATCCCCTTTTTCATCCAGTGTCCTGAAGCAAGGAGCTGTCATCTGCTTTGAGGGGAGGAAAGGGCTATATGAAGGAGAAGGCTGTATCAAGAGGATCTGAAATTGAGAGGAAGTGATGCAAAGGTGGTCTTGGTAGCAAAACTAGTCATAGAAAAAAAATTCGGCATAGGCAGTTATCAATGCACAATTAACAGGGAAAAAGGAGGGGAAAAATGGAAATTCATACTATCCAAATATAGAAGCAACCCTCATCTAAGAAAGGCTGTGATAGGATTTCTTTTTTCTGCTTGGTCTGACACTGCACAATCAGCCTGTATGTAGTGACCAGACAGTTATCACATGTATACTTTGGAACCAGCCGCAGCATATGGTGCCTTTTGCCAGCTGGTAATTGCTAGACTTAGGAGATAGCCTGGAGGCATGGAGGGTATCGAGGGGAAATGATTATCTACAGGATCTCTGCAGGTTTTGGAAGTGTGCACAGAGATCATAAGGAAACCAGGAAGGAAGGGAAAAAAATGGGGCTGTTGTGATAGAGGGGGTCTCTAGATAGAGCAGAATAGAAAGCAGTAGGTTTGCAGGCACCGTTCAGTCCCCTACTTGCAGAAATACTTGTTAATTATTATTAGAACATCTGTTTACTATTTTAAATGGCTTGTTTCAGAAGAGTTTACAGAATGACAGGAAATTAAACAGAAATGTGAAACAATTTATTTCTGAAAACGCTCATTAGTAAAGGAAGCTTCAGAAAGATATTTCAGTAATGTATATTTAACTCCAAAGTTCAAAATACAGGAACAAAATCAGCTTTACCTTTGATACTGACAACTTTGAAACCCTATTATGAAATAAATCTGAAAAACACAATAGCTGCAAGCAGTTTTTCCAGGAATGAAGCCATTGTAGCCGTGGGATCGGATACCGCTCCTGCTTTGACAGGGAAAGATTTGGAATGTCAAACATTCTGCATACTGCAATGCCTATCTCATGTTCAAGTGATGTTCAGTCAGTAAGGAAAGGCAATTGCCAGCAGCTTTGTAACTCTATGCTTTCCTCTGTAAGGTGCCAAAAAAAAGACCAGCATTGATATAGTCTTCAAATAATTGTATGCTCTCACTACTTTATGATAAAGGAATAAGAAGTGTTTGGCATGAAAGCTGCAGTAGAAGCAATGAAGCTGGATGGTGGTGGTAGTTGTTGGATGGGAAGGCTTAGTTTTCAAGAACAGAAATTATGTTTTATGTCGAAGATCACAACACTAAGTGGAGTTTTTTTTATGTGGTCTCATCATTATTTAAAACATATTATTACTGATTTCTTAATGTGTGTTAATAGTCATATACCAGATCTGGCAGATATCAGACAAATCAGAACTGAGCTGCTACAAAGGCTGCTATGAGGGTCAAATATCACAGATTAAACTGAATTTGCACAATCTCAATGTCTACAGTAAACTAGGTCTTCTATACTTAGTTTAGGCACATCTCTATTCTAACTTCAGATTCAGGTGTAAGTCCAAGATAACTTGATCTGTAGTATGCCTATAACTAAAGAGCAAGGGCAGGGAGCAACACAGTAGTACAAACACTATCTGTGTCCATCTTCGGTTTCACTTTGATGATGTAAGGAGACTGTCCTCCAAGATACGCACTTTGTTCTTGTTTAGCCTAGTGTCATGCCATTGGCTGCTACTCAGGCAGTGCATAAATGTTTATTTCTGGGACAAAGGCCACTCCTAGTATCAGGAATTGGAGTTTGTCCAGAAGACACTTCCTTTTTTGTTTGTGTGGGTTTTATTGTTGTTGGTTTGGGGGGTTTTTTTGGTGTTTTTTTTTTTTTTTTAAATGAAGTAAATCAGCCTACTTACTGCCTATGTGAAGAGACGGGTGTAGGTGTAGCATATTTCACACTGTCAAACAGAAAGACTAGCAGATTCTTAAATGCTGGCAACCTACTTGTTTTCTGTGAAGCAAGGTGCATAGTCCACATCATTTTAAATTACAAGAGTCAAGTAATAGGAAAGAAGTGGCAGAGAAACAATGATTGTACTATGTATACATGGGGGGAAATGACAGTTTTGTGGAATATTTTTGTGTCTTGAATGCTGCAGTATTTTGGAGACCAGGACAACTTGCAAAGTTTTGGTATAATGGAAAGAAGGGAAAATTAGAAGTTAGCTATTGAAAGAAATAACTGTGTTGTGTTCCAAAAGACTGCTGGGCTACTGCTCAGTATGTGTCCTAAATCTTTTATAGAATCATAGAATCATTGGGGCTGGAAGGGATCTTCAAGGATCATCTAGTTTCTACTCCCCTGCTATGGGCAGGGACCCCTTCCCCTAGACCAGAATGCTCAAAGCTTCATCCAACTTGACTTTGAACACTTCCGGGGATGGGACATCCACAACTTCTCCGGGCAGGCTGTTCCACTATCTCACCACTCTCATTCTAAAAAAAATTCTTCTTAATGTCCAATCTAATTCTACTCTTTTAGCTTAAAATCACTTTCCCATATCCTATCTCTACAAATTGGTAAAAAAATCTCTCTCCATTGTTCTTATAAGCCCTCTTCAAGTGCTGAAAGACTTCAAAGACGTTTCTCCAGAGCCTTCTTTTCTGTTGGTTGAACAACCCTAGCTCTCTCATCCTGGCCTCATAGCAGAAGTATTTCAGTTCTCACCTATTTTTGTGACCTCTTTCAGACAAGTTCCATTATGTTAATCTCTTTCCTGTGCTGAGAACCAGAGCTGGACAGAGTACTCCAGGTGGGGGAAGGGGGTGTGTGTGTCACAGGAAAGTGTAGACACTATCTTTTTTAATCTTACACTACTTTTTTTTTTTTTTTTTTTTTTGGTTCATGAGGTACCTTTCTACTGGTGCTCTGGATGCATCTTTCTATGGAGTTCCTATGGATACCTTCTCTTTAACATTCTTTATCCTTACCTTTACCAGATTCTTAGAACTTTTCTAGTATTTCTCAGCTTTTCACTGATTTTTTTTTTCCAGGCTCTTCTTACCAAGGAGATTTAGCTGAGTGCTACCAAAAGAACAGAGACCTACAGAGTGGTTCTCTTTCAAGAATCTCTCTTCTTCAAATCTTTCTACACTGTCCATACATTCAGAAAAATATTATCTTTTGTCTTGGTCAAGAACAATCTCTGCCTTTTGGATCTTCACACAGTGATGATCTACATAAGCCCTCTATTTGCATGAGTAAGTGCAAGGGCAGCTTTTTGCACAGATTTTTCCATTCATCCCTGCCAAGCAACTCAGCATTGCCACAGCAAAGAGGGATCCACATAGGAACATTTGTGTCCTCAGGTCCTTTACATCTATAGGCATTTCCATGCAGAAAAAGACTGAGGTTCACTGTTGGAGCAGTCTGGATAAATTTCCTCCTCCAACATCCATATAGTATTTCTTTTGATGAGGCAGCTTCCAGGACTATCATTCTAAGGAGTTTTCAACAGCTACTTTTATTTTAATTCTTAATTACAAAGAAAAGAGGGAAAACCAGATAAATCAGCAAGAAACATAATCAAAGGAGGAAAACTGGAAAATGATACTTTATATTCCAGGTCATTTTAAAACCAGCCAATGAGTTTATCATTAAATCCTATGAGCAATGTATGTGTGTGTGTGTGTTTGTAGACGTGTGCATATATATATGCACAAATACATAGAAGTCCTCAGAAAATTACATCATATTTTTACATTATCAATTTTCCCCCCCCCTTCTTATATTTAAGCTGAGTTTCTTTAGTTCATGAATCCAAGGAGTCCTCAGAAGTATCAGCATATGAACTGGAGTCAAGTCCTAAGGGAGACTTGCATGGCATTTGCACACCCTGTTGACATTTAGAACAAAAGTCAAGCCCTGAAAACATAACAAAATTATGGGCTAGCTCTCTTTTCAGTGCCTGCATAAATTAACAATGCTGTCATCTTTGTCATTTAACACTATGGATACATCAGCATGGATATTCCTATTAACAGCACTGACCCACTGGTTATTAATGGGGAATAGATTTCACAATGGGTTGCAGAAACTTTGCTTTAGAAATCTTAGCAGAGCTGCAGCAGCTACTATGCATTATATTATTCAACCAGAAACCAGTGGTGATGGAGAGAAAGAAAAATTACTGAATGGCTTTTTTGTGTTGGAACTTGTATTTACTCCTAATTTTATGAATGGCCCAAAATTCTTCTCGAAGTTCTAGACCTCTCTAAATGAAGAATTTCAACAATCATAACCCTGATAGAATACTTATTTTTGATCCTAGAATCATAGAATCAGTATTGGAAGGCACCACAAGGATCATCTAGTTCCAACCCCCCTGCCATGCCCAGGGATACCCTCCCCTAGATTAGGCTGGACAGAGCCTTATCCAGCCTTGCCTTAAACATTTCCAGGGAAGTGGCCCCAGCCACCCTCCCTGGGCAACTGGTTCCAGGGTTTCACCACTCTCATGCTGAAGAACTTCCTCCTCACATCCAATCTGAATCTCCCCATCCAATCTGATCTTAATGGTCAAAGAGAGCTTGGCCAAGGCCACCTTCTTTCCCTTCTTCCTTGAATCATCTCACTGAATTCAGTGAGGAAGATCTGGCAAGCTTTGAAAGCAGGGAGCCTGAGATTTTCAGCATCCTTTGTTTAAAAAAGTGCTTCTGAAAGAGTTTGGCTCCAGTCCCTTTAGCTGCCCAAATTATATTTATAGTCACACTTGGCATCTACCTGACACAGATCTCAAGGCAGTTTTCACAAATCACTCCTCTCCTCAGTTTACAAAGAAGTTAAGTCTTGGTTGTGCAATTGCTCAGTAGCAGTTGTCCGGATTCCTAGTCTGAAGAGTTATGTTCTGAACCACAATGTCCCTGCAATGTTAGGAGCTATACAGTCTGGTACAAAACTAAGCAAAGCTATCTTGAGCCAGTTTGAACCAGACTGTGGTAGGTCTAAAGAAAAGAGAAGAGAAAANAAAGAAAAAAAAAAAAAAAAAAAAGGAAAGAAAAAAAAAGAAAGAATAAAGATAAAAGCAAGCTACTGATCCCATGGTTAGAATGTCAGTAAGGACATTTTAATACTACATGTATGGAAAGTGCATATATAGTATCCAGGAGATGACTGTATTTTATCTTATGTCAATGCATAAAGTTGCCTGAGAGCAATAATTATTCTCAGCTGGGCCTACCTCTGCAGAGACTGCTTACAAATCATTGCAAACATTTGTACAGAGCAAAGCACAAAACACAAATGAATAGGAAAAAGCTGCAGGAAAAGCTCAGCCCTACTTTGGGACACCTCTGGAGAGGCCTTTATGCATCTTATTATGTAAAGCCAAAATCCACAAAGATAGTGAAGTCATATGTAGTTTCATATTATTTATTGCAGTTTGCAGGTCAGAGGGCTTTGCAAAGCTGACAGTCAAATGCCTTGGCTCTTCTGAAAACAGTGTTCTCCTGTGGATGGGAAAACATCTGGTATTAAATTTTTGAGCAACATTGGACTTCCTTCTAGCAGACAATATCAGTGAAAGGTTCAGGAAGTACATGTGTTGCTTAACTTTTAAGAATGAGGGAAACTGAGGCTCAAAAGTGCCTTGCCCTAAGGACTAAAATTTCACAGTGGCATCCTCTGTTGAGACTCCTGTGAGCATTGTGACTCACCATGGGAGAGAAAGAGAACCACTCTGACTGTACTTTAATGTATACAGACCAGAACAGTTTCCACTTGGCAGCAAATATATGCTGGATTAGCTTGCATTTCTACAAAACACTTTATATCTTTTTGAGCTTTTCATTTGAAATCAATTTAAAGAAGGAATAGAATCTTTGGAAACAAAATTAAGGTCAGTGTTTCCTCCCTAAGCAACCTCACAGTCCTGTTTTTTCTCCAGTAGGATGATGGACTGCTTGTTACCCTGCCAAACCTCTCTGTCCTCAACCAAATGTGACAATGCCTGGGAAGCTCCTGGTCCAGTTCTTGCTTTGCCTCAGGTCTCTTTTTCCATCACTGCCCCTGCTCAGCTCACACTGTCAGGCAGTCAGTCTAATGAGAGAGAAGAGTGTTTCCTTTTTTTATTCCCTTTGCGAAGAAAGTCACCACTGTATTCCCTTTCCATGTTTATTTACATACCAGTTTTTGGTTTTTTTTCTGGACAAAGAAGAGCAGCAATGACAAGGAATGCTTGGAATATAGGATTGGAAACATTAAAAAAGCTAGAGAGATTTAAGTGTTACTACGATTTCCAGTACTATACCTTAACTGACCAAGTTCACTGTCAGATTAATGTATAAAATGGGAAATAATCAGGGATATCAGACATGGACCAAATGCTGTTCCAAATAAAGTGTCTGTACTGTGATCGGTAGCCTCTGTCATTTAGTTATCTTTCTTTGCTTAGTGTATGGAAAGCAGAACTTCCTTATCAGAAAAAAAGAAAGAAAATCTGCTGTTTCTTATTGATTCATTTAATATGCAGCTGAAAGCATTTTTGCTACCTTATTATGTTTTTTCCCTTTTTCTTTTCTTTTCAATTTTCCTTTTCTCTCCTTTTCTTTTATTCTTCTTTTCTCCCCTCCTTCTTCTTTTTTCCTCTCCTTCCTCTTCATTTCTTTTCTATTTTCCTACAAAGAAATGCTAATTGAGGTTGTCACCAATTTGACACCGTAAGTGGAAACCTGATTTTCTGCACTTCCAATAAGATTTAAATCTCTCCCAGAGGCATGAATGGCCCCTGCAGACTAACCCCATTTCTGTAATTTGTTTGGCTTCATGTAGTTGTACATGGGAAAAATTTAATCATTATTTTTCAAATGTGAGCTAATAACCCATATTTCCTGGCTTGCACAACTGACATTGTGTGATTCCTTGAAATTCAGGTTCAAAGCATTTAAATGGAGGAATAGAGCTTAGAACATCATCGCCTTTCCCTAATTTTCCCTCTTCCATTTGTGCTGGTTTGAACTAATTGGAGGATTTGAATGAGAAAGTATGACTAAAGGCTATGAAAGGAAAACACTGATGATGCTACTTCACTCATAGCTTTACTGAGAAAGGAAAAAAAAATGTTTAAGAGTTGTAACCCAAACATAGATAAGTCAGATTGCATTGGGCTGTGGCTGCTTTTGCATGGCTCTTTCTCCCTGCTGGATCTGAATAATTTCACTAACTTCTTTCCTGCTGCTAATCTCCCTGGCCGATCTATCTTCACCTATCTGCTGCATAAGACAGATGGGGAGATAATTTTGGGGAGGGGGGGAAGGTGGTAGGGGTGGTTAACAGACCCCCTCTTAGGGGCTTTGATCTCTGGGATGGGTGTGGTGTTTCTGTATTACCTTTTTACTGTATATATCTGTAAATATCTGTTATACATTGTAAATATCTGCTTGTATATTGTGCAAAGCTCTAAATATAAAGCTTCATTTATTAACTTCCAGCCAACTGAGTCCTAGTCTGGGTTATTTCAAAGTGTGTGTGTGCGGGGGGTCGGGCAACTGCCAAACCACCACACCATTCTATAGCTTTTCTATGATAATGCCTGTCTGTGTCATAGATCACAAGCAGGAATAATGCCTTAATATTTAGGAATATCTTGATATATCATGGGCTTAGTCTCTTTCAACTGTCTTCTTCCTGCATCATAACAAGATCTATCCTATTAGATGTCTTTAGAGTTTATCCTTCTCATCTCTGTAGAAATGCTAGTGTGGACATAGCCTAGGATACCTTGAGCTGACCTTGGCTGGATCACCTCTCATATATCCCTCAGGCTGTCAATTTGATTTTTATGGCTTTCTTAATACTTGGGTGAAGAAGAGCACTTTCATTCCTAGTCTTCTCTGTACAACAACACAGCATAACATTGCAGGAACAGATTCGCATACTGAAGGAGTTTACTTTGAAGACCTGACATCCCCATTATAATGTTTCCAGTGAATGCTTTGAACTAGCTCTACTCTAGTCCCATAGAGTAAATGCTCATTAGTGCTGGGACATGATAAGTGGACTTCTGAAGCCCATCTTCCCCTTTACTTCTATCTGAAAGTGATACAATTTGCTCCAGGGATGCAAACCAAATAACTGAGTAGGTACCATCAACAGATTTGCCTCTCAATAACACCCTGCTGATGAAAAGCAAAATGCCAATGTAGGTGCCTACGCATGAGGCGCATAAAACTTGTTCCCTTTCTATTTCCAGCTTTTTAAGGCTGATTATTTAACAAAGAATCTAGCCAGGTTTGTTCCTCCTGTGTGTAAAAAATATCTCTGCTAGTTTAAATCAATTTCATAATTCAATTTGGGCGGCATTTGCCTCCCTACTCCTTAAGAATAAATAAATAAGTAGTAACATGATACAATCTCTTCACCTATTTCCTCACTACCCATTCTTGATATGAAAAGGGGTAATTGTTGGTGTTTCACTGAAGCTGGATTTACAACTGAAACACAGAGCAAGGCTTGTTTAACAGCAGTATGGGTAAATGTCTGAGAGGCCCAGCTACTCTACAGCCACAGTGATTGCAATCACATATCCTGTAAAAAATTAGGGTGTTTTGAGGAAACTGATGAAATGTCTACATCAGTGGACAAAGAAAAAACGGGTATCAGCTCTCCAGATTTTTGTCAAGTCTTTGAGATAGTCCTACATAAAATTCTTCTCTCTAAATAGGAGAGATGTGAATTTGATGGGTAGACTTTGGTGTATAATGAATTGGTTGGATGGTTACACCCAGAGGGTAGTGGTTAACGAATTGATATCCAGATGGAAATTGGTGACAAGTGGTGTCCCTGCTGGGTCCATACTGGAACCAGTACCGTTTAATATCTTCATCAGTGACAAAGATAGTGGGATTGAGTGAACACTCAAAATGATGCAGCTGACATGCCATCTAGAGGGACCTGAACAAGCTTGAGAAGTGTGCCTGTGTGAACCTCAAGAAATTCAACAAGGCCTGGGTCAGGGCACCCTCTGGTATTAATACAAGCTGGAGGATCAACAGATTGAGAGCAGCTCTGCAGAGAAGGACTTGAGGGTACCGGTGAACAAAAAGCTGGAGATGAGCTCACAATGTGTGCTCTCAGCCTAGAAGGACAATTATATTCAGGGCCGCATCAAAAGCAGCGTGGCCAGCAGATTGAGAGAGGTGATTCTGCTGCTTTACTCTGCTCTGGTGAGACCTCACCTGGAGTATTCTGCCCATCTCTGGAATTCTTGGCACAAGAAGGACATTAAACTGTTGGAGCAGATCCAGAGGAAGTCTGCAAAAATGACCTGGAGGCTGGAACACCTCTACTATGAGGACAGGCTGAGGGAGCTGGAGTTGTTCAGCCCAGAAAACAGAAGGCTTCAGGGAGATGACCTTATCGGCGCCTTTCAACACTAAAGGGAGGCCTATAAGAAACATGAGAACAATCTTTTTAGTTGGGCTTGTTGTGACAGGACAAGGGGTGATGGTTTTAAACTAAAATAGGAGAGATTTAAACTATATACAAGGAAGACATTTTTACAGTGATGGTGGCAAAATGCTGGCACACATTGCCCAGAGAGTTGATAGATGCCCCATCCCTGGAACCATTCCAGGTCAGGTTGGATAGGGCTCTGAGCAACCTGATCTAGTTATCCCTGCTCACTGTAGGGAGGTTGGACTAGACAATCTTTAAAGGTCCTTTCCTGCCTAAAGCATTCTGTGATTCTAAACAAGAAAGTTTTGTGCACAAAACATAGACTTGAATTTATTTCTACATTTTCCAATGGAAAATATCTTTGTAACAAACACAGAACTTTTCTTTCAACTGTGTATTCTGTTGTGAGACATGTTTCTGTCTCCCTGCAATACTTCTTTGACTCTTAAAAAAAATATATGTTAGTGTATGGATGGTAAAGTGATACTAGATTACAACTCCTCTTACAGGAACACTCATGAAAGGGCAAGGACAAAGATCATATTAGCAAAATGGCAGAATATCAGGAGTCCACAGGAGATATAGAGGCTGCTGGCCAGTCCTGAGTCTCCAGGATTTTCCCATGGGCTATGTTCCTAAAGCCTGTGGTAGTCATTGGACTTGCAAGGGTTGTAATTCAGTCAGGTTTGGCCCCACAAGGCTGACTGGAGAAAGTCATGAGTATTTATTTAAGGGGAAATATAGAATCTTAGACTTTAGAAAAAGTTCTGCATATTTGAGAGGGGGAAAAAAAAAAAAGAAGTCAGTTTCCACCTGGGCTATACATTTCTACAGCCCATAGTCATAAAACCACTGACTTTCACAGTCTATAAGCAAGGGATAGGTGGGGAAAGCTATCAGTCGTACAGTAGCACAAGTAGGTATATTAGTGCCTGAAGATGACGCAAGAGAGGAACAGGGAAGAGAGCACGCAGTCAGATTCCTCCTCTCTGCACCAATTTATTCTGTCTTGACATTTCCTTGACCTATGATCCAGTACAAATGCTAAACCAATCCCGATCAGTGCATGGTAATACAGATGCCAGTACGTTAAAGAAAACCCCAAAGCACTCCCTGACTGGTGCTGCAAAGAGAGTTAGTGGCAGGGGAGGGGTGTGCATGGCCAGGCAAAGCTATGAGCAATCAGACAGTTCTTTCTTCTTTTCAGAAGTGTTACATGTCCAGGCTGTGGTGTTCTGGCTCCTTTTGAAACCTTGAAAGCTTCAACAATCTCTGCAGCACACACTTCCCTTCCCTCTAGTCCTATTTTCTCCTCCGTGCTGTAAGAGCTGTTCCACTCCACGGTCAGCACTGAAATTTTTATATAAACGAAAGCTACTGAAGTGAACTGTGGCCACTTCATTAACGCTGTTGGGCTGGACGATAGGGGTTGGAGCATCTTTTGGTACCTACAGAAATAGGCTCGGGTGCAGGGAGGAAGGTAACAGTCTGGGCTGCCTCCAGCAGAGGGAAGTGCTACACACGCACTTCCCAGCGTGCTGCGTCTTGCCGCTGTGCAGAGCAGCCGGAAAAAATGTCAGGTTTTCTGTTTGCAAAGCTGAAATTTCCCTCGCCAACACAAACATCTAATTTAATCCCCTTCCCTTCTTCTCTGCCATGTCCTTACCCTGCATTTCCCCCAGACCAAGGGCTGCGGTGTCTTCCAAGCTGACTTTCATATGAGCACAACGCCCCTACAGTAAGAATTATGCAGTGAATTTTAAAACCCTAAGTAAGTGCTGGGAAACACAGGTGCAGCCAGGACTCCAGAGTTTTAGGTTTAACTGTAAGTTTAAATACCATATTCCAGAGGTTACTTTAAACCAGAGTTGCTTTTTTTTCTCTGAAACTCATCAGCAAGGATGACAGAGGAGCAACCTCAAAAGGTCTGGTGCTCTTACACGTTGTCTCAGCCCTGCCTACAAATGCATCTGTGTGTGGATTGTCGATCCACACTCACATTCCTGCACAAAACCAGATGATTGAAAGCTGCCCAAACTCATACTTGTGTTTTATGTTTTCCTCTCCTTTTGCTTGTCACAGTCTCATCTTTTTGTCACAGGTCATTTTTGGGTGTACACAAATGCACATACATGCCTACATTAACTGAACAAAAATTCATGCACGTCTCACGTGGAGTAAATTCTCTGACCACTCCTCCTTGACAGTTATATGCCTTTAAAAGACATTTGACTCTTCCCTTAACTTCTCTGCCTTTAGAAAGGGTAGAAGCCTCTTGGAGATTAATTTATGGGAAAGATAATGTCCTTAACCTACACTTCCCTGAACTGCCTTAATACTGTTTGCAAAGCAACCAGATGACTTTGTCTCTCCCTCACCCCATCTAGAGCCTCAGGGAGGCAAGTTTTGCCTCAAGGTTTCAACCTTTTGATGCACGGATTTTCCACGCTGAGCTACAGTAGGTGGGTAACAAGAAGATCCTATTAAAGTGAAATTAAGTAGCAAAAGGATTGTCAGCTCAACAAATCAGAAACATATAGGACCTGTCCTTCCTTCACTGAATTCGTTCCTACTCACTGTGAGAAAGAAGGAGGAGGGAAAAATGTGGTGAAGAGGGAAAAAAGAACAGCAGAGAGCAATATCATCCCTGGCAATGTCTTGATTTTGAGTGTAAGAAACTAATCGTTGCTGCTAAAGACACAGCCTCTTTAATGAAGAGGCTGCTGCAATATCATCGCAACAACTAGCAACCCACATGTTTGATTACAACAGGTTGAGCCAGTGCACGCTCCCCTGTGCCACGCTCAGAAAAAACAAATCAAATGTCTATACCTGGGGCTCCTTCATTTCCTACGCAGAGATCTACTTTAATGCAGGCTTTTCACGGTGCCTTTCTTTGACGAGAAGGGGCTGGCAATCGCTTATTTACCTACTTACCTGTCCTTGAGCTATGTGGCTTTTATTTGAATAAATTAAAGCGGCTGTTTCAAGTGATGCTTTTAGCCTCTCAAGTCTTTTGAGTCTAATTCTCAAAAGAGTTTTTTTTTCTTTTTTTTTCCTTAAAATCTGTTTTTCGAGTTTTCCACCAAGTATCGACAGTCTGAAGGATGTAATTCTTTTAAAGGACCTTAGTGCCTATGGGTAAGGATAAATGCAATGCTATCTGGCTACTGTGCCTGCTTTTAGGTTTCCTAAATATTAATGATAGGCTCGAAGTGAAATAAGGACTTGCTAAAACAGGGAAACTTGTCCTTTTTTTGTTAAGTTGCTTTGCTTGTTTGCTGTGTGAGACTACAGGACCAGTTTTTCAGCTGCTGGGAGTTGTTTTAAACCCACTGCTAGCAGATATGTTTATTTTTTAATGCTCTAATAGCACTTCTAATATTCCTAAGTGGATACATGCCTTTGCTTTGCTTTGTGTGACTGATTCTCTCTTCCAGGACACTGGTGGCAAATACTTGAAAAAACTCTAAGTTTGATTTTAGTATCTAAAGCAGAGAAAAAAAATCTCAGCTTCAGTTTTCTCTCTGTGTGGTGTTTGTAATGTATTTTCCAGGATCTCAGCAGCAACCAAATTTCAGGGGCCACATGCTCATTTATATAAGCTGACTTATCTCTGAGGCAAGGAATTCTATGGTTCATCAGAAGAACTGACTGTTGTTATGGACATGCGGTGATATTTTTTTCTCTTGGGGACTTGGGAGAAGAAGCTAAAAAAAAAAAACCAAACCCAAACCCAAACAAAAAACCACTGTGAAATAGAAAAACATAACCTAAAAATATATACAAGAAGATTTTTTTTTCTTTAAATACACTGTAGAAAGTTTTTGAGACATTGATCCAGGCACATAAAACAGAACATGTATTAAATCTGGCATGCTGCTGTACTGAGCTGTGTTTTTCTTTGTAGTTCAGTGTTGTTTGCTTTTTTTCTCCATGCTAGGCATTATCACTGTATTCTAGCATATCGTGTTTTTACATATGCACATGCATTTGAAGCAGGGAGAGAAGAAAGCATAAGGATCACAGAAAGAAAAAAAACAAGAGGTCCCTTTTATTGCTGGAGCTGTCATACATTCATCAGGACCAGGGTGCTATAGATGCCATTAAAAGTCTCAGTGATGCTCAGGATAGAATTACAGAGAAATATCCAAGCTCAGGACAGACGTGTACAGGGAAATACTCAAGCTCAGGCCCTGCTTTGGAAATGTTTGCTCACAATTTACTGCTGGGAATATCTAGAGCTCATCATAAATCATGCTGGGCTCTTCAGCAACTGTGAAATGGTCCCTGACTAGAGATCTGTGCACTTCCTCCTGAAAATTTTTTTTGATAATTCTGTTGCAAGCAAGAGGTGCATCATTCCCAGTCTGGTCTGATGCACCTGAAAGCAGAATTTGGACCTAACTAGAATAGTTAATGTTAATACTATTGTTATCATCATTGCTATTATCTCTGTGTAAACAAAACACCACATACCATGACCAAACTCCTACTTTTATCTCTCTTTGTAATGCCTCAAATCCTGTAATCTAATTGTTACACATCTTTGCTCAAAAGGAAGGCTCAAATATTAGCTTAAGGTTGTAATAGCAATTAGCAGTGCAGAAGCTTAAGCTATCTGTGCAGATCACAAGGTTTGCTTACCACATATTTTATCAGTAGGTTAGCTTGGATGCCTTATCATCTGACAGTGGAAGTCCTACATTCAGCTGATTTTTTAGATATTTGACTGTCTCTGTTTGTGCTTTATGGGGAAAGATGGGGACAGTCTTTTAAGAGGGCTTGTTATGAAAGGACAAAGGGTAATGGTTTTGTACTAAAAGAGAAGAGATTTAAACTATATATAAGGGGAAAAATTGTACAGTGGGGGTGGTGAAATACTGGCCCAGATTGCCCAGCAAGGTGGCAGACACCCCATCTCTGGAACCATTCCAGGTCAGGTTGAAAGGGGTTTTGATTAGCATGATCTAGTTGAAGATGTCCCTGCTCACTACAGGGAGGATGAACTAGATGACCTTTAAATGTCCCTTCCACCCCAAAACCATTCTATGATTTTGTTTTCTGCCATGGATGAATGAGTGTTAAACACAGAAAGGAATGTCAAGGGTAAAGTTGGGGGAGGAATGGGGAAAAGCAAGTGTTTTGGGAATGGAATGGTACTAAATAATGTCAAAATGTATTTGTGAGAGAAGTGACAGTGGGATTGGCTTAACCAGTGATATGACTGAGACAGAAGTAGGTTTTCATTCTCCACTCTTGGATCACAAGTAGTAATTCACTCCTGAACACCACATGTGCCAGCCAAACACAAAGGTGAGCAGAGCAGCTCTCCTTCCACTTACACCAGGGAAATTTCTGCACCAGAGATTTGGAGACTGGATGCTCTGACTTTTGACACTGCAGCAAAATTACTGCATGCCTTTACTAAGAGCCTTTTAAATTCAACTTTTGAAATGTAATGCACTTTGTCTTCTGGTCTCTCTGTTTTCTGGCTGTGCAGAGAAAACAAAAAAAAGGCTCCTTCCATAGGTTGCTTTCTGCTCATGCCTTGTTTTCATGCTCTTTTCTTAACCTCTCCCTTTTGGTAACTGCCTGAAACAAGGTATAGGATTACACGGACCTTTATTTTTAAACAGAGTAATTGCTCTTAGGCTCTGAAAACAAAGAAAAGGAGGGAAGTTCTCACTGAAGAAACTAAATCCAACCCTGTCCTCCAACGCAGGAGAAACAACCAAGTCATTCCATTAGCAATTTAAATAACAAATCCCTCCTCCACAAATGGTAACTTCCAGCCGTCCTTTGCCCCTCCATTTCAATAGCACCGTTTTCTCTTTGACCTTAGTCCTCAGCACGTCTTCATTTCCATTTATTGTCTACTCTCGCACACGCATCCCTTCTGCAAAGGTCTCCTCTCCATCTCTGCCGGCTGGCCAAACACATTGTGTGAAGATCCAAGAAGTCCCTAACAGGTATCCGAGCTGGCCAGTTTGCCCAGGCTGACTGGCCAGCTGGCAGCCTGAGCCAAGCAATTAGCTAACAAGCTTATACCACTGCCTTTCACTCAAACGATCTCTGCTTTGTCCTGGTCTCCCACATCACTCATTTTCATAAAACACGTGGGATATTTATATCTTTTAAGCTTTTGCCCCCCTAGAGAATGGGGTGAAATTAGCCACCAGGTTTGGAATATGTTGCTGGGTGCAGGATTGACAGATGGGGAGCCAGATGGACAGACAACACTCCTATAAAAGCCTATTTCCTTAGGAAAAGAGGCTGTTGGGTCTGAGCACTACCAGTACGGGGTTATAGGAAGGGGGGAATATGACCCTCATTGACAGATGTTTTGTGTCAGGCACTTCTGGAGAAAGATGTAGAAGAAAAGTAAGTGAAGTACCTTATTCTGTTATGAAGGTGTGAATTTAAGTCCTGGACTGTCTTCAGCAGATTTTCAGTCTGGGGTAGCTTCTCAGTCAAAAGGGAAAGGGAAAGAAAGACAGATTTGTCACTAGCTGCATTACTCCTTTGTGTATTGTCATTTAAAGGCACTCATGTGGCTTTTCTTAATCCGACCCAATAGGCTCATGAAACCTTTTCTGATGGTTTTCTTTACCAGCCCAACAGGATAAATTAAACAGCATATTAAGGCTGTATTTCCTCATCCTGCAGATGACTGAACTCATCCTTTGACCCAGTTGCACTCTGAAAATGGCTGGATCAGGCATGAGCCTAACAGGCTGCATAGCCTATATTTGGGGATTGCAGAAAAAGAAAAAAGACCATTTTTAAATCTACTATCTACTGTATCTTAATTCCACCACTTAAATATCACTTTCTAAAGCTGTAGTCTGTAAATGTGAAAATAGAACAGCAAAAAATCAGCTCTCTCTGGTGTTTAACAGTAGTGATGCATAGTAACATTTCAGGTTTTGCACTGCTTCATCTCTGTTAGACTCATGATTGAGTAAAAGTCTATAGGACCAAGCAGCTATTTTATTTAGCCTCCTAGATACAGACAGTAATGTTTGTGGCATACCTACTCTGCAGCATCTTCTGGCTTCTAGTGAGACAGCACATGAGGTGGCTAGTGTAAAGAAACCAAAAGGTGAAATACCACGTTTGAGAGAAGTAACAAGTGCAGAGATGATAAGAGAGCAAAATATAGCTCCAGTGGTTATCAGATCACCTCCAGGAAAGACAGGGGGAACCCTTGGTTGAGCCAAATTTCCTGCTTGAAGAACAGTTGATCATCAAAGATCTTTTGATTTGTCCTTACTGCTGTGTTTGTCTGACATCTGGGTACATATTTGTAAATGCAGTGTGGGGCAGTCCTGAAACAGAAAGAGCAAAATGTTTCTGAAAGTAATGTTACTTGCTGCATTCTTGAAGGGAATGGTGTTACAATTTTATTTAAATTTGTAGGCTGGCTATTAAAACATCTCATGCTCTTGATGCTATGCATAAAGACATCACAGCTAAGGGTATCCAGTACAATAAAATAAGCACAGATGTTGCTAGAGCACTTCAGAACAACTTTCACTCCACATTTTCCAGCAATCTAATGCTTCTTCAATATCAAAAGCTTTGTAATCATGCTTCTTTCTTTTCTGTCACTGCAAAAGTTCCTCTCAAAAAAAAAATCAGCTCCAATCTCAAAAAATATTCACTGAATTCTGAGGGATGTTCTCATGTCTCTGAGTTCAAAGTAACTGGTAAAAATTTACTTATGTGGAACAGTAACCTAAATAATCATATTTTATTTAAAAAGTATACAAAGATAATATCAAAATTTCATTTCACCTTAGAGAAAAAAAAAGTTGCTTGCTTATGAAATTCTGTTACAAATGAATTTTACATCTGGTCCTGCAAATGTACATGATTGTTTCTTTGTGACCCCCTCACAATGAATAGAGGGAAGCGATGTGAGTAGAGATGTGCAGGATTAGATCTACTGTTTTTTTTGCATTTTTTTTTCCCCTATGACATTTTAATGATAAAAGACCAATTTCTGCCCTTGCTTAACCTCCAGCAACCCCACTGATTTCCTTGTTCGTTCCAAATTGTAATGAATGACTTTTACACACTGGAGTCCTTTTATTCTTTCTCTTCCAGATTGAGTGTCTCAGCCCAGACAATGGGCTCCTGCCTACACAAGTGTACGACTGGGATAAAGCCACTGACTTAAGCAGACGTGCTCCATCGTGACTGAGAGACGAAGCTGGTCTGTGACATATAAACTTTAATGGAACATAAGCCAGGGAAGAGCGTGCAAGTAAGCATCATTTTTAACTCCTTAGCACAGCCTGTGTTTGTGTCAGCCCTGACTCATGGTTTATATACACAGGGTATGTATTAAATATCACTGCACTTGCACCACCTGTATCTAGTTGAGATAATTATGGCTATTGTAGCACTGGTGGGACTTGGAGTCTTTAATACTTTTATCCCCACAACATCTGATAAAGTGAGGAAGTATTTTTATCTGTATATTATATAGAGGAAACTGAAGTCTAGATAATTTTTTGCTACAGCAGGGAACTGCACCTGGATTTTCTGAGTTGAAAGCTAGCGCATAGACTGTTGGTCTGTCTTGATATAGCAGTAGAAACAGGCACAGAGAACAGTGCTTGTTGTAAATTGGGGGATCTGAGCTGCTTGGTCGGGATACGGCAGAGATGATAAATTGCTTACTGTTAAATAGAGTGTTTGGGAATTGTCACGTAGCTACAGAGACGCTACGCTATTATTAATGATGCACGAGGCATATATTTCAGCTTATTCTTCCATATCCATATTGACTCTGAAGTGCAAACAATAATACAAACTAGATTTTGCCAGTAAACCAACACAATTTATCTGGAGGACAGAGCAGAAAGAGGGAGCAGAGCCCAGTTGCTCCCTGTTTGCATGCAGTGGTGTATCTGCTGATGGAGGTGGTCCAGGAAGGGGACAGAGGAAATATTAATGCTATTTACTTGTCTGGTGAGAACTTATTGAGATGGCCTCTTGGCTGAGCCCAGAGATTAACAAGTGATGAAAATGTGTATCGGAGCCGGTAATCGTACTCAGATCTGCTGCGCTGTTACCACAAGCTCACCTTTTCTCTCTGTAATCACACAATAATGTGCTTACTTTGCTATCTCAAAGGTCAATGATCAGTTCAATGCATGGAAAGGAGATGCCTGGAGTGGAGGTGCTGGGGAAGTGGTGGCTTGATTCTGCTGCCTCAGAGGTCATTCTTTAAAGGGGAAAGGAGGTGTCTCAAGAGCAGACCCACTCTTTTAGCAAGACCAGGGCTGTCTGTGAGTGAAATAACTGACTCTTCATTTCCCAAGAGCATCTAGCATGTGAATGGGAGTATTCACATGAATTTTGCATTGTGCAAGCATAAATCTAGAGCGAGTCATTTAAGTCAGTCAAGATAGGCGGTCTTATTACAAAGCAAGGAAATACTATGCAGTCGTCTGAGCCAACAGATTTCAACAGAAAAAGTCTCATTCCACAATGAGATTATGGTTTGAATCTGACTGAAGGGTGGTCTTCCAAGTTTTTTTTTAATTTTGGATATTGTTTGATGTGCTACAGGATTTCATTAGAATTTAGCAGCAATTCTCATTCACACAGACATTCGAAACAGGTTCTCCTATGCCACTTACATTGGTAGCCAAGTTTCTATATCAAAACCTAAACTTTTCATTATGATTAAAAATACAAAATTCATATATTCCATCCACTTTGTATGGTGAGGTGTGCAAAACTGGATGTGAAGTCATGGTGTGGTAATAGGGTAATTATTGTTTGGAGGTTCTTTTAGTATATTTATGGTCAATTGCATTGAAGATATATTACATTACAGTTGTTCATGACCATTGTATTATGTATGGTGGATCGAGAAATATTCTGTTCTATCCCATGGATTAAAACCCCACAACATTTTGAAAATATGTCTATGAAAGCCAGAATTTGATCCTCTGAGTAGCTTAAACTCTTTTTGACATGACATGCACCTTCCTGATGCACATCTTCATGAAACATCAGTGGAATTTCTGGAGACAAAAGAATCTTTACTGTATTTCACTTGAACAAATGAACTAATATCTCATTTGAGGTTGGCCACATATGGTATAGGCAGCATGTTTACACAATACCAGAGCACTTACTCGAAGAATGAGTGTCTTCCACAAAGGCGGCCTCCTGAAACGCTTTCCACAGTTTAAAAGAGGAAAAAAAAAAAAAGACAACACATTTAGAGAGTTAAAATATAAATAATTCATAAGGAAAAAGAAAATAATAGGCTTAGAGAAGGGAGAATAGAGACCTATACACTTACAGGGTCTTCCATCTAATTGCCTATAAATAATCATCTTGTACATATTACCCACGACAGAGCACGGTCTCTGACAGTGTTATAAGCCTGAATGTCAGCTGCAGAGCTCAGCTGCTGTTTGTAAATGGTCTTAACTGTGCTCTTGATTCTTCTGTGCTTACTGTATATAGGTTTGTTTTATTGGCACTCTACTGTAAGCATATTCTGCACTATGCAAATATAAGAGCTAAGAAGCATATGGGCCGAATCCTGCAACACTCACTCAGGCAAATGTCCAATTTGCTTGATGGGAACTTTTCCTGAGTAAGCAGCAGGAGTAGAATCAACTCCATCGTGTGCCTCTCAGGTATGACAACAGACTCTGGTGTCTTGCAGACAAGGAAAGCAAGGGTATAAGATCCACTACTGTGGGTATATGCTCAGTTCTTTTTTCCTTAAGCCATGAGATCCCGTGAGATGCTACAAAAGGCAGAGTTAAGTCAGTATGACACTCTCCATCCTTTAGCATCCTGATAATAATCAGGTAGAAAGTGAAAGACCTTTATGAGTGATAAGGCTCCTGTGTTCCCGCTCTGGAGTCCACCTCATGCTAATGACAGTGAAGATGTCTCTCTCAGTCAATGAAGGCTGATGTAAATTGCATGTATATGTGGAGTGAGGAGGAAGAGGAGGGAATTTCTGCTCTTTATAAAGACTCACTGTAATTTCTGCTTCAATACCCTGCTCAAGAGCTTTGGAAGAGAGACATAGCTTAATTAAGAGTGGGAACCTCAGGACCCAGCTCTGCATCTGGCTCTTGATCAACTCTACCATGCATTGTACAGTAATGAGTGTCCAAAAAGTTCTATCCCACACCGGGTCTTTGTATATTACGTGGTCCCTTCTGCAGTGATAAGGAACATGTTGTGAACTTCAGGACAAAGTCCTACAAAAACTCAGACATCTGCTTAATTCCTTACTTAAGTCCAGTTTAGTCTACACTGCCCGTGACAACCTGATAGATATCAGAGAACCTGGACTTCTTTGGTCTAGCTACCATGGGAACCACTGCAGCAATGATGCCTGAGTACAGACTTCAGCATCAGCCCAAGAGGGACCCTGGTTACACACTTGGGGCTCCTAAAATGAGCTGAAAATTGGGCTGTGTGTTTTCAGTGCTGCCATCCCTAATAGCTAGACTAACATTAGCAGTGGTACCCATGTCTTCCTTTGTCCTGCAGCCATACCCTTTCAGCAGTGCCTAATTAGAAACTTAAGCTTCAGCCCTTGCTCACATGCCTCATCCTCATCCTCATGTGCCCTTAAACCAAAATGACTAATTCAAATATAGGCTTAAAGGTCGAACCCTCTAGAGCTGGTTTTGCAAACCCTTTTGTACATGACTTTTCCCCTTGTTGGAGGGGAGAAAAAAAAAAAAAAGAAAAAAAAAGCTATTCTCATCAGGAAATGTTGGCAAAAAGGGTTTAATTACAGAAATCGTTTTGCTCCCTATGGAGAAAGCATGAAGAATGGCATATTTCCACATCTGAATTGCACATTCATCAAGAAAAGAGTGATTTCCCCTTAAGAATGTTCTGGAGAAGGAGAAAAGAGCATTGAACCCTGGGGTGTGTATTATTTTATAGTCTCTGAAAGGCAAATGGTTTCACTTCCATTGATTAAAATATATGAGATTTCCCCTCTGGATTACTCTCCTGGAAGTAGAGAAAAAAAAAAAAAAATCTTTAGCAGTGGCTGTCAACTAGTGCAACACCTCTTGGCAAAGGCTTTACCAAAGACACCTCTGCTACTGAACTTCTTCAGAAAAAAAAAACAAACCCTTTGACCACAGCAGATGTTGCTCCTTCTTTTTTAAAGCTTGATAAATGGGGACTTTAGGATAGGTGTTTTCCATGTTTTGTTGGAGCAAATGTCAACCTAGAAACACAACTCGACATTGGGACTATTAAGTGCTAATCTGAGCAGCAGCTCCAGGACTCGCTCTCTTTGCTCTCCTAGAACACAAGGTCTAATAGGCTCATGCATTAGTCTTTTCAATCACCTTCTTGTTCCACAGGTGCAGCTTCTTTACAAATTCTACCAAAAAAAACCCCCACCATTTGGAAAAGAGTTTGACTTAACAGTGTCTGTCTGCAAGGAGCATTTCAGCTTTGTGAAGCCACTGTGGTACAGGATGCAGGCACAATATGGCAGGCTGGTGAACACTGACATTTTGAAATGTACATCTTCATAAGATATGCTGCAAATCAGTATGCAGCACACTTCTGTGACCACAGTAATTCACTGTGAATTGAAGCAGGGGGATTTTCCTAAACGTAGTCATTTTTTTCCTATTAAATTACTATTTTTCTTTGGTTTTATTCTCATTCCAAGAGCATCATTGTCTAGTTCAGTCAACAAGGAAAGGCCAATTACACAAACAGTGCTGAACTGTTAAGCTTGGATTTAGCGACCAAAATTCAAGCAAACATCATTCTACTCCGCTCTTGGGTTTACTTGTTTTCTTTTATAGTGTTGCTGGAGTTTAAAAATCAAATAAGTAAATGGCTGGAGTGAGCAGGCAGATTGAATGGAAGGATTTGAAAACTGCAGGAAAGCACCACAAACAAGCAAGAGCACTAAGAACAAGGAAAAGCAAAAGTTGCATGCAATTGGAAGTGAAGATGTTCCATTTCCTTTCTAAAATCAAATGCAAGCTGCTCATGTGACTGATTTAGTATTGAACAAGAGAGGGAAAATTGCTTCTTGGCATTTAAATGGAAATGTTTCTTGTTCAGAAATTTTGGAAGCTTGCATACTGTATGATTTTTGAAAGGCTTATACAATTACCATTGAATTCGGATGCGGTCTATTCCTAACAATATACATATTTCTTAATTAAACTTTGCCCTTCCAGAGGCCCAGATTACCTTTGTCTAGAATATATTCCTGATGTGGAATATATTCTAGAGGCAATAAGACCGATGCAAATGTATTTCGTTTTTAATATGTATGACTGAAAGAAAAAAAAAAAAAAACCCCAACCACCCAGTGAACAGCAGCAGCTATTTTGCAAAGCAGGCCTTTATGTGGAGAGCTGCTGTTTAAGATTATGTTCTGATTTGCTGTGTGCCTTTTTACCCTCATTCCTGGGTTTGGAATAAAACACAATCTTACCTTTTGCTTTCTCACAAAGGCTGGAAATTTCAGGACAAGAAATAAAAAAGGCAGAACATAGCAGACTTGCACCTGGCTGATTTAAAGGTATGCCATGAAGAGGACAGTTCCCATGTAGCTCAAAGCACTGCATGAAGTGCTGCAGTCCATTATGTTCAGCACTCTTCTTACACTGCAGTTTTAGGGCATGATCCAGTACCACTCCAAGATTTGTGATGCCAGCGTAAGCCACATAACGATTGTTGCTGAAAAGTTTTCTAAGAGTAAATTTTGAGGATGGACCTGAAGCAGAGAAATGTGATTATTTAGTGAGTGAGGAAAGGATAGGCAACAGGGGATGAATCCTGGCACGGATAAATTATCAGGGATTTGACCAAGGTCAGGGGATGAAGCAGTAGCAGGGCCTGACACCTAGCAATACCACAACCCTTTCTCACCTCAAACCATGCTGAATAGCAACATTAAATAGGTCCAATTTCCTGCAATACAGTTTAAAAATAAAACAAAATCCTTACGAATATTTTAAAGGCAGAAACTAACAGCATTGATCTTTGTTCTAAAGAAGTAACCTTAAATTATGCAACTGAAATGTTGCAGACATTCTTCCTGAGAATTTTATTTCCATTATCAAACAACACAATTATGAAAAATATTAATATTAATAATAGCAGCAATAATAATAATTATTATTATAAAGAAATCTCCTGATGCCACTGTGCATGATGGTTTTTGACCCCAAAAGCCTGCCACTGTGCAGGCTGTCTAACCTGGGGCAAGGGAGGAACAGAGTTCCCCCCCTCATCATATGTACTGAAGCCCCAGGGTCCAACTCATCCCAGGACGATAGAGAGGCTCACCAGGGCCAGGACACAAAGTCACCAACAGAGGCCAACTCCCCGCCTCATTCTAATCTCCATGCCATTCACATGCCGAAGCCAATGCCCACTTCATTCTGTCCCTATGCCTATCACATGCCCAAGCGCATCCTTTTGCCTTGCTATTATCTTCTAATGCTTATGTCCACACAGCCAATCTCATTACCATGCCCATCTCTATGTCCATGCCCTTGACATGCCATGCCAATCCACTCTCCACACAGTGTCCTCATCCATATCCTTCCCATGTCATGACTGTGTTCATGTCTATGTCCATCCCTTCCCCATAGCCATGCTATACCTGTGCCCAGCTCCTCCCCATGCCATGTCCACCCCTGCCCCATGCCTCTGGCATGCTCATGCCCATGCCCATATCCAACTACTCCCTATATACACATCATATTCACGTCCACTCCTGCCCCATCTCTATGCCTTGACCATGCTGTGGCCATGTTCATTCCCGTCTCATGTCAACAGCCATTTCCTCCCCATGCCAGACTACCACATGCCATGACCATGTCCATGCGATGTCCATGGCTGGCTCCTATGTCCATGACATGCCCATATCCATCTCCTCTCTTTGTCATGTCTATGTTTACCCCTGTCCCATGCCTATGCCATGACTCTGTCATGCCCATGCCTATGTCCATGCCCATGTCCAGGTCCTCTCTATGTATATGCCTGTGTCCCCCATTTCTCCAAGCTTATGCCATGCTCATGTTCATGCCCATCTCTTCTCTATGCCATTCCAAAGCTATATCCACCCCTGTCCCATTCCTATGCCATATCCATGTCCATGACCATCTCATGCCAGTGCCCATGTCCTCCTCATGCCATGCTAGCACATGCTGTGCCTATGTCCAGGTTCTCCCTATGTCCATGATATGCCCATGTCTATGTCTACTCCTGCTCCATACATATGCCATGAATTTTTCATGCTCATGCCCATGCCCATATCTTCTATATGCCCATGCCATGCCATAGCTATATCTATACCTGATCCATACCTATAGCATGCCCATGTCCATGCCATACTACCACATGCATGCCCATGTCAATCTATTCTCTGTCCATGCTATGCCCCTGCCTACCCCTGCCCCATGCCTATGACAAGACTCTGTCATACCCATGTCCATGCCTGTGTCCCCATTTGCCTTATGCTGATACCATGACTCCATCATGCCCATGTCCAGCTCCTCTCTATGTCAATGCCACGCTATGTCCACTCATGCCTATGCCATACCATGCTCATGCCCATCCCCATCTCACCCCCATCCGCATCTTTTCCCCATGCCTCTTCCCTCCCAATGCCCATTTCCATACCGTGCCCATCCCCTCGGCACACCAGCCCGAGCCACCCCCGTGCCGAGCCGTGCCCACGCCGAGCCGAGCCGCGCCGAGCGCCGGGCGGTGCGCAGCAGCCGGCCCATGTGTGCTTGTCATTCCCAGCCCGGGAGCGCCGGCTCCTGCCTCCCATTCATGTAACCTGTGTGTGTCTCTCTTTCTCTCTGTGTGTAACAGAGAGAGGGAGAGAGAGAGCGAGGCAAGGAGAGGAGGAGGAGGAGGGGGGGAAGCTTTAAATAAAGCCTTTGGATTGCAGCTGCTTATTTTGGGCAGTCCTACCAGGGACGATTCCTGCCAGGAAAGAAGCTGGACCAATTTTTTTTCCCCCCTTTTTATTTTTAAAACATTTTTTTTCAATTATTATTATTAATTCCGATTTTGATTTTTGGGGGTGGTGGTGGTGTCTTGCCGAGCCGCCTGCTGCGATGAGCTCCGGTGCCTGGCTGTAGTTGCCTACTTTGGGATCGCTGGACACATAAGTGGCATTTCGGTGGGGGGAAGCCTGCAGACATGGTAAGCTTTGCTTTTTGCTCTGAAAAGTGCATTTGTGCGATCTCCTCCCTCCAGTTTTCCCTTCCCCCTTCCCTCTTTCTACCAACGAGACAGGAACAAGGTTGGGGCTTGGGAGAAGCTCCCCTAATCTCTGCTTTTTCCTCCCCACCATCCCTCCCTCTGCCCAGCTTGCTTTCCTTCCTTCACATCCCAGCCTTGCTGCTCTCTCCGCGCACAGTTTGCAGCAATTCAGCGGGAGGCAAAGATGCTGCTGGAGGCTCTTGGCTGGGGCGGTGGGGACCAGACACAAGCCTGGCAAGACCTTGCTCCAGGGTGTGCTTGGGGTAGCTTTTCCCAACCGACACCCCCCTCACACCCCTCACCTCCCCACCACCCCTTTCCTCTGCACCCGAGCGGTGCGGCTGTGCTAGGGGGTGCGGAGGGGTGTGGGGGGGAAGAAGGCAGCAGTGCAGATTTAGAGGCACTGGAGCAAGGATGCAGCTTTAAGATCAATCGGTGTTATTTATGTAATAGTAAAAGCCGGGGAGGGGCTGGGGGGAGTAAATGAAGAGCCTCGGTATTTCTTAGCTGCACAAAGCTCCTTTTGCTCTGCCTGAGCCCTCCACCCCGTCCCCGTGTCCTGCTGCAGGGTGGTGCGTGGTGGGAGTGTGTGTGTGTGTATGTTTACATTTGGCTCTGTGGTAAAGTCAGGGATAGGGGAAGGGGGCTCCCATTTTCCACGGGAGGGTGGGTTTGCTTCCAAGAAAAATAAGAGAAATACACTTGACTGCAACTTGAGTGACAATTCTGTTTCTTAGGCATTAAACGGTAAAGCCCTGCTCCTAGTCATGCCCTGCCGGTATTCAAAGCCCCCCTCCAAACACTGTGGCGTTGGAGAAAAGATGCTAGAGTGCCTGGGAGAAATGCAGTGGTTCCGACTCGTGCGCACATTCTCGGCAATTTGCATTTCGAAATACAAATTTTGGCTGTTGAACATCAAACCAGGCTGCTACCAACAGACATGATATTTCTTCATAGTTGTTTTGATTAAAAATACTATTCCTTCCTTCCCCCNNNNAAAAAAAAAAAATCCCTTGAAGTATTCATGAGGCAGTGTGTATTTATTTTTTCTTACCACGCTTAGAAATTTGCAGTGGTTACAATCATCTGAACACATGATTTGGGGAAGGAAAAAAAAAAAAAGAAAGAAGAACAACAAAAAACAAACCACAACCAAACAACAAGCAGAACAGCAAAACCATATTTTCGCCACAGTCTTCCTTGTCTTATGGGATACAGAGTCTGAATTACGTTTTTTGATACAACCAAAACAGAGCTGGCTAAATACTTATTGACTAGATAGACAAGACCTCTCTGTATCTTGGATGCATTTGCTTATGCCTCTTCCAGGAAAGTTCAATTCTCTATGATTATAAAAACCCAAACAAATGCTGAAACCCTGAGGGAAAGTATTAAATTTTCCCCTTCAACCCAGCTTCCTCCTTAACTTTTTTTTGGTGATGAAGTCTCATCTTGAATATATAGCTTTCCTGAGGAAAGTTCTATGTGAAGGGAGGGACATTAAGTGATAAAAGCTTTGAAGTTGGAAGTTGTCTGTGTGCTTTCTATAGGTAAACTTACGCTGTAGCCTGGCAAGTTGATAGTGTGCTGCTCCCTGCTCTGGGGCACAGGAGTTGAGCAGGGGACTTGGCAGATCCCAGCCTATCCCAACCCAATTTCTTTTCTGCTTTGCTGACCCTAATAAAATTGCTTACTAGTAGGGTGACCCCTGCCCTCCTATGGAAAGTGCTCTGCTCCCAGCATGTGTGCCATATGTGCTTGCAATGTCCAAGGTTTTCTATGTCCACTTACACCATCCCAGCAGCCCACATGTGCCAGCCGCACATTGGGTCCGGCAAGGGCAAAGCATCAGCCCTCGGAAATCCCAACATCTCCCCGAGTTGCTGGAGGAGGTTGGGGCTGAGCCAGTGATTTGTATTTAATTTATTTCATTGGCCTCTTCAGAGCCAGGCGCCTCCCACTTAGTGTCTCAGCCTGTAGCACTTTTATAGGTTTGGCTGGAAAAACAGTGAGTGTGTACGTGTATATATATATATATATATATTTAGTACAGTGTGTATGTGTGATGAGGGGGGCATAAGGTAGGAAGATGTACCTCTGTTGCACTGTTTTGCAGCAAGACAAGCTTTCAAAGCAGCTTGCTTGTTTCTGTCTGGATTACAAACCTACAGGAATTTGCTGGTTCGTGGTCGTTGCGAGCTGCCCTTCCCTGCTAAATTCCCAGCTCCCAGCCTGTGCCACTCTGCTGGCTCAGTCCTTGCTGGTTCAGGCTGTTTTGTGGCCCCGGCTGCCGTGATCCCTTAAAAATGGGCATAGGCAAGGAAAAGCGGGATGTCTGCTCGTTTCCATCAGGTTTGGGGGTGGGGAGGGGTGCGTGAGGTCACAGTGTGTGGCCAGGGTTTTTCCCAGGCATGTGAAAAATGTTACCTAGGTTGTGCTTCCTCCAGACCACTTCTCTGCACCAGACCACCCTGGGAAGAGGGTAGGGACCCATAGCTGGGGCAGGAAGAAGAGAGGTGCTAACTTTGCAGACAACCTGTTTCAGTTTTTTCCCTTCTCCTCCCCATATCAGCAAAGCTGGGAATTACTGGCACTGCACTGATATACTGTATTTCTGCAGGACTTCTGCAACTGTCCCACTCTCCCTTTCCGTCTGTACGTGTGTGCATGTGTGCAGAGCTTTACTGGAGAGGTTTTCAATTTATCTGTCATTTATCTGAGTGATTTGAAGGAAAAGAAAGCAATGTTTTAGTGGAAATAGAGGGTCGTGGATGTGGGAAGAGGTTTTCAGGCTGTTCTTCGACAAGAGAAGTGGGGGGAGGAAGGCAAAAGGAGGGACACAAGTTAACTTCACAGTTTCCTTTTTTGTTAGTAAGGGGGTCTGGTTTAGGAAGTCTTTTCTGGGGACGGCTTGCCCCCTCTGAGTTTAGAAGATAGGGAAAAAGCATTGAAAGAAGACAATAAAACTGCTTGCCCCCTCTTGCCCACTCCAGCCCCCCGCAATGTATTTTACTACATGTGTGGAAAAAAGGGAAGCAACACCTGGTTCAGTGGGGCTAGGGAAGGAGTGACATTTACACTAAGAACACTAAGAGTTTTTGAAGTCCTAGTAGCTTAATTATTTTCCTTAACTCATTTAAATGAGATGCTTTCCTTTTGTTTTGGTAAGCAGATAGTACACTGGTGAGTGGAAATGTTCTTCTCTTGTTTTACAAAGTGAGGATTTTTTTTGGCCTTTATTTTAGTTCATTGGTTTCCTGGAGTGCATAATAACTAAAATGTTATTTCATTCCCTCTACAACGTGTACACTATTCCAATTAAGAGCCTGCTCTGATTATTTTTAACCTGGTAGTTTACCATTTCTCTGGCTCAGGAGAATTAAACGTTGAGTTCTTGCACCGGAAAAGAGCTGAGATGCTTAAGTAAAGCTACCTTTTCCATGGGAAAGTAATTTCCAGTCCTGTTTGAGTTCCCACTTCACTGCTTCATTTTCTGACAGAACCACATCCTTGCGAGGAGCAGAACTATGATCTTACGTAACTTGATGTTTCCAGATCAAAAGTTACAAATATTGCAGTAATGCCACGATGAGCGAGATTTGGCAGGAGGAATGCTGCGTGACATATGTGATTTCTTAGTAGGATTTCAAATCAAGGCAGTTTCAAAAATTTGTGGGGAGGAAAAGAAGAATTAAGAAGGATGAATAATCAAAACCTTGCTCGTTTGATATCTTCTTTAACATCACTTCCTCTTTTTATCTTACCTCCTTAGGCACTTGAGCCTTGATTTTTTTTTGTTTTTTTCCGAGCAAACTCTCCCGTGTTTAAGAAATGTGTAATTGCAATATCAAAAAGTGAAGCGGCTCAAAACTCCTTCTCTCTCTCAGAATTGATTCAAAGAAATGAAACTCTGTAAATCAATGTCAATTCAGATTTAAAGATTCGCTTTTACCTGCCCTGTTACCAGGTCTGTCAGCTTAGCTTATTGTAACTAAAAGCTAAAATATTCTGTTCCTGCTTTGAACTGACAGGTTGGCATCACTGGGCGCTTTGATAGAGTAACGTGCACCACTTCCAGTGAATTGGGTATTCAGAGATCCTTGAACAATGTTTCAGAGAAAAAGTCTTGTAATTAAATATTTTTTTTCAAAATGCAAATACACTCACATTTCCTCTCTGTTGTAGGTTAACAGGAAAAAGTCATGGAGAAATTTTATCTCTTAACTATACTAGCACAGCTTGATGAGTAGTGCTGTAGTGTGGTTATTGGTCTTATATTTAACTCAGGAATAAAGATAGGATTTGCATTCTTCTGTGCCATTTCACTGGCATTGCACTGATAGTCAAATAATTTTCCTGGGCAGGAGGAGGAAGGAGTGGAGTTGCCATTTGTCCTGAATCACTCTTCCTGGAGCATCTTTCGAAGAAAAGGTACAATCTGAATAGGAGAACACATTTCTTTGGCTTTGTGAGGTGATGAACACTTCTTACAGAAAGTTCCAATTTCTTGGAAAGTTTGAGCCTCATCAAAACCCTTCTGCCTTTACAGCAAATTGCTAGGAACAAAGCTGTTTGTGCTGTAGGGGGACTAAAACTTCATCACGTATCGTCCTGCTGGGTATCAGCAGAGGTGATCTTTTGAATGTGAAGATGTCTGTGAAAGCAGCAAACATGGAAACCCATGTTCTTTCGGGATATTGGCAGCCAGAGGGATGAAGACACACTGAAACAAAATAGGGATGGCAGTTTATGTGGCTAATCCAAATAAGATTTGCTTTCTAAGATGTGGCACATCCTTGCTTGTCGAGAAGAGAGAGGAAGAGTTGTTAGTGGTCAGTTTAGGTGAAGGAGCTTACTGAAACACAATTTATCAGTGCATTTAAATGGGGATGATTCAATTTGATTTCACTGATATGTCCTCAGGCTTTAGGAGATAGTATTTGCTACAGTCTGGGCAAACCCCTGCAATCCAGATTCCTGCTTTGCCATCGTAATTGCTGCTAAGGGACTGGTGGCAGATGTGCTACCCAGGCAGCAATAGCAAACGTGAAAGCATGTGATGTCTTGCTGCCCATTGATTTAGGTTTTAGGTGATTATTCAGTGCAATTTTCTCTTTAAACTCTGAGCAGAAGCTGTATCACTTGCCCGCTCACATGTCTGCACACACTGAATCTTCAAAGTATTCTAGAAGTTGATCAGTTAAACAGTCAAAAGTTAGAAAGCAGGAAGATTAAATCTTATGTTACTGCTTTAGTTCAGCCCTGTATTATGTATGCAATAAGGGGTCACAAGCTTTGTCTACAGTCACACAAACTCTAATAAGTTCACTGAAAAACTAAAGATTTCTTACAGCTTTTCAGTCTAGTGCTGTGCCCTCTGGGGAATATTTGGTCCATGCATAAAATCAGCCTTACTTTTCTATACCATGCTGTGTGTAAGGAAGGAGAAACCAGGATTCATTTACTGAGCAGCAATGTCTTCCAGTACTGTCTGTCCACGTGAAAGACAGGTCTTGGAGGCCACCAAGTTGTAAGCCATCTCTGACAGTGGATCCCCTGGACTTAAATCACCCAGTCTGATAATGAATTGAACTCCTAAATCTGGTAAGGGAAAATTTTCAGTATTCTGCCAATTCCTCTTGAACTGCCTTTATGTCCTTGGATGATGAAAACGATTTTGTCCTTGCAATGCAATATACTGAAGCATAAGAAGGGAGAATTGGGTTTGCCAAAAAGCCCTCAGAAATAACTGCCAGAAGTGGTTCAAAGAAAAAAACAGGTAGAACATGAGATGCTGGAATTTGCTTCCTGTTGTTGATACACAAGGTATTGGCTGGTCAGGCTTGGTGCAGCACAGATCCTGTCAGCAGGGATCAAGCAAATTTTGCTATTTCTAGCAAATTGCCCTTTGTGCAGCTGTGTTTGAGGTGTGATCAGGTTTTTGGCATTGGCACAGATTTTTGTGTTAGAAAGCAGAGGGCAGTATCAAGAGCAGGTCTCGTGATGTGTTCCTGCAGACAGAGCTGTGATCGGGGGTTACTTTATGATGATACAGTAAAGCAAAATTCACATGACCTTTAATTGCTGTTGTGGGTGTTTGACACGTAGGCAGATCAGACTCAGCTATCAAGATGATCATTCAGAAGTTGCAACACACTCAGTTTTGACACAATTATGAAACCTTGGGTTGAAGCAACTTGCCCAACATTGCCCACAATGGGCATTGTTTGGCCGCCTTATTCTGAAACCCATCCCTTCTTCTTCCACGGTGTTCTGCTTAGTCACTACAAACCTTCCAGCTCTGCTATGTGTGAGGGATTGTAAACTTCATCTTCTGCTCCTCATTCTCATTGCTTCATCTCTGGGCTGGCTTGGATAAAACACAATCTTGTGATTTATGACCGCATCATAGTGAAGGCAGATAGCGTGCCTCATTTTTAAAAAATTCTGGGGCTACCATATGAATATATATTTAGATCTTGTTACTGGTCTTCTAGTCTTTGTTGTCATTTATTTTCTGAAGTCTTGCAAAAGTTAGTAGCTTTGTCATGTTGCATTGTTTTGGTATTTGTGTATGTCAGTGCCTTAAATTAACAGATAATCATTGCTTGGTTTAACAGAGTACTCTGCTTCTCTAAAACACATCTCTCTTGGTCCATCTTGCTCAGTCTGGTTCTCTCATCTCCTGCCTCTTCTACCTCTGCTCTGCAGTCTCATTTTCCTCCTTCTGATCCCTGCTCAACAAGTTTCTCACTCCAACCTCCTTCAGCTCCTTCCAGCTGGGGATCATGCTGAGTACCAGAGAGCATCTTTGTTTTCAGTTCTGATACTTGGATGCAGACCTGACACATCCCACAGCACAAAGCATCTTGTTTAGTCCAACACAGGTGGAAATTCAAGTGATGGAAGTTGGCAAATATGTACAAATGCACCCAGGAGCATGTAGCGACAGTGTTTTTATCAAAGATGTCTAAACTTGGCCAAATTCACATAGATTCACAAAAAAATCATTAAAAGAAAAACAACTCTTTCCTAGGCAAATTTCAAATCTCCCCTCTAAAGTCCTAAACATCCCAGAGGAGATTTCAGGGAGAAGGCTAAAGGCTTTTTAAAATTTTTAATTTTTTTTTTAAACATGGGTAAAACAACATATTTTTCCCTAGCCTTGTTCTGAGAATCTGTTGAACTGTTTTGACTGAAATTTCCCAAAAACCTTCAGCCTGAGGCAGACAGCTGGCATGGAAATTTTCAGCCCAAACAATTTGCTTAGTATAGTTATGAGAATCTGCAAATGCTGTTTTATTATTAAAGCTGCCTTGCTCTTTCCGTAATTGACAGCACCACCAACTTTGCCTTTCCCTAATAAACAGATAACTTGAGACTTTGTTGCAAACTAATTTTATGCTTGTGTCTTTTATAGATATTTTTATATATTGGAAATTTGCTATAAAACTGACACATGCATTTCTCCTTCTCTGGAGACATTCGAGACCTGCCTGGACGTGTTCCTGTGTGATCTGGTATAGATGATCCTGATCTGGCAGTGTGGTTGAACTGGATGATCTTTCAAGGTCCTTTCCAGCTCTTAACCTTCTGTGATTCTGTGATATGTTAGCAGATGATGAAATCTCATGCTTCCTGGAAAACAGAAAGTGAATACAGTTAATGAGAATCCCACTAAGTCTCATCAAAGGGATACAATATTGCAGGATTTGTAGAATGGGATTAAACCTAAAGAAATCTCAGGAGATGTTACACTGATAGAGCAAACACAGAAATTCCCCTGTATGCTATCTTTGGATTTGAGGTCCATCTGACAGCAGAATTGTGGCTTAATTTAGCATCAATTGTTGTTACAAGTCACGGCCAAAAAAAAAAAAAAAAAAAAAAAAAAAGGAAAATAAGCAAAAAGGACACACACACCCCAAAACTGAAAGGGCAGATAATTGTATTTTTTGTGTGATCAGTTTTCTTTCTTTCTCTTTTGTCATCATTACAGGTGACTTCTGGGATGTAGTTTCACATCAGAGACAACCTCAGGACCCACTGCCATGGAAAGAGAGGGTTCCTCCTCTCCCCCTCTTCTCTCCTCCCATTGTCCTCTCTCCCCAGGTCTTGTCCTTCAGTCTTTCAGAATGTGTCTCATGGTTTATATCTTAAGCCCAGGAGGAAAATAGCTCTGTCATTTGCTAGGGATTTTGGTTGTTTTGTTTTTTTTCCTACTGAGTTAATTACTTATTTTGAGTCAAAGTGATGAGAGCATGTGCCGAGGAGAAGAGAGAAAGAAGGAGCTGTTTAACTTTTTGGAACTTGTTTGGTTTTTAGGGTCACCTCACGATCCATGAGATTTTTCTAGGATTGCCAAATGTTTACAGCAGTTGTATTGTGCTGATATGAACTTTACTCATATTAAAATAGAGACTGCACTTTTTCATTACACTCTTCTCTCTTCAGGACAATATTTTGAACCGTCCTGCTCAACAGGCAGAATTGTTAGAAAATTCAATTGTTAAACTGAAGTAGTTGTCCTCTAAAATTTGTTGGATTCTTTCTGAACCTAGTGCACTGTTGCAATGCCACAGAAAAACATTTTGAAGTATAAACCCATGCAATGCATGAAAAGCCTTCTTTTCTTTTTTTTCTTTTTTTTTTTTTTTTTCCTGCTTTAAACTCAAAATTTGGTAATTCCATTAGGTGTCTCCTACTTTATGGGTTATAGTCATCATGATTTAACAAGGTCTGGTCCTCCCACTTTCTGTTGCTCTTTTCGAAGCTGAAAATCCCCACTCCACTTAATGTCTCCTGCAAAAGTCTTTCTATACTCTTGATAATCTTTGCAGCTCTTTTCTCTCTCTTTTAGTTCTACTGTATGTTTTTGATATAGGTTAACCAAAAATACATAACAGGAATGCATCCTTAACTTGTACACCATCATCCTATTATGCTTTTCTCCTTTTGTCATATATATATATATTTTTTTTTTTTTCCCCTGACATATCTCAAGATTTGCCATGTACATTTGACTGTCAGGAGCAAAGAGCCAGTATTTGTAGAGGGCATCCTATGGTGATTCACCGCCCACCTCCCTGTGTGGTAACAGCCAGTTTGGAGTCCACATTGTGTATGTATTGTTAGAATTGGTTTTCCCTTTATACATTACTTTGCTTTTACTGACACTGAATTTCATCAGGTGTTATTATCACCCAGCTAGTTACTCTGTGTTAGGAGAGTAGGTTGTGGTGTAATGATTGGGGTTTTGGAGAGAATCCGACAGCCCAAGAAGGAAAGAAAGGCTCTCATTTTGGCTTTCATTCTTATCCCGGGGGTAAACTGAACAAAAATATAAGTGACAAGATACATTTAATACCAGGCAAGAACAACCAGCCTACCTGTCTTGCTAGAGCCGACTGTGAAGATGTCTGCAGCTCAAATGTATTTGCTTCTCATTGACAGCATCTGAGTCTTTTTTCTTAGGCTTCTTTCTAAAAAGCATCTGCTCTTGCCTCAGACAGCAAATTATGCCCTTCACTTCATCCAGGCTGGAGCACCTGAGTCCTGAACCAAGGGACATCTTAATGACCATCTTCTCACAGCCTGACATGTTTCTCCTGCATCTCAATCTCCTGAATTTCACTCTTCCCTGTCCTACAATCCATGATGCCCTGCAAAGACACCAAGGATTTGAAAACTTCCTATATTCTCATGGTTTCTGCTTTTATCTCACAAGAAAATGTGAGCAGATAAAGCCACCTGCCAGTCACTTAAAGCCTTGTTTGGTGATGGGCATTTGGGTCTATCTGAACAGTGCTTTCTTTGGGGCTTGTTTTTTATAGTTTATTATTGCTGGTGCTGTTCACAATATTACTAGAGAAGGAGAGATGCACAAATTACTCATATATAAGCTACAAACCATTGTTTGCATCCCTGCATATTCCCCATATGCTTTAAAATATCATCTGTTTGTGGCTGTCTGTGCCAGACACTGCTGATCATGGGCTCCAGGGAGCAACATTATTGTACACCTGCAGCACTTAGTTTTGTATTATTTTATACCTTCTGCATAATTAATGTTTAGTTGAATTTTAAGTATTTCTTTATTTTGGCTTTTTATGTCTTCTCCTGAGATCATCAGACAGCTACTGTCTAGTTAAGAAGATGGTAACAGGAAAGAAGGGGATATTGGAAGCTGATGCTAAGGAAGAAAAGCATCTCTTTTGGGGAGGCAGTGTGGAGGGTGAGGAGATGGGGCAATACCTGGAATGAAGGGACCTGTGCCAGCTCTTTCAGTGCTGGAGCTGGATTACTGCAGTCAGTGTTCTGTTGTGATGTGTGCGGTGAAGGTGGTTTGGTTTCTCGTATTTGTTCGTTTGGGCTTGGGGATTTTTTTGTTGTTTTGATTTGTTGTTTTGGGGTTTTTTTTGGTTGGTTGGTTGGTTGGTTTGTTTTTTGTTTTTTCCCTTTCAGAGCATAGAAAGCTAAAAATTCTGTCACATCTCTGCTGTGCATGAAACAAACAAATAAATAAATAAAAGATCAGGATACTTGTCAGCTACTGTTCCGTTTCCCCACACTCAGTTCTAGCAAAGCTGCTGATCAAATGTATGTGCATGTGGGCACACATTCTTCAGCTGTGAATGTTTCTGTTTCTTTCTCCTCTGTTCAGATGAAACTACTTTGAGCTAACTTTACACAGACTGTATGGTAGCTCACCTTGCATCGTGTTTCCTTGAATATTTCATGAAGGCCTTTTTTAAAAACGTGCACTGATCTCACAGGCTGAGTGCTTGGATGTGGACATTCCCAGCGACAAAGATTTTTGGAGAGAACAAAAGCCAGTCACATCCAATCTGTCTTGAACTCCCAAAGTACTGCAACACTTTAACCTAAACCAGAGCCAGATCCAAGGATCATTACTGCTAATTCAAAGGCTCCTGTTGATTTTAATGGGCTCTGGATCACAGTTTTTCACTCCTGCTGTGGAACTGTGCTGGCTTCCCCAGTGCAGAAAGAAGGGATGGCCATGAAAACTGAAGGCTGGTTTGGAAATGGATGTCATTTTGACTGCTGGACTAATTAAGCGTACGAGGTTGGGAGGGTGATAGGTTCGGGTTTTCTTGATGTTTCCAAGTAAGTCAAAGTTCTGATAATGAAAACATGTAGAGTGGTGTTTTGTGACTATTTTTATATCTACATCAGACTTGATGTTAGTGGCTTTGAATTATTTAACATTTTTCTTCCTCAGCTGTCCTCTCCAGTGAGTTTCCATTGCAGAGCTGCAGGAGATGTTGTGTAAGGAACAATGCAGGCAGCCTTAGCATTGTCTGCTGGGGGTAGGGTTATGCTGCCTGATTTTATTTTTTTTTTCAAATCCTATTTTATTCTTCATCTTGCCAGTGAAAGGGACATCAGGCCAATGTATTAATGACCAGCGTGGGTTGAAAATTAAGTACATGCCAGCTAAAGACACAAATGGGGAGCTTTCTGCTTCAACCACGGAGCACTAATGTCTGTCACATAGGAGAAGCCAACTATTTAACATTCAGTCCATTCAAAAAAACATTATTATGTCCCAATGGTAACTTAAAGCCACATCTGTTAGAACCATATGTAGGGGAAATATATTTTTTTCCTCTTTTTTTCCCCCTCTCTCTCTCTCTTTTTTTTTTAATTTTTTTTTTTTTTCAAGTCCAGAGTTATCCTGGCTATGGGGTTATCTTCAATGTGGGCCTCTTGCAAAATTTCAGACTGACAGCCATGAAATGCCTGGAACAAAATAACTAAATGATTTGAACTCTTATTTTTTCCCCTTTGTGATTAATGTATGGGCCTTTATTAGATATCTTCAAGTAGGCATTCAGCTCTGAAAGGAAATCTTCTATAGATTGGGATCATGCCTCATGCCTCTGTTGTCTATAACCTGGTATTTGTTTTCCCATATGAAGTATTGGATATTTCAGTTTTCTTGTTGCCGTTATTCCAGCATTCCATTAACAATGCATGTGACCTTTGAAAATAGCTCTTCTGGACAGTCAGAACCCCTAATTTTTCCTTTGTGGAATTGTCATTTGCTTATTCTGTCTTGGAAAAAAAAAAAAAAGAAAGCTTTGTTTTCAAAGCATCCCATCATTATCTGACCAGTACTAACTGGCATAGTCTTGATAGGTTGGACTCAATGATCTTGAAGGTCTTTTCCAACCTATTTAACTCTGCGATTCTGTGATCTGTGTGCTAATACTGTATCTTCTATAGCTGATGGAAGATGGTTCCACAGAACCCTCAGGTCAAATTATTCACCATATGTTGTTCTTTATATGGTAGAGAAAGTGCCCTGTGTCATGTCTACACTGAGTGCAACATACTTTGTCTTGTCTTTGCATACTGAAGTCCCAATTCGTCCAGTTCACCTTAAGCACCTGAGTGAATTGTTTTGAAGGAGGGCAATAGTTGGTAAACAGTTGTACCTGCAGACTTCAGGCATAGGAGTTAAACGAACTCCTTATTCCTCCACTCACATCACCTGCACCCTCTGTTTGAGAAGAGTATTTGATAAAATCAGGACAAAGTCAAATTCCCAAGTGGCCAGCAAACACTGACTTTCTCTGTGTGCTTGTTGAGACTGTACACCATGTAGGAAACACTTCCATTACATTGCCCCTCATGTCAGAAGTTCAGTTTTGGGTGGTGATAGCTGGGAGAGTTGTGCTTCAGTTATGATGGTCAGGCAATAACACCAAATGCTAGTGTTCAAGACACGATCCCCTGTTGTTAACTCAAATGGTGCATGTGGGGTGATGAATTCAGAGCACTCTCAGACCTCAAGCTAGCACTCCAAATAGCCCCCATAACAAACGGCAAATGACAGCTCTGTTGAGCCTTTTATGTAAGTGCTAAATGCTTAGTCGTGTGTAGAGTCCCATAGAAACCTTGGGCCTTCCTTGAAATAACAGATTTCCTCATTATGTTCATCCACATCTCTTTGAAACATCAGGCTTTCTACTATTTGTCCTTCACAAATAGACTGAGAAATAATCTGAAAGCAAATAGAGAAGCGTGCAAGTTGTATTCATGAAACCACCGTTCAGGAAGTACACGTCTTTCCAGTGGCATTTACAGCACAGCATATTGTGCATCTCTCTCCAGCTGTGTTTTAAGCACCGAGCAATGAATTTTCGTAGCTAAATAGGATGCTAGGGATCCCGATGTATGGAGCACCTGATGACTGAAGAGTTAAATGTGCAGCTATATATGGCATGCCTACTTTGATGGGATGCACTGTATTGTAATTTTAGCTGTAATTAAAGTTTTGTTGTAGGCATGAAATATCTCAGTCTTTCAGGAACATGTGTAAATCTCTGAAATTAAGCTGTTTTTTTGTTGTCTGAATGTTTTGGCACAGTTGTGCCACTGCGTATGAAGTTTTATGAGCAGCAATGCAATAAAGATGGGTTTGCATGTCAATGAGCAGCATTCTTTTGATTAATTTTGGGTTAATCGAGTGCTGAAGTTAAATCGGAACGAGTTCATTTGTTCTTGGTTTAAAACGAAACTCTGCTATGTCCTGAAAAATGTGTGCCTTCCTGTAGTGAGTGTAATGTTGAAAGGATTTTGTGGGGATGATTGCTTCCAGATAAGTGGGAAAGTAGCTGTGCTGAAGAAAACCAAAACCTTTAATTTGAATGATGTGCATGGAAAATGCGGTTTAAAAAAAAAAAAAAAAAAAGAAAAAAAAAAAGAGTGAGTTACAACAGAAACAACACATTTTATGTGTTTGGCACAGTGTGTTTTGTATTCCTACTCCCTGTCCTTGTGTGATCCCTGAGCACTTGATGGATAAGAAAGACAATTGTTCATCATTTCATGAAGCACTGTGCCAGTAACACATACCAAATATAATTAAACTTCCAATTTTATACTTAGAAAAACATTTTTCACCAAATATGGCAATTAACCACTTCCCTGAGAGAGCAGGAGAAGGCAAGGTGTTCTGGTTCCTATTTTCTAGCTCCACTTAGTGTGACATGGAGTTTTTATTTTTCGAAACAGTTCCCTGTTTCCGTTAGATCATTTCACTTTGGAGGTTTCATGGGAGTCATCCTGAAACTTCAGGAAAATTGCCACAAATGATGCTTTAGCTTGTTAGACTTCTTTGCATGGGGGACTTGAGAAAGCTCCAGTAATTCCTTTCCTATCTCACTAGGTAACTTGCTGCAACATTCTTACAGCTGGGATGATAAATAAGGGAAATTTCATGTCCTTCTTCTCTGATTTTAATTGTATGCCTCTATTGTAGATTTCAGGCTAATTTCTTGGAGGAAGGCTTTAAAAAAAAAATCTGTTGACAAGCTGATTCATTCCATCCAAGGTTCCCATTCTTCCATCTATAACAGAGGCAAAAAAAAAAATTGTTTGTGATCATCTTTGATGCAGCTGTGATCTTAACGCTAGTAAATGAAAATATTCCAGAAAGCATCATTTTGGAATAACAGCCCTCAACCAGAGGGACCCATCTTTAAGAGAAAACAAGGGGGAAAGGACAGATTGATATTGAAAGTTAACAAATGATGGACACTCAGCACAGCCTGTCCCACAGCTGTCAGTCTCTGACTGTCCAGAACCCAATTCCTGTGGGACATGCAGCACTGTGCGCTTTGCTCTCTCCTTGAGCATGAGGGCATGCTCCATTAGCTGAGGCTTGTTTTCACAGCATATGTGCTAGACAGCTTGGGCAGGACCTGAACAAACCCCAGCCTGCAGATCATATCCCACAGGGAATGTTAGCTGATCCCTTTTCTGTCACTGTTTCTTGGTCACTGTAGAGACATCTCTTCCCTGCTGCTTCATTGAGGCACCCAAGCCCTTCTTTTCTAGTCCACAAAATCACAGAATCACAGAATTGTCAGCCTTGGAAGGGACCTCAAGGATCATCTGGTTCCAACCTCAGATTCTAAGAGATCTGGCTTCCCAGAACCACATCCAGCCTGACCTTAAAAACACCCATAGATGGGGCTTCCACCACCTCCCTGGGTGAAGAATCACAGAATCACAGAATGTTAGGAACTGGAAGTGACCTTGAAAGATCATCCATTCTAACACCCCTGCAAGAGCAGGACCACCTATACCAGATCTCACACACAGGCTTGAGTATCTCCAGAGAGGGAGACTCCACAACCCCCCTGGGCAGCCTGTTCCAGTGTTCTGCCACCCTCCCAGTGAAGAAAATTTTCCTCACGTTTACATGGAGCTTCCTATGCCCCAACCTTCTCCAGTGTCTCACCAACCTTATGGCAAAGAACTTCTTCCTTATGTCGAATCTAAATACCCGCTCCTGTAGCTTGGATCCATTCCCTCAGTCCTATCACTAACCAACACCCTAAAATATCCCTCACCAGCTTTCTTGTAGGCCCCCTTCAGATACTGGAAGGCCACAATAAGGTCTCCTCGGAGCCCTTGTGCTTCAGCAGTGAGCAGACTTTAAATTTGAAATGCAAATATGATTTAAGCTCAAATGATCTAAGTAGACCATACAGTAGTAGTTACACTAAGGAGGGAGACAGTTTGACCTTAATAAGTAGGTTAAAGGAGGGGACACAGAGATTTTTGATCTGTTTCATGACCCCAGGAGAAGTCACTTATATTTGTGTCCCTTGATTTATCTGCGCGTATAAAATTATTCTAATAACTTATTTCCTCTCTGCCATATCATTTTGGTGTCCTGGCAGGTCTGTCTCTCATTCTCCCCTCCTTTGATATATCACCAAAGCGTCCTGGCAGTACTCAATTGTAGGCTACAGGAATTGAGTCTGTCATTATTCATACAAAGCTATTGCATGGGAATCACATTTGCAGTCAAGCTGGGATGTAGAAAGTTAGCTGACCTGTCTTTTGGGGCATTTACTTTTATTAGGTTCCTTACACGTGTTTAGTCTGATCCCTTCGGTGATATCCTAGAAGATGTTTCCAGGCTGGATTGTAAAAATGTCAGTTTCTTCAAACATGTGCACAAACCCCTTTCTAAATTTGTCAGTTCTTCCCAATTACAAATCCATTGTTCTGTATGAGACAGGAATGTTCTTTCCACTTGGAAAAGATTAGCCATTTAGCTGTCAGGAGCTCACAGCATCCAGCACTGCCTGTAATATGATGTGTTCAGTATAGCTGTTTGTATCCTTTCTGCAGATCTCATTTTCATTAGAGATTGATCATTTCAGAGCGTGCATTTGA
The DNA here is from genome assembly GCA_013396835.1 of Psilopogon haemacephalus. Lineage (NCBI taxonomy): Eukaryota > Metazoa > Chordata > Aves > Piciformes > Megalaimidae > Psilopogon > Psilopogon haemacephalus. The sequence continues at coordinate 234,931 of VWZI01012330.1, read as the reverse complement.
CCTATACTTCAATATATTGTGAGTAGGTCTTTTCTTTGCTGAAGAATGTTTTGTCCTTATCCCACCTGCAGTGCTGTGTTCATCTTTGGAGCCTTCAGCACAGAGGAGACATGGACTTGTTGGAGTGAGTCCAGAGGAGGCTGCAAAAATGATTGGAGGGCTGGAATCCCTCTGCTGTGAGAATAGGCTGAAAGAGTTGGAGTTGTTCTGCCTGGAGAAGAGAAGGCTCTGGAAAGACCTGCATGTGGCCTTTCAGGACTTAAAGGGGGTCCATAAGATGAGGAGAGTGTTAGCAGGGCCTGTTGTGAGAAGGCAACATGTAATGGTTGTAAACTGAAAGGGGGAGATTTAGAGTAGATAAAAGGACTTTTTTTTTTTTTTTCCTGAAGGTGGTGAAACACTGTCTGAGGTTGCCCCAAGAGATGATAGAAGACTCATCCGTGAAAATATCCAAGGTTAGGTTGAACAGGCTCTGATCAAACTGATCTAGTTGAGGATGTCCCTGATCATTCCAGAGAAAGTTGAACTAGATGAATTTTAAAGGTCCTTTTCAACCCAGACTATTCTATACTTCTGTGATCTTATTACTTTCTTGTAGAAAAGGGGGAAAAAAAGCACATTAAGAAGTAAAAAAGGCAAAAGAGACCCAGGTACAAAATTACCCCATTACTGCCCTCGGATATTAATTTTTCCACCTCCTTATCCCACATACAGTCTTAAAAGAGTACTAAAGTTTCAAAATTATCTCAGCTCTAACATTAGCAGAGCATTAGGTATCTATGGTGTTAAATGTGTTTAGCTATAGTATGCTCATATAGAATGTTGATAGGTGGTAACAATACAGTTAACTTTCCAGTGTGTTTTATCAACAATGACTCAGTGTTTTCGACATGTGAGAACTGGGGTGAGGAGGAGGGGAGACACAAAATAAAGCAAAGTAATTGGAGTAAAAATGGAGAAAATATATGCATTTCTAAATGAAATCAAGTCTCTTTGTTGTCTTGAGTTATTTTCACTGGCTTTACAAATGACCATGGGAAGGTCAAAATATAAAATTAACTGTTTGTTTGAGGACAGTTCATGCCCAGGATGCTTTCTGCCTTTATAAATGAAGGTAGAGAAAGATTCCCCAAGTTTAAAAGTTTTCTTTAATTCCAGATTGATTGAAACAACTGATACATTAAAGCCACACAAATTGGATAACTTATAAAAGTGCCATGCAGGATAATTCACATTCATCCATATGAAAAGATCAGCTCTTCAAAATGAAACAGAGGGAAGCACAGGGAAGGGAGGATCCTGAAATACTTTCAAACCTTGCTCATAAGAATTACTTCTCATTTAAACTCCCATCTGGGGACTTGTCCAGAGCAGAAGAAAAAAGTAGGAAAATATATTTTTTTAAAAAAGGTTAACACAGGAAATCTCTGGGTTTTTTTCTTACAAGCTGCAGTGGGAGATATGATAAAGACAGATTATGGAAAACCCCTGGGGCAAACAGGCCAATTTTTTTTTTTTAACAGTATCTGTCCAGTTAAAATGTCTATTTAGTGAGCCTATCTAAAACAGGTGCCACTTTTCTCATTGGTAAAGGACATTGCAGGAACTCTTGATGGGAACTGTTACCTTGCAGTCACCAGGGAGCTGCTTACTAACAGAAATTAAAGTAACCAACACAGCCTAATGGGCATCAAATCCCTTTTCTTGTCCTCCGTTTTTAACTTTGGGTGAACATGGTGAGGGAAGGTTCCGTGTCAAAATTCATCACTCTGAGAGTCAGAAAATACTGTGGGTTAGGTTCCTTTCTTCTTCAAATCTCCTTGGCAGGAAGCTTGCATTGGCCAAGGCCCAGGGATTTCTAGCTAATAAATTATTGTATTGGAGAGACTGCTCACCCTGTAGCCATGCTAATTAGGTTCTTACCAGCAATTTAAGTTAGTTTATATTCTTGACACTCATATAGGACAGGCAGTTGTGACCACATGTTGTAGTTTTTTTTACTTGCCAAGTGAGGCAGAGCCTCAGTTTGTAAGGAAATCCCTAAGTTTCCAAAGTGTTTTTGGGATGTAGTAGCTCCCTGTCATTTCTTTTTATGGCATATGTATCTTGATGGTCCTAATTAGAAATACTTTATGACTGGTGAGATAGCTAATATCTAAGTAGGAAGGTATTAAAATGACATGGATGTCCTTGCTAAATATTCTTCACACCCCAACTACTCTTTGAAAAAGTTCCATATGATTATTAATGACTTGAAGGCATATGATTTCCCACTCAAGAAACAGTGACTAGAAGTCAGAGATAAAGACAGAGGCACTGCCAAGTAATATTTTGCAGGAGGACGTTGAGTATATGTCACCCAAAGGGAAAAAAAAGTCCACAAAAGTGTTTCACAATAAAGGGTGCGGCTTTCAGACTTGCCTCACCATCCAGTATTGCCAAGTATTTACCATGACAGGAAAACTGCTTTAGTAATCAAACTATTTAAGAAGAAAATGAGGAGGTTAAAGACTCCTCTGTGAGATGAGTAAGTGTATAATGGTTCCAGTATTCCTGTTACTTGCCTTTAGTTGTCTGCAGGTGTCAGCTGACTCTTAATAACCCCAACACAATAATTCCAAACGGTTTTTATCCTTCATAAAGTACATTCAATACAGTAACACAGATTAAGTAATCCCTATCTGTGTAAAAAGGGCTATTTCTGAGCAAGGTTTTATTCATAAGTGGAATGGTTCCAGCATGATGTGCAACTCTCTCCTTAAGTTATTACCGATATTTTCACCTTTTTTATCTGTCTTTCCAACTAACTTTTTACAGGATTATGAGACACCATTTCCTAGATTTATATTGCTGCTCATGTTTGTCAGTGACCTAGGATGAAAAGAAAATAGGGCTATTGCCAATAGTTTGTAGATGATCTAAAAGGGTTAGTAATGAAAGAGGGAGTAATACTGACAATCATAGAATCATATAATGGTTTTGATTGAAAGCAACCTCAAAGTTCCAACCCCCCGCCATAGGCAGGGACACCTCCCACTAGAGCAGGTTGCTCAAGGCCTCATCCAACCTAGCCTTGAACACCTCCAGGGAGGGAGCAGCCACAACCTTCCTGGGCAACTTATTTCAGTGTGTCTCCACCCTCCCTGTAAAGAACTTCCTCCTAACATCCCATTTAAATCTCCCCTCTTCCAGTTTAAACCCATTACCCCTCATCCTGTCATAACAAGACCTTTTGAAAAGTCCCTCTCCAGCCCTCCTGTAGGCCCTTTCAGATACTGGAAGAGAAGCGTCTAAGTATCTTGGCAAGCTATACATAGACAAGCAATCTCTTTTTTAATGCAGTGAAACATTAAAAAGTAAAAGGAAGGCACGATTGTCATTGAGGATACTCTACCCAGGCACTCCAAGACTGCAAAACACTTCTCTAGCATGATGGATAATTAGGTGAAAAAAGGAGCTTTCACTTTACTGTGACACTTTACTCATGTATCTGAACAGGAAAGTCTTATGTAGGCACAGAGAATCACCTCAATATTTGTGTTGAGTTAATGGCTGTTGAAATACTTTTTTTTTTTTTTTTTTGGTAACAGCAATAGAGAAAGAATGTTAATAAATAAGAGAAAATGCAGAAAACAGATATGAAAAGATTAAATGCTTGGTGAACATGCAGTGAACAACAGGGAAGTCTGCAATTGTTTAGCTCCTCAAAGTGCAATCTAAGGACTGATGCAATCACTTTGACTACTTACAGAGGCAACAGCAATTCACTGTCAGAGGACTCCTCTGAATATATGCATCGGTAGGAAACGTCAGGAAGCTGACTTTAGGCAAAGAGACTTGAAGCAAGCTACATATTATTTCCCATGAAGGGAAAAACTTGAGGATGAATATAATGATTCTCTAGACTTGAAATAGATTTTGCTTTGTTGAGGCTTTAATATATACTTTTGTTCAAGTTGAAATTAACTCAGCTACATCATCCACTCTGTTATACAAAGGGTCTGGCTAGTGATCCCTTTTATCTCTGTGACTTTGGAATACACAATACACATATATTTTGATATTCCACACCTCATTCTTACAATCTCCCATGTGAATAGTCATGGTCTTCTTTGCCTTGTGCATCCTTTAGAAATAGTGACAACTACATTTCCTGAGCAAAGCTTTAATTCCCAAGACTATTCAGGGGATTTTGTTGGGGTTTTTTCTCTTGTCAAAGACTTGATCTGAGGTACTCACACATCCTAAATCTGAATTTAATGAAACTGAACATGTAAGAATGCAGGTTTTCTTGCAGTTGCCTGAACTGTTTGCCGTTCTGCACGTCTCTAGTAATCTGCATCTGTACAAAATGAATGCAAGCCACTTGATAGCAGTTTGCATCACCATATAACCCATACATGACAAGAGACATAGAATGGGAAGCAGCAGAAATTTAAATGTCTGCTACTTGATCTAGATTGAGATGAAATTTATTAATAGACACACAAAAAAATAAATCCTTAAAAAACTCTCTGGAGATAGAAAATGCCTGTTTTCTGGTTTTGAGAGTTTTGGAGCAGAGAAAGCATGGATATGAGCACATAGCATTTACTTAACTTGAGAATTGGTATCTGTTGATAATTCAGAGAAATCTCAATACAAGCAGTTAGATCCCATTGTGCAGCAGAGCTCATACTTGCAGCAGTATTTTATTTTTTTGTCAGAAATGAAGAGAGAGTGGGGCTATTCCTTTGGCTTTGGAGGAGCAGGTGGACTTTTTGGGAAATGAGGTGGCAAGGCAAGCAAAACTCAGTCTTATAAGGCCATGTTATTTAACCTCCAGAGGATTGTTGAGCTGTGCAAAATTTAGCAGACCGTTGACTCATGAGCATGTTGACAGGTAATGTTAACTTCTAAGTGCAGCGGTGTTCAAGGCCTTATTCCTTTTTTTTTTTTTAATTTAATTTATTTAATGTTTGGTTTGGCAAACCATAGCTTTCATTGCAGCTTGGAACCCCTGACAATTGATTATTGAACCAATAATTGTGGTATTGTGAAATACCTACTCCTTGCACAAAGCTTTCCTTATCACACTTCAGGCTTTGCTGACATAGAGCCAACTTTATGTACTTACACACATTCCTTTAGTTTTTCTTCACTACATTCCTGCTTTAACAGATCATTCCCAAATCACTTAAGAAAGTGGAGAATTAATGAAGAATGATACAAGTTTTCTCCCTTTCTAAGGGACTCTTACAAATTTGGGACCCAAAGTACTTGATAGACTGATTTTGGAAACATCCTACTTTCCAGGACACACTGCCACTGGTACTTTAGAAAGAGGATGGTTAATCTGAAAAGCAACTGTTTCTCTCTGATACCTTCAGCCATATTTGCCATTGCTTTTATCTTTGTCATTTTCTTTTGTCTCAAGAATTGATTCTTCCACATGAAATTTAGCCTCTCCTCCCTGTGTAAAATTTCCCATGAGTAAAACTAATAGTAAAGGCTGTTACCCAACATATTACCCAAGGCTGAGGTGGTTATTATGACTGTCTGTTTTTATTTAATACTATATATCTTTTTATCTTTACCCATGGGATGTGTTTTCATTCCCATTAGTCCAGCTACAGGCTAGTGTGACTCCATTGACTTCACTGGAATTATGTGCTCACCATCAAGTATTATGGAGTGGCAAATTCCTATACCCTGGAAATTTAGTTTTGATCCATGCAGACCTTTTCATGCTAAATAATGCAATTTAGCCTCTCACGAACTTATTTATGAGTCTGCTGTAGCAAATGAGAAACAGGCTTCAAATTTGTAGATGCTCTTTCCACTTCTCATAGATGATAAAACAGATAATTTATCTGACAACAGTCAGACCAAAGTCACTCGTCATCAATATTCTTTGCAGTCTTTGCTGTGTTTGTAAGAAGCAGAAATGTGCCACAATTCCTTTGTAGAGTGGCTCTGCCTCATGGAGAAAGGAGACCATACAGTCATCTTGGTGTTTGGCTAAAGGGAGGCCTTAGATTAGCCCCATATTTGGACACTAATGACCATAAAGTAAAGATAGCATAGAAATATTTTTCGTAGGTGTGGTAGACTTGCAGGTAGGCTCATTCCCATCCCTCTAGGATGGGTGAGAGAATGAGAAAGTTAAATGTGCAAAAACCTGTGGGTTGAGATAAAAATACTTTAATAGGTAAAGCTAAAGCTGTGTACACAAGCAAAGTAAACCAAAGGAATCATTCACCACTTCCCAGGGCAGGCAGGTTTTCAGCCATCTCCAGGAAAGCAGGGCTCCATCACATGGAACACTGTACTTGAGAAGACAAACATCATCACTGTGAATGTCCACCCTTTCTCCTTCTTCCCCAGCTTTATATACTGGGCATGACACCCTATGGTATAGGATAACCCTTTGGCCAGTTGAGGTCAACTATCCTGGCCCTTCCTAATTCTTGTGCATTTCCAGCATCGCCACTGGTGGCAGGGGATGAGAAGCCATAAAGGCCTTAACTCTGTGTAACCACTATTCAGTAGTAACTAAAACATCCATGTGCTATCATCAGTCTTTTGATCACAAGTCCAAAACATAGCTCCATACAAGCTACTGTGAATAAAATTAACTATATCCCAGCCAAAACCAATACACAAACCCAGAGATTAAATGAAGGAAGAAGGGAATGGAAGCAAAGATGGGATCTGTACTAAAATCTGAACCCCAAGTCATTTGGACAGGATCTCTTGCAAGTTTCTATGAATATTCATCAGCTTCAGAAGAAGTTTTTATTTATGTCCAACTAATACATCTTCAGAAATTAATACTGTTGCTATTTTAAATAGCATGGGTTTGGGGACATGTGTGAACTTCCACTGTATGGAAGTCTGAGGAGTAGAGCAGCAGGGTTCCATAGCAGATGATGTAAAGTTAACAATCCACTTGATCACCTTAGAAAGTGGGAACTGAATTCTGCTTTTATGGCATCTTAAACCCAGAGGTGACACTGAAGTTGGCACTGCTTTACCCAGCTTGTGCTGAGCAGAATATATCACAGAATCACAGAACCTTAGAGACTGGAAGGGACCTCCAGAGATTATCAAGTCCAACTCCCCTGCCAAGCAGGATCACATAGGGTAGCTCACACAGGAACGTGTCCAGAGAAGGAGACTCCACAACCTCTCTGGGCAGCCTGTTCCAGTGCTCTCACTGTACGCTCACTGTAAAGACGTTTCTCCTCATGTTGAGGTGAAACTTCCTATGCTCCAACGTGTAGCAATTGCTCCTTGTCTTATTGCTGNCCCAGCTTGTGCTGAGCAGAATATATCACAGAATCACAGAACCTTAGAGACTGGAAGGGACCTCCAGAGATTATCAAGTCCAACTCCCCTGCCAAGCAGGATCACATAGGGTAGCTCACACAGGAACGTGTCCAGAGAAGGAGACTCCACAACCTCTCTGGGCAGCCTGTTCCAGTGCTCTCACTGTACACTCACTGTAAAGACGTTTCTCCTCATGTTGAGGTGAAACTTCCTATGCTCCAACGTGTAGCAATTGCTCCTTGTCTTATTGCTGCTGACCAGAAAGAAATTACACCAAAAAGAGATTGGCCTCATCCACGTGACACCCACCCCTCAGATATTTGTACACATTGATGAGATCTCCTCTCAGTCTTCTGTTTTCCAGACTACACAGAGCCAGGTTTCTCAGTCTCTCTTTATAGGTGATATGCTCAAGTGCCCCAGTCATTCTCATGGAAGAAATTATTCCATTAGTAAGAAATTATTCATGGAAAGGGTGATTGTCATTGGAATGGGCTGCCCAGGGAGGTAGTGGAGTCACCATCCCCAGAGGTATTTAAGAGGAGACTGGATGAGGCACTTAGTGCCATGGTTTAGTTAATTAGAAGGGTTAGGTGATTGGTTGGACTCAATCCTAGAGATCTTTTCCAACCTGATTAATTCTGTGATTCTGTGGCTCTCTACTGGGCTCTTTCTAGCAGGTCCCTGTCTCTCTTGAAGTGGAGAGCCCACAATTTGACACAGTATTCCAGGAGTGGTCTCACTAGGGCAGAATAGAGGGGAAGAAGAATCTCCCTAGACCAGCTGGGCACACCCAAAATGCTGATCATATTCATCTGACTTTCAAGATTGAGTTAAATACAGTGTTGGAAGAGCAAAGTGTGGGGCTTGTATCCTTCCAAGGGAGCATTTCACATCAGAGAGCTGCGAGCATCACTCACTGATCTGGAAGGTTGTGCAATGTGTGTGTGCTTGTGTCACAGCCACAGTGAAAGGTCACATTCAGTTTTCTGCAAGAAGAGCTGACATGAGGAGATAAAGATACTACTCATTATAGTGGCTGTGATTTTTCTACCCAAATAGCTTGTGTGCAGAGGAGATCAGACTCCAGTCTCTGGTGTGCAGAACAATCTATACAGTAGCCCTCTACTTGCTGAGACAGCATAGCAGTGCCTGTTTGCTTCCTAATTTCAGATAAGAGTTAAACATAAATAATAATAATAATACCAAAAGACTCTGATTATATTGTGAGGCTGTTTAAGTGCTAAGTATAATCTATTGAGGAAAAAAAACCACAAAACAAAACTCCAATATAAGTATTCCATTGTACTGAACTATCCAGAATTTAGTCCACTTTGCATCTAATTTAAACATGGAAAATGCAAACCAGTGCATTTTGAAAATACGTGGGATGATGTTGACTTTTTCAGCTATGTTCAGCATTTCTCAGGGACAGATCCAGGAGTGACAGATCCTGGAGTGGCAGATCCTTGACTAAGACTATTTTCTGAAAGAAATTACACATCTCTGTACCAGTTGAGGACCTTGATGTTAGAAAACATCTCCTGTGATTTTCCTAAATGAGTCATGCAGTTGTCTCATGGTTTGCCATGAGAACTTCCTCAATGTCTTCAGGCCACTTCCATTTTGTCTGCAGGCTTGGCAATAATTACTGATCAGCTTCACAGCATGAGTTCTAGAAGAGTTTGAAAAGGAGATATAGGCAGGAAGAAGAGGAGGTAATTAATTCAAGAATATTTATGGAAAGAAAGAGAACAGATATAGGAAACATAGGCAACAAGACCAAAGAAAAGATGATAGGAGAGAGAATTCCATAAACAGGAACAGTTTAGATGATCTCCAGGACAGGAAGATTAATTCCTTAATTAGCAGCAGAAGCTGCAAGAAAAGAAGGAAGGAGATGAAGAGTGGGAGATGAGGAGTAGAAGGGACACATTCCTAGAGACCATGAGGAAATTCCTCAGCATACAGGGAAGGTGTCAAAAAACTGACAAGAATGATAGGGATCCAAAACCAGTGGAGAGAGACCGAAGAGTGCACTTGTAAGAAAGATGGTGGGCAGAGGAGCCTCAAAGTTTTCGTTCCCCACCATGCTAGTGCTGGAACATGGCACTAATTCCAGCTTTTACTGAAAGTCTTTACATGGTGTGCCTTGAGGCACAATGTTAGACCTTGAAGGCCAAATGTCTAACTACTTGAGAAAATGCAGTAATTCCTGAAATTATCAATGAGCTGCTGGGGGAGTCTCATTGACTTTGTAAAATAGAATGTATACATAAAAGGAAGACTTATCAGATCCTACATGGGCAGACCAGAGCTTCCGAAGTGCAGAGGCAAAGAGAAACAGACTGGTAGGTATAGGCTACCATCTGTGTCTGTAATGCCAGGAAGATAAGGTCTTTACCTTTTTTGGTCTGGGTTTTCTTCTTTTTTATTGTTGGTGGGTTGTTTGTGGGTTGTTTTTTTTTTGTTTGTTTGTTTTTTTGGGTTTTTTTTGGGTTTGGGTTTTTTTTTTGCTTCTTGTCTGTAAAGACTGGATGGGGCACATAGATCCATGCTCTAATTGTTTGGATAGGGCTGAGTGATAGGTTGGACTGGATGATCTTGGAGGTCTCTTCTAACCTGGCTGATTCTATGATTCTATGTATAAAGGAAGGAAATAAAACCAGAATGTTTTGGGAGACATTGAAGATTCACTTCCTCTTGGTCTGTTCCTTGGTCCCTGTTCAGTGAACTTTCATGCATTCCTCAGGTCTGGAGACCTAGATAAGAATGAGGAAGCTATAGGACTCATCACATAAGTACAGACTCGTGGAACAGTAGGGGTTGGGAGTGGCCTCTGGAGATCATTTAGCTCAAACCCCCTGTTAAAGCAAGTTCGTCTACAGCAGAATGCACAGTAATGTGTTCAGGCAAGTTCTGAAATTCTCCCGAGAAGGAAACTCCACAACCTTTCTGGGAAGCCTATTCTGTCTAGGAGATGATCTACTAGCAAGGAGCCAAAATCTTTGGCCTTTCTTTCCATAGAAGGGAAAGCAATTTTTAAATGGGAATAATGCCAGGTTGGGTGCTGGTAGTGTGGTAGCACTGTGGCTGTGGCCCTGTGAAAGCCACCTCCTCATCCCCAGCCCCTGAAAGCCTGCATGGCCAGCTGCCATGCCCACCCATCGCTGTGGTTTTCTTAGTTAAGTGCTTCAATACTGAATTGTTTATGTACCCAGCACCATGCTCTCACAAGGCATGCAGGTGGAAAGCAGAACTGTTGTTTTTTACCTATGGCCTCTCTTTTTCACAGGTCTGGAGAAGAGGCTTAGGAAAGAAGTTTTTTTTTGCCTTCTCCTTTCACTGCTGTATGCAGGAGTGATTTCATAAAGCATTGTAAAGCATTATGGATTTAGAGCAATCTGAGAGCAGGTTTCAGTGCAGTATCTTTGTTTCCTTAGGTGTATTCTTTCCCCTGTTGCCTTTCAAATTGAAATGCAATGTAATATTTTTGTTTTATTTTTAAGTGGTTTTTCAAGACACAGTTTTGAGTTATATATATGCTATGCTTATGGTAGCAATCATCTGGTTTGCATTTGCATGTTTAGTATGGACATTTTTTGTTTGTACTTTCTTTTTCTATTTGCACATATGAAGAATGGTGTTTAAAATGGTAAACTCAATAGATTTTCGCTTAGGAGACTTCAGGAAATGAAAACACTATCATGTAGAAAAATTTGGCTTTAAGCTGTTCTCTGTAGTCTGACATCCCATAGTCTGGAATTGACAATTGTTGTTCAGTGTGTGTGTGATTAAAGTATAAGCAAAGGGAAAAACAGAGGGAAAAACAAAAGAAGAAAGTTTTTTTTGTTTGTTTGTTTTTTTTGGTTTGGTTTTTTTTTTTTTAATCCATGAATGTCCACAGAAATAAGGAATGGAGGATTTAATTTTTTTTTTTTTCCAAACCAGTATGTTTCTCAAAGTTTTTCCATGAGATGGCAGCTCCTTAAAACACAATGACTAAGGAGGAAAACATTAGTTCAAGCAATGAGAAGCCTGGAAACTGAGAAGAACCAAATTAAAATCACCTTCAGTTTATGTCTGGGGATCATGGAGAGAAGAGATGCTTATCTAAAGAACAGTAAGGGTATTGCTAAATAGGGAGAAAAGCCAGCACAAAACTATCTATAATCCTTTATAGATCTTTGTTTTCCAAGATGGAACAAAGGTACGTTTCCTTCCCACTTTAAGAGAGAAATTGGAAGGTATTGTTTCTATTTAAATAGTTTCTGATAGCAATGCCTCAATTTTCTGAATAGAAAGCTTTTAGGAAAAAGAGCAAGTACAGCAAGTCCAAGCAGAGGGAGAAGGTGCTTTTTCATTGTGATTAATACCCTGCTGTTGCTTACATATGGTCCATATTGAGTGAATGGGCAAAGGTAGTCAACCTTGAAATCAGTATGCAAACGTAGCCTTAATTAGATGTTTCAGAGGTCCAATTTGCCTGTCCTGGCACATGGTTGTTGGGTGGTTTTTATTTTGTTGTTGTTGTTTTTTGGGGTTTTTTTTTGTTCTGATTGAACTTTCCTAGAAAGTCAAGGGATAATTCTAGTGGTGTCATGTATTTTTGCTCCTAGAAGTGTTTGGTGTTTTTTTAACCAAAAAGCAAATAGAACCCAAAGAAAAAAAAAAAAAAAAGAAAAAGAGGGGCTTATCAATTGGTTTACTCATTAATAGTTACAATGTCTTATTTCTGTGGAACAAAAGAAGGAAGGTAATCCTTATTGCTGCATGCTGCCTGCAGAGTATCTGAAGTTCCTGTCTGTTGCTTCTGATTAGCTCTCGTCAGAGATTGCCTATAGGGAAAGTGGCTGAAAGCCAAGGGGGAGGTACAGGGGCAGGGGGGCAATACTGGGCAGTGTCACCAGCCTCCTTGTGAAAGAAGGCTGAGTGTCTGTAGGGCACAGATGGGATTTAACTGTGATTGTTTTGTGTGCACTTCATGTTTATCACAAATCCTAATGTTTCTCTTCGTCACCGAGCTCTGCTAAACCCACACATCTACTAACCTTTCACTCAAATCCTTACCTGTATTGGAGGGTATCACTGTAGCTTTTTTCTTACCTTTCTACTTGTGCAGGGATGACTTTATAAACTGTTATAAAATTATTTTATTTTTTCCCCTCTTTACATTAAAAAAATTAGGATTGAAGAATGAACTTGACAAGAATAGGAAAATGAATATATTCGTTCAGTTGAAGTCATGGTGGAAATCAGATCACGCATGCTATGCTTAAATTCATTCATACATAAGTTTCACCTGTCTCGTATCTTCTCTTTTCTCATTTATGGGAAGAAATACTATTCCCTGTAGTCCCAAATACTTTTCAAACAACACAATAAGAATTGCTTTCTCTCTGTTTTTTAACCTGTGCTCTGTAAGGCTTGTCTGACTAAATTTAGCAAAATAACAATCACAGAAACAAGCCCTTTTTTAGGGACGAGGATAGTAATAAACTGCACACAGTTAAGCCCTCCACTCAAAAAAAAAAAAAAAAGAACAATACATGGTTATTGGCTCAAATATTGAGTACAGACTTCAAGCAACCCATTACCCTGAATATATCCCTTCTGTAAAGCACCTTCTGTGCAGCCTGGTGATGAAAAATAAACTATTTGCATAAAGAATTTGAGGTCAACAGAGATAAAGCACCATGTGAATGAGTCATATTGTGAGGCAGGGGAATATTCATGAATGGCTAAAATTAGTTGGGAAAAAAAGAATACCTTAGCAGCTAGACCAGTAAGAAACTAGCAGGTCTTTGGCACCACTGACTTGGGTGCCTCTGTGATATTGAGTGATGGGAGCTGATAAAGGCACAATAAGACATAAAACACTCACCCCACAGTTTCTTTTGTTTGGGGAACAATGACTTTCAGATGCAATTAAAGGCAGAGGCTGGAAATTGTGTGCTGGTACTGTGTTTTCATGGGTATGAAGTTTTGAGTCTCACGTATGCCTCTCTGCACTTAATGAGGTATTCTTTAAAAATAATGTAATGGTGGCTTTTTCATTCTTTGTTTTAAAGCAGTCTCTAAAAATGGCTCCTTTGACACTTTATTGCTATTATTAATTCCCTTCTAATCACATGTACAAGGAAAAGCCTGAGAGGAGATTGAAACATGATACAAAAGGTGCTAATTTGATAATGAACGGCAATCCGCAGTATGTGTTCTGTGCATTTTTGTCATATAATTCCTCTTGATCCCTTGGAATATTGTGTGCCAAATGAAGCAGCTGAGTTAATTTTAATTCCCCGTGCCCTTTTCTTCTGAGATTTTTCTTTTGGTCTGCACAGAGATTTTAACTGTGGCTGGTTTTGATTCTGTAACAGCAAATGCTTCCTGATGTAAGATATGGATCAGAATGGCAGTTGTGGCTGCATGCACTGTCCAGCCCATCACAAGAAATTCTGGGCCCTGGAGCTTTTGGTGGTGTTTGAGCAAATCATGTAGACGATGTACCCCAGGAGGCAACATTTCCACTTTGTTCAACTTCACAAGTTAAAGATGAAGGTGGCTGTCAGATGGGGTACTGAAATTCAATGTCTTCAGCAAATCACCCCTGTATGTTTTAGAAGCACAGAATATTCTGTCCTGCTTTTTCTGTCACTGTCTGGCTTACGGCAAACTGTCAGCACCATCCACATTCGAGCAGAATTTGGAGTCTGTAGAATAACTAAAACTCTATAATAACCAGCTTAGCAGATTTTCTTAGCAGAGACAATCCCAGGAAAAGATTTTCTCCACTGTGATTGATCTCCATGTTACTTAGATCCCTGGAAATGACTGGTATCATAGAATCATAGAATGGTTTATGTTGGAAGGGACCTCAAAGATCATCAAGTTCCAACCTCCATGTGCCATAAGCAGGGACACCTCCCACTAGAACAGGTCACCCAAAGCCTCATCCAGCCTGGCCTTGAACTGCCACAACCTCCCTGGGCAACCTGTTCCAGTGTCTCACCACCCTCACTGTAAAGAACTTCCTCCTAACATCGCGTTTATATCTCCCCTCTGCCAGTTTGAACCCATTACCCCTCGTTCTGTCATAAGACTTTGTGAATAGTCCCTCCCCAGCCCTCCTGTAGGCCCCCTTCAGATCCTGGAAGGCCACTCCAAGGTCTCCTGGAAGCCTTCTCTTCTCCAGGCTGAAAAGCCCCAACTCTCTCAGCCTGTCCTCATAGCAGAGGTGCTCCAGCCCTCTGATCATCTTTGTGGCCTTCTTTGGACTCTCTCCAACAGTTCCACATCCCTCCTGTGCTGGGGTCTCCAGAACTGCACACAGTACTCCAAGTGGGGTCTGAAGAGAGCAGAGCAAAGGGCGAGAATCACCTCCCTTGCCCTGCTGGCAACACTGGGAGAGTCTCCAAAAAATTTAGATGGCCTTCAGGTCATACCTTGTGACAGATCAAGAATATAAAAGTATCAAAAATATGGTTGGTCCATGTCTTAGTACAGCAAGTTCTTTGTAGAGGATCTCCTGTCTAAGTAGTAAGAAAAGGCCAAGCATATCCTGGGCTGAACACAAACCAGAATGGCCAGCATGTCAAGGGAGGTTGTTCTTCCCCTCTCTAGCACTGTGGTGATACCCCTCCTGTAGTGCTGTGTGTAGCGTTGAAGTCGTCAGCACAATAAGAACATGGACCTGTTGGAGCAAATCCAAAGGAGGACCACAAAAATGCTGTGAGGACAGGCTGGGGGAGTTGGTTTTCAGCCTAGATAAAAAATTTGCAGGGGAGACCTTTCAATACATACAGGTAGCCTATAGGAAAGATGGGGACAGATTTTTTTTTTTTTTTCCATCAGGGCCTGCTACAACAGGACAAGAGGTGATGGTTTTGAACAAAACAAAACAAACAAAAAAAAAGTGTACATTTTCAGTAGGTAAAAGGAAGACATTTAAATTTTTATTTAAACAATGAGGGTAGTGGAACATTGGAACTTGTTGCCCAGAAACGTTGGACAAGGTTCTAAGCATCCTGATCTAGTTGCGGATGTCCCTGCTCACTGCAATGGGCTTGAACTAGATGACCCTTAAAATTTCCTTCCAACTCAAACTATTCTGTGATTACATGAGCCAACCAGATCCTGGGCTGCATCAGGAGAAGTGTGGCCAGCAGGTCAAGGAAGGTGATACTCCCTCTCTACTCTGCCCTGGTGAGACCCCACCTGGAGTACTGCATCCAAAGGAATATGGACATGCTGGAGAGTGTACAGAGAAGTGCCACAAGGATGATCAGAGGGCTGCAGAACCTCTCCTATGAGGACAGACTGAAAGAGCTGTTTAGTTTGGAGAAGAGGAGGCTCCCAGGTGACCTTCTTGTGGCCTTCTGGTATCCAAAGGGGGCCTACAGAAAAGCTGGGGAGCAACTTCTTAGGTTATCAGGTAGTGACAGGACTAGGGGGAATGGAGCAAAGCTGGAGGTGGGGAGATTCAGATTGGATGTGAGGAGGAAGCTGTTCAGCATGAGAGTGGTGAGGGCCTGGAACAGGTTGCCCAGGAGAGTGGTTTGGGCCACTTCCTTGGAGGTGTTTAAGACAAGGCTGGATGAGGCTCTGTCCAGCTTAATCTATGGTAGGGTGTCCCTGGGCATGGCAGGGGGTTTGGAACTTGATGATTCTTATGGTCCCTTCCAACCCTGACTGATTTTATTATTCTATGAAATATTGTCTGATATATTCATTCTCTGATCACTTGTACCTTAGCACACTCTGGCAGCTACTTCTACCATTATGGCAGGGATGTGGATGCCCCTCCATAAGTTTCTTTTGGTCATTATTAATACATTATTAGGAGCTTGTCAGTGAAAGTGTGGGATTTCTTTTTTTTTAGCATGTGTAGGAAGCACCCTAATTTTCTTGGGTAGAATTTTTTATCTCAAGTAAGACTACACAAAGTTTAGAAGTATCAGGGAAGATGCTAAGTTCTTTATTATTAGAATTTTTCATTGTGTATTAGGTTGACAAGTAGGACACTGATTTTTCATCCAAGAATATAACTTGAAGTCATTACCAAGGCATTGTGGATCTGGGAAGAATCAAATCAGCTGCATAGAACTCAAGCATCTAAAGTCACAGGTATTTAATTCAAGCCAGTCACTGGGTCCTCTTAAAGGTTCACAAGCTCGCTTTGTGACCACAATCTTTCTAATATGTTCATTGCAACAAATCAGTGGGAAATGAAAGATGGGCTGAGATGAAGCAAGATCCATGGTGTGGCCTGAGGAGGTAGCAGCAAAGAATGGGAAATACCGTCTTTTATTCTTGATTGTGCTGCTTAGTTGTGTAGCAAAGGGACTGTAATGGAAAGTCTTGCAAAACAGCCTTGACATCAAATTTAGTGATTGAATTTTTATTCCACGGACTGAAACTCCAGGACATCACTAACCTGCTGAATGTATACAGCAAACAATGCAAAAGAAAGTACCACAGCAATTTCATGTCAGGGAGCTGCTGCCGTTTTGTGATATGTGTGAGCCATACTTTATCCCCAAATGTGGAACATACTGCAGTTTGTCAAAATCCTGGTGTCAGTGGAGAGTCAGATCAAGGCTCCCTTTGTTCCCAGAAATGCCAAGATTTTATTTACCCAGAACCTTGATCTGCAAATATTCCCCATGAAGCAGCAAGACTTGATGAGTAGTCAAGTGTGGTCATCGATAAAGAACTCAGAAAATTGCCCCAGGGCAAAATGGACAAAAACCGTTGCTTACTATCAAACAAATGTTGACAACACTTCTAACAACTGTGGTCTGTGCTAAGCAATTAACAAAGAATCAGAGAAGTGTGGCCAGCAGGGCAAGGGAGGTGATTCTCCCCCTTTACTCTGAATTTGTAAGACACCACCTGAAGTACTGTGTGCATTTCTGGAGCCCCCAACACAAGAAGGACATGGAACTGTTGGAGAGAATCCAGAGGAGGGCCACGAAGATGATCAGAGTGCTGGAGCACCTCTGCTATGAGGACAGGCTGAGAGAGTTGGGGCTCTTCAGCCTGGAGAAGAGAAGGCTTTGAGGACACCTCATAGTAGCCTTCCAGTATCTGAAGGGGGCCTACAGAAAGGCAGGGGAGGGACTATTCACAAAGTCTTGTAATGACAGGATGAGTGGTAATGGGTTCAAACTGGCAGAGGGAGATTTAAATGGGATGTTAGGAAGAAGTTCTTTACAGTGAGGGTGGCGAGACACTGGAACAGGTTGGCCAGGGAGGTTGTGGCTGCTCCCTCCCTGGA